>OZ005648.1:158580534-159180534 GCA_963930645.1 Salticus scenicus | reverse complement strand
CCCGAAATCAGCCACAATATTTGGTTTTAAACATTTGGATTTTTCCACCTTTATTCTGCCTTCGTTTAGGGGTCGATTAAAAATTTCTTTGTAAAGTCCGAGAAATTGAGGAAAAAAAAAAAAAAAAAAAAAAAAAAAAATCGTAAACTTTGAAACTAAATATCTCTGTCAATTTTGGGCACATAGAAATGAGCCTTTTTGTGTTATACTTGTTAGAATGCATGTCAACGTTTACTAAATATGACAATTGGTACCTGAGGATTGTATAATAAATAGTTTTTATAATTAAAAAAAATTATTTTTTAAATTTAAACATCTCATACTATAACTTCTCAAAGCATTTTGCAATTGGAAGTACATGTCTGCAGCCGATAGTTGCGAAGGTAAAGGCTTCCACCACACTTTATTTGTACCCTATATATGTAATCTAACATATATCAGTATTGTCAATTTAAAACTAATCAAGAGAATAGAAATAAAAACAAGTTATTATAATAGTATTATAATAGCGTTATGCTATTATGATAAAAATATTTTTGGAAAAAAAAAATATTGAAATTTATATTTTTAATAAATCTTATGTTAGTTCAAATTAATATTTTTGTTTATTTATTTACTTATTTATAATTATAAAAACATAATAATTTATATCTTAATTTTTAAAACTTAAACCACGGGTAGCCATTTATTTGAAATTTAGCCTAATTAATAAAATAGTGTAGATAATTCACCTGAATCATTAAAATAAACTTTCTCATAATTACAATGTTATGGTAATAAATTGAAATACTATTGTTAGTAAAATCCAATTAATCTCACATGCTATTAATTTTTCGACTTTCGTTGTTCCAAATAATTAGATTCGACCTTTAATCTCAACTACAAAAATGACATAAATTCATTAAAGACTCTTAAAATAAGTAGATATTTTTATTATATATAGAAACAGATATTTCTTATACCGTTAATTATGATTGATTACAGAAAGAAACGAGGCAAAGAGACGTTAAATAGTAATAAACATTCATATCGGTTATCTTTGAATGCCACTAATAATGACAGATTGATAAGTACGTGTATGAACAATAAGAATGAATATTTATTTAATTAAAAATAAGTACTGATATAATGATGCACTCAAAAATATATTAATAATATATTAATAGAAAATTGGCCTAAAAAAAAAAAAAAAAAAGTGGTGTTTTAAAAAAGGATATTTGAAAACCATTTACATAAAATAATCTAATTATTTAAAAAATGTATTTTATTTTCAAAGTGCAATCATTAATTTGTTTATAATAGTACGTATTAAAGTATCAAAGCAACATAAATACGACAGAGGAATTTATTTAGATAATGTAAAGAAAAATTTATTTTTAACTAAATTAACTAACTACTTTTATAAAATAAATTCTATAAATTATTATTTAAATAATGCTGAACTAAATTAAGTATTTTTTTTCAATGTACCGCAATCACTACATCACTTAATAATGTCAAAAATGAGGAATGAGGGGAAATACAGTTTAAAAACTAAACCGCAAACGCAAACGCAAATAATAATAATAATAATAATAATAAAGAAAAAAAACTAACACCAGTTAGAAAATGAAGGGGAAAAAGTAGAAAAAATAATTAAATAAGGAAGCAGAGGTAACATTGACTTTGGCTCCTGAAGCTATCGACGAAGATTAGCTACTTTTATGTATAAAATATATTTTTCCTATAATTTATTAAGGATGGTTTATTTTATTTTAAATTTGGCTATTCTATTAATTTTAATTTACTCTTTGGGTTTATGCTGTTTTCTCCATGTTTCCGAAACGTATTAGACTTATTTTACTATGAATGTTTTTTCTGCCCCTCACTCCCACTAAAAGGAAGCAGACATGAGGTGTGCGGAAGAAGCCTTTTTACAAATGTTGTTTTCTTCATTATTTTTTATATTTATAAGTATTTAATTTAACATTTTAAGTTTGTATTTATATTTTACTAAGCCCATTCACTTAAATTTACTAAAATTAATATAGATTTGTTTAAACTTAAGTGTTGCATATGAAGCCGATTTTGTAAAAATGCATTTTATTAATTGTTCGTGGAATTGAGAGAGATGAAAACTGTTCGAAGAAAGCTCATTCTCGTACGTTGTACAGTCGAGTAAAAAAAAAAAAAAAAATGTGCAAATGATATTCCTGTAAATTTCTCGGTTTTACGATTAACTGCTCATTTCTTATTTTTCTCTCTTACTCATTCCAAAATAATAATAAAATAATTGCGTTAATGACATTATTGGATAAAGCCTTATTGGTAAAGTTGTTTATTTAAACCAATTATCATCATCTAAAGCTGCATTTTGTTCTATTGTAATTAGTTTAGATACTGTAATTTGAAATGATAGCGGACACACACCCATAAAAAAGAATTGTGTGCATCTAAACATTTGATTACAAATAAATATAATATTTTATAGAAATGTTTGATATGCTAGCGCAATGCTAGCTCATCGATAAAATTTTAAGTACTATTGTTTCTTTACCAAAGAAAAAATAATCCTCATTCACGAGAATAATTTTTCAACAAATCTCATTTTATTCTGTATATTTCTCTATGTTTTGTTTTTTCTAATTTATAAAAATATTTACAAGATACTGGATAGATAAATAGATAAATTATTTAATATTATTGTACACTATGAGATATACAGTCGGTAACAAAATTATCCGAACACTAGCAAAATGTCTTATATAAAAAAAGTAGAGTAAAAACTGTTTTGTTAAATAAATCCTTGTCGAATCATGCTCTTGGAGTGACTAAGAACATGATTCGACAAGGATTTATTTAACAAAATAGTATTAACTTTACAATTTTTTATATAGGAACTTTTGCCTGTGTTCGGATACTTTTGTTACCGACTGTATATATGTGGCATTTTGTTAATATCTAATTATTTTTAGGTGCAATTTTGTAAACAGTTAAGAAAATTGTTAATTTACTTGATTATATATGTTTTATTACATCCCATTTATTTGGAGAATTCCTCTTAACATTAAAAATCGTCTTTGTCTTTTATATAATTGTTTTCGTATTAGTATACGCATTTTTAAACTGCCGCAGATACAGTCTGTAACAAATGTGTCCGGACACTAGCAAAAATTCCTATGTAAAAAATGCACACATCATACGGTTTTGTTAAATAAATCCTTGTCAAATCCTGTTCTTAGTCAGTGTAAGAACATGATTCGATAAGGATTTATTTAATAAAACAGTATGAAGTGTACTTTTTTACATAGGAATTCTTGCTAGCGTTCGGACACTTTTGTTACCGACTGTAAATATATTAACAATAAACGCAACAAAAAATATACTAAGTGGACTAAAGGAAAATTTGTACTATCAGCTATAATTTTCAGCGAATTAATTTTAACTCAATATTAGAATATTCAATAAAAATATCATTCAATATAGGTAACAGTTTACAATATGGTATGGAGTCTTTATAATTGTAATCTATTATATTCTTTATTTACTATAAAATACAAAATTGTAAAATGCTATTAAAAAATTCTTTTCAAATGTATCAATGTTGAAATTTAATTTAAAAAACAAACAAAGAAACAAAAATTAGGAAATATCAATTTAAATATGCAATATCTCTAAACATTTTTAAAGGAAAAAAAAAACTGTAATTTACCTCTCTTGTATAATTAGCTTGTCAGACCATTATGCTCCACGCACTAAGATTTTTACAACTTTTCAAATATTTTCCATGAAAAAACATTTTGATAATTACATTTTACCTAACAACATTTTAATCATTTTTGATACAAGTCTTGGAAAATCTATTTAAAGTCACCTGTTTCCATACATTATATTATATGAAAAAAAAAAACAAAACTTTTGTTTAAATATATTAAATTCAAATATATCATTTAAGAAGATAATTAGCAGTAAACGTAGTAATTAGTTTTTTAAATTTAAATTTCCTTTCGAAATTTTTGTTAGTGATATACACATTTAAATATTGTGGTATTTAATTGAAATGAGAATTACTAAGTGATAACATTTTTTTTTACATTTTTTTTTCCTTAGAACTTTAGATTTGTTTTTTAACAAATATTTAACAAAAGAAAAACTTATTATTTAAATTGTTTTAAATAAAACTAATATTTTCAGTTTGAAACTCTTTTTTGCTACACAATTTCAAAATTACTTTGAAACAAATATAAAATATAAATAAGTAGAAACATTTGCTTTTTAATTTAAAACTCGCATTTTTTAGTGTTAAAAAAATATAAACGTTATATCAAAATATATTTGTATGGAAAGGTAAAACAAAGTTATTAAACCACCATTAATTAAAATTGAATCGTATATGTTTTCAATGCATATTTTAGTTTGTTTTAGTTAATGTGTGAGGAATATGTGGTCTCCATCCCTCAATCTTAACTGAACTAGTTAGATAACTAAATAGGTAATAAAAGAGCACGAGACATAAATGTAAATTAAAATCAGACTTTATTACAGCTTGTAATTTAAGGGTAGTACACATGAGAAATTCAATTAAATATCAACTGCATAAATCAAGAGAATATAAGGATTGGCTCTCACCCTTGAGAATTTCTAAGATACGGAACTTGTGGCTGTTCTCACAAGGATGACTCGTCGCTACGAGATTTGCACTATGAAGAGATGATTACGATCCCCTCACAGCTTAAACTCGCACGGAACTCAACTCATAAAAGTACGATACTCTTCCTCAAAAACTATCCACAGAACTATCTTGAACCTTGCTGCTCCATCTAGCACAGAAACACAATCCCCTGCTAGTAAAACACTCTGCTCTTTATTCACACCGAAACCAACCACCTCCCATAGCTTCACTTTTCAAAAATCTCCAAAAACCTTTAATATTCCTTACTCCAAGCAACCTGCGCGAATCTTATTAACTACTTAGTAACCCCACGCTTGCGTAAAAATACTCCAAAACAAATTATCGCACCGTCGAAGTTTGGCGTTACATCCTAACTCTCAAGTATTACGTAACTGGGAGCGCCAGACCCAGACATTATTCTGAAACTGGTGCTGCGCTACGATTCACTTTTCCACCGCTTACTTGCGGCGACCAACTATTCACTTAAGCTGAATCCTCACAGTCTCCCCGTTACGATGAAAACTTCATCGGGAAAAGCCCCAAACGGGTTTTTAAACGGGAAGTTTGAGTTAAAAACTATTTGTAATGAGGAATTCAACAAGTGTCGTATGAGAGCAGCGTTTATTTTAATACTTATAAGAAGCTTTTTTTTTTTTTATGGAGGGAGACAGTTTAAGTTAAAGAGCAGAAAAACTGCCACTCCCAGACGCCGAAATATCCCAGACGCCGAACAGGGAAAAAAAAAGAATTTACTTTAAGATAATGGCGTACGTTAACAGATATAATCTCCAGGAATCGAGATAAGATACGAGTTTCTCATTACTGGTACTTACAGCGGGGCAAGACACAAACTATTGCGCTCAAGCAGAAAAGCCGTTTATTAATTTTAATAGCTGACTAATATAACGTCACCCACAATTGCGACAGGAACATAGTTATAGCAAAATGTTCGGTAGAGTTTATTATAAGAAAGTTCATTAAAAAAATTGTTTATTGTGGTAGGCATCTGGTTTAGTTAGGATATTCTAAACTTGAAGCAAGTTCCACTGGTGTCAGTCCTCTGGCGAAAGGTCCTGTCGTCAAAGGATATTAAGTGATAACTTCATTACTCGAGGCTAGGATCTGAGTGTACTTTACTAGCTGACGTACGATCACGAAGGCTCGCAGATTAGAACAGCCCACAGTCTGAGGTTAGGAAGGGGTAATTCCGCGTCCTCAGAAACATCATCAGAATATTCAGGACATCTCATCAGAGAATATCTATAATAAAAACTTTTTACAGTAACAAATTCAAAAGAGAAGGTAAACTGCATCTTGCAGAAAGATAAACGAGACAATTTGTCTCTGAATAAAGAAAATATTTTATACATAACCATTTCCCTCCCAGCTATTGCATGAGCGAAAAAAACTAAACTATTAGTTTTATTAATGTTAGCGTTAAACACGAATTGCATACAGATAGCTTAAAAAAAAAATCCCCACTCTAAAAGACATACATTTTCACAAACATTTAGAACGTATACAGAAGTTTGACCAATACAAATATTCATTTTATACATACAAATACATCATTTATAGAAATATGAAGGGGGGGGGGATTTATACAAGGGGTTAAAAAAATTATATTCCCCACTCTGCAGGTGTTGGCTACAAAGTAATAGAAATTAATGGACATACAAATAATATATATTAGAACAGAACGAAAATGATGAGATAGAAGCTGAACATGAATTTCAATCTGAAAATTCGTGTAAAAATTTTGAATTTCAGTTTTTCTTTCTTTCTTTTTTTTTTTTTTTTTTTTTTTTTTGTATTTTGAGAAAGTCTATTGCTTTCATAATAGTTCTAAAATTTTAAGTGCCAAAAGGCTTCAAGTTCTGTCAATCATTTTGTGCAGCTCCGACAGAAATAATACACTTTTGAATAAAAAATAAATAAATAGCGGCATCACCTGATTTAAGTTTGCAGCTGTAACATCAGTAAAGTCAAAGGACTTGGTAAAGCTGCGTATTGCACTCGTCGGGGAAATCTCAGCGCTGGAGGTTTGCAGAACGAAGTCAAGCATTGGAGAGGCAGTTTTCTGGGGTGGGCTCGAACCCGGCACACTGTCGCTGTCCTTAGTTTCAGGAACGGTTAAATAAATCCTTGTCGAATCCTGTTCTTAGTTAGTGTAAGAACATGATTCGACAAGGATTTATTTAATAAAACAGTATGAAGTGTACTTTTTTTACATAAGAATTTTTGCTAGCGTTCGGACACTTTTGTTAATTGTCTTCTGTAAATATATTAACAATAAACGCAAAAAAAATATACTAAGTGGACTAAAGGAAAATTTGTACTATCAGCTATAATTTTCAGAGAATTAATTTTAACCCAATATTAGAATATTCAATAAAAATATTATTCAATATAGGTAACAGTTTACAATATGGTATGGAGTCTTTATAATTGCAATCTATTATATTCTTTGTTTACTATTAAATACAAAATTGTAAAATGCTATTAAAAAATTCTTTTGAAATATATCAATGTTGAAATTTAATTTAAAAAACAAACAAAGAAACAAAAATTAGGAAATATCAATTTAAATATGCAATATCTCTAAACATTTTTAAAGGGAAAAAAAAACTGTAATTTACCTCTCTTCTATAATTAGCTTGTCAGAACATTATGCTCCACGCACTAAGATTTTTACAACTTTTCAAATATTTTCCATGAAAAAACATTTTGATAATTATATTTTACCTAACAACATTTTAATCATTTTTGATACAAATCTTGGAAAATCTATTTAAAGTCACCTGTTTCCATACATTATATTGTATGAAAAAAAAAAAAACTTTTGTTTAAATATATTTAATTCAAATATATCATTTAAGAAGATAATTAGCAGTAAACGTAGTAATTAGTTTTTTAAATTTAAATTTCCTTTCGAAATTTTTGTTAGTGATATACACATTTAAATATTGTGGTATTTAATTGAAATGAGAATTACTAAGTGATAACTTTTTTTTTTTTACATTTTTTTTTTTTCCTTAGAACTTTAGATTTGTTTTTTAACAAATATTTAACAAAACAAAAACTTATTATTTAAATTGTTTTAAATAAAACTAATATTTTCAGTTTGAAACTCTTTTTTGCTACACAATTTCAAAATTACTTTGAAACAAATATAAAATATAAATAAGTAGAAACATTTGCTTTTTAATTTAAAACTCGCATTTTTTAGTGTTAAAAAAATATAAACGTTATATTAAAATATATTTGTATGGAAAGGTAAAACAAAGTTATTAAACCACCATTAATTAAAATTGAATCGTATATGTTTTCAATGCATATTTTAGTTTGTTTTAGTTAATGTGTGAGGAATATGTGGTCTCCATCCCTCAATCTTAACTGAACTAGTTAGATGACTAAATAGGTAATAAAAGAGCACGAGACATAAATGTAAATTAAAATCAGACTTTATTACAGCTTGTAATTTAAGGGTAGTACACATGATAAATTCAATTAAATATCAACTACATAAATCAAGAGAATATAAGGATTAGCTCTCACCCTTGAGAATTTCTAAGATACGGAACTTGTGGCTGTTCTCACAAGGATGACTCGTCGCTACTAGATTTGCACTATGAAGAGATGATTACTATCCCCTCACAGCTGAAACTCGCACGGAACTCAACTCATAAAAGTACGATACTCTTCCTCAAAAACTATCCACAGAACTATCTTGAACCTTGCTGCTCCACCTAGCACAGAAACACAATCCCCTGCTAGTAAAACACTCTGCTCTTTATTCACACCGAAACCAACCACCTCCCACAGCTTCACTTTTCAAAAATCTAAATCATAATAGTTCTAAAATTTTAAGTGCCAAAAGGCTTCAAGTTCTGTCGATCATTTTGTGCAGCTCCGACAGAAATAATACACTTTTGAATAAAAAATAAATAAATAGCGGCATCACCTGATTTAAGTTTGCAGCTGTAACATCAGTAAAGTCAAAGGACTTGGTAAAGCTGCGTATTGCACTCGTCGGGGAAATCTCAGGGCTGGAGGTTTGCAGAACGAAGTCAAGCATTGGAGAGGCAGTTTTCTGGGGTGGGCTCGAACCCGGCACACTGTCGCTGTCCTTAGTTTCAGGAACGGTGTGAGCTTGCTCCAGAGTTTCAGGAAAATTGAACGCTCGCACCCTACCACTAATTCAAAGGTACTAGAGGGTGTACAAGCTTGAAAATATTTAAAATTTTTAGTTGAAATCACAACATTTGCTTTTAAATTATCCAGCAGTTTGTGAGAAGCACATTTAGGAGAATGCGAATTAGGTTGAAAACAGTTTAACCGTTCATGTTGAATGAGAGCATTTTCGTTTAAATTAGAGAATTCTGTCGGTTTGACATGTTGAAAACTTAAATGCAATTTTTCATTAATGTCATTTAAACTAATAGATAAATATGTTGACTGCACAAATTGAAAACAGAAATTTGATTTATTTGAGAAAGATTTAGTAGCAACATTAAGTTGAATATCATTTTCTTTCAAAACGTTTAAATAAATCTCCGAACTTGACCGGTTTTGTATTTGAGTATGAGTTATCATTAAAAGTAGAGTGAGAAGCGAAATTTAAAGCATTATTTTTATCCAGAGTTTGCTCGCATAGCTTAAGTTGTACAGGAGTATTAGAAATAAATACAGAATTGGTAGCAAAATTGATCTTAACGTAATGTTTTCGCATAAAATCTAGGCCAATGATACACGAATATTGAAGATTGTAACGACATAGAATGGCCATAGCACTTCAGACTCATTTAATTTTACTTTGAAATTATGTACACCCCGAATTACACAGGACTCGCCCTGA
Organism: Salticus scenicus; assembly: GCA_963930645.1. Lineage (NCBI taxonomy): Eukaryota > Metazoa > Arthropoda > Arachnida > Araneae > Salticidae > Salticus > Salticus scenicus. The sequence continues at coordinate 159,171,025 of OZ005648.1, read as the reverse complement.
CCCGTAATAACATTATAATGAGTAGGATTTAATGGTTTAAATGAGAAATATTTAACATACGTATGATATAATAAAAATGATTTTCCATCTACCGTGTCACAATATGTAGTCGTAACATCATGTAGGATAACGTTCATATGAGGTACGTTTAATGGACAATTAGAAATATAATTCTAAAATATAGATTTAACTTGTGTATTAGGAGAGTTTGTTTGATTTCCTGCAAAAGTTTCAGGTTGATTTAAATTACTGTTTATTGGCTGGGAAAATTAGTACTGCGACTTGGCTGTTGCAAACGAGTAGTATGTTGCAGATGATTGAAATTATCATTTTGAAGAGGGGGGGGGGCGTCGAAAGTTTTGCGCCGTTTATTTTGAAGATTTACAGCTTCCTGCCCGCGGTTAGAATTACTTTAAGGTATTATACCATGGCGCGCTTGATATTTATATAATATTTGAAAAAGGTTATCAACAGATTTGGCAGGTTATAAATCTACATTTGGATTGTAAACAGAGGGGTAATAATATCCAACACCGCAAAAAATGATAAAACAATTCTAATTGCTTAATGATTTCCAGTTTGCGGAGCAAAAATGTAGTGCGCTTTTCGAAAATCGACATTTTAGTCGTGTAGAGCTCCTGCAGTAATTTGGCTTTATCAGCATGAGGAAAAGGTAGTTATAATTTTAGTTTTTAAATCTTCATATGTGAGGTTTTGACCCAGCGAACGAGAGGCGATAAGTTCGTACCAATATTTCTGTTCTACTTTTCAGGAGTATTTTAACCAAGTAAATTTCAATATCAATTTTACATCAATTTTACAATTATTAGAGCCAGTAAAATAGACTCGAGTTGGGGGGGGGTGGAGAGGTCGAGCGAAAATGGGCGCCACTGTGAGGAATTTGTGGTCTCCATTCCTCAGCCTTAACATAACTAGTTAGATAACTAAATAGGTAATAAAAGAGCACAAGATTTAATTGTAAATTAAAATCAGATTTTATTACAACTTGTAATTTAAGGGTAGTACCAATGAGAAACTCGATGAAAGATCAGCTGAATAAATCAAGAGAATATAAGGATTGGTTCTCAGCCTTGAGAATTTCTAAGATACGGAACTTGTGGCTGCTCTCACAAGGATGACTCGTCACTACTAGATTTGCACTATGAAGAGATGATTACGATCCCCTCACAGCTTAAACTCGCACGGAACTCAACTCCCAAAAGTACGGTACTCTCCCTCAAAAACTATCCACAGAACTATCTTCAACGTTGCTGCTCCATCTAGCACAGACACACAACCCCCTGCTAGTAAAACACTCTGCTATTTATTCATATCGAAACCAACCACCTCGCATACCTTTACTTTTCAAAAATCTCCAGAAACCTTTCATATTCCTTACTCCACGCAACCTGCGCGATTCTTGATTTAAAATTAATCGAATTTCTCCTTGGTGTTCATGTTTACATAAAAATATATTCAGAAATATTATAATTAACCAACTTATTCGATGCAGTCTAATTTTTACGTATAGTAATGACAGTGACTCTTTTGTAGTTAATTTTATTCAAATTGCCATTGATAATAATTATCCTCTTTATTTTCTGTTAAATATTCTTAAACAATATTACAAATTAGATTATCTTACTTGCAAATCCCGTTTTTTGAATCATTTATCAATTCAATTTTGAAGTGTTTACCTTTCTGTAACTGTAACTTTCATTAACTGTAAGTTTCTACGTTTGGATAGAGTTGGATGAGTGGCATATGGCTTCATGGTTTTACTTGTATGCTGTTTTAAATTTTGATTTGGTTTTTCTTGTAAAGAATTTTAATGTGTTTCATTAGGATATAATCCTTACTTTGCCTATTTGAATTAAGTTTATTCTGAGTTTCGACACAGTATCTGGTACCCGGTAGTGTTGACCGGTCGTAAAACATGTTTAACCGGAGTGGGTTGGTCACAACTCCCCCCTGTCATTTTAGAAATTTTGTCTCCATTTTTACTTTCGCTCCTCTTCAGTTCCATTAAATGATGTTATTTTTTCATGCTATTTAGAATTATATATATATATATATATATATATATATATATATATGTAGTATATTAGCTGGGCGTCTAGGGGTGGGGCATTGATGAGTTGCGACTTAGATAACGAAAACTTTTATTATGAAACACACATACAATACAGGATACACAATGAAAAAATGATAATAGCAGACTTTCTATTCTTAACCAACTGCTGGTTTCGAGGCTTAGTACATAACAAGCTTTCTTCATCAGTATAAACGCAACTAGACAACACTTAAGCACCTACTCGGGCTTGTATTCACAAAAACAGAGTGCTATCAAATAGTTAAAATGAAGTATGAGCCCTCCATGGCTCTACACACTTATACAGAGCACAACAAGCTCTAATTAGCAGAAAAATGAGCCTGTCAGCCTACGCGCTGAAGGTCTCAACCGATCTCCACTGCAGCCAGATCTCAACTCCTCCGTTTGTCATCTCGTTCAATGATACGCATCCGAGGCAGCGCCATCTGTAGGCTGTGCACGGAACTTCCCACAACGCTCTGCCATTCTGATGTTGCGGTGACCTCACCGTAAACCAACCTGGGATACTAAAGGATATCTGCAAAATACAATTAAAAGAAAAAAAAAAAAAAAAAAAAAGAGAAACAGACATTAAAAAAATTATGTACATAAAAATTCACAGTTAACTTTTTCTGTAATGTTTATCAGTCCATTTAGTTCAGTCTATTTAGTTTGTGGACCATAATTTCATATGGTCTGCAGAAGTACTAGTATGTATAGGTCCTTCGTGATCGCCTATCTTCTCGACTTCATATCTGTCTTTGTTCTTTACTCGCACAACTTTATAAGGACCTAAGAATTTTGGTCTTAGTTTCATGCCGGTTCCAAACTGAGTTCGCTGGATGGCAACTAGATCATTAATTTTATATACATGGGCTTTCTTTCTCTTCTTGTTGTAACATCGGCGATTTTCTTCTTGAATCTTAAGAATGTTTTTTCTTGCTTCTTCACGAATGGTGTTAAGATTATCAAGCATGGAATTTATCCTTTCCTCTTCGAGAAGTTCTAGTATTCTCTTATCTTCTTTCTTTCTCATTGTTACTCCAGTGAGTAGTTCAAAAGGAGTTCTTTTGGTACTTCTCGATGTGGTGGAATTAATAGTTCTCTGAACAGCCTCAACAAACTTGTACCACTTGTTAGGGTCATTTATACATAACTTGGATAATACAGGAATGATTGTTCGATGAAGTCTCTCAATTTGACCATTCCCTCTTGGGATTCCGGTTGTGATGGTGTCATGTTCGATTCCCTCTGATTTACAGTAATCTGCAAATTCCTTAGATATGAACGCAGGTCCACGATCGGATATTATTCTTGCGGGGTTACCAAAAATAGCAGCTTGCTGTTTTAATTTTTGCAAGGCGTCTGCTGAAGAAGTTGATTTTACCGGGTATAGCCACGAAAATTTACTAAATCCATCGATTACGGTGAAAATGTGATTGTAGTTTTTGTTAGTTGTTGGTAATGGACCCACAAAATCGATGTGATACGTGGATAATGGTATATCCCCTTTAGGGATAGGGTTCAAAAAACCTTCTCCTTTTCCCTGTTTCTTATTTACGAGAATACATTCTACGCAACTTTTTACAACGTTATCTACGCATTTTTTCATATTAGAAAAATAGTAGTCTCTTTTTACTAACTCTTCAGTTTTATTAGCCGAAAAATGTCCTAAGGCATGACATTTCTTTACGACCTCAAGTTGCATGATCTCTGGGACAATTAGTACATCCCTATCATTTAACACTTTATATAAAACATTATTTTTTAACACATATTCGTCATTTTGGTTTTGTTGTAAAAGAGATTTCACAGTATTGATAAACTCATCATTTTCTTGAGCAGTAGCAATACGATGAGTAAGGGTATCAGTATTTACAGCCATTACAGGGTGTCTGCTAAGAGCGTCAACATGCTGCATTTGTTTACCAGGTCGATGTTCTACTTCGTAGTCGAATTCCTGTAGCAGGAAAGACCACCTGGCTACCTTAGGTGTCAATTCACGTTTATCTAAAGTTTTAGTGAACGCTTGACAGTCAGTATAAATTTTAAATTTACTACCTAATAAATAGTTCCTAAATTTTTTAAGGGCTTCTACTATCGCTAATACTTCTAACTCATAACTACAGTATTTTTCTTCTTGTACAGAGGTCTTTTTACTCATATAATGGATTGGATAGTACTGTCCATCGTCATCTTGTTGTAATAGGATTGCACCGAATCCTAATTTAGATGCATCTGTATGAACTTCTAACTTATAGCCTTGCTTAAAAAGGTGTAAGACAGGCGTATTAGATAAAATGTCTTTCAGCTTTTGAAAAGCTAATTTCTGCTCTTGCTCGAATTTAAATGGAGTGGAAGCACGTAATAAGTCACTGAGTGGTCTTGCTATGTTGGCATATGAACGAATAAATTTTCTAAAGTAACCCGTTAAACCTAAGAAACTCTGCACTTCCCTAGCATTACGGGGTTCTGGGAAATTTTGTACTGCGAGAGTTTTTTCTACTGAGGGCTTAATCGTGCCATTCTCAATTATGTGACCTAAGAAATCGATCTTACGTTTCAAAAACTGACATTTCTTTAAATTTAACTCTAGACCAAATTTTGATGCCGTTTCTAACACACGTTTTAATTTATCTAACCCTTCATTCTCATCTTTAGATGGAATAATTATATCATCTAAATAAATAATTACAGTACCATCTTTTAATAAGTCTTTAAACACATAATTTACATATCTTTGAAATACTAAGGGACTATTACATAATCCATAGGGAACTTTTAGAAACTCATACTGGGCATTATCGGTCACAAAAGCTGTATATTTCCTACTTTTTTCCTCTACATCAACTTGTAAAAACGCATTCTTTAAATCTAGTGTCGAAAAAACTTTACCCTCCCCTAATCTATCAAATAAATCTTCAATATTTGGCAACGGGTATTTATCTTTAATTATTTTCTTATTTAAAGCACGATAATCACAGCATAACCTTATTCCTCCATCTTTTTTCCTACACACCACTATTGGCGAAGCATAATTTGATGTACTTTCTCTAATTATACCATCCTTTAACCACTGGTCAATTTGTCTGTCCACCTCTGATTTCTCTACAAATGATAATCTGCGAGAGCGTGAACACACTGGTATATCATCAGATAAAATAATGGACATTTTTAAATCAGTACTTTTTGTTTTAACTGGCTTATAACTTTTTATTAATTCGCTTAATTTCTCTTTTAACGACTTATCTAAAATATAACTGACATCGAATTTTTCTTCTTCTGAAAAATTGCACATACTTGAAAAAAAAGTATCTATTTCATTTTCCTTTCGATCGAATACAGGAAAAGAACACTCATTTGCTTCATCGAAATTGCTTTCCCCCGAATTTAGAAGACTATCTTTCCCCCCTACGCTGGAACTCGAAACATCTGCTTCCTCTTTATTTTGTTGTTTCAAAATATGAAAGATATTATTAGGCAGAATTACGTCGCATGTCAAATTGTTGCATAAAGCACCGATTATGTTTATTGAATCATGATTAGGTAAAGATATTTTAAATTCAGTCAGATTTGCATCTTTCTTTTCATTAAAGCAGCTAACTAGAGTGGTTGAAGAAATAACATTTTTAGTCTGTGGAATGCTATTTTTATTTACAATTAGAATCGAAGAACCAGAATCTTTTAACCCTTTAAGTGGAATATCATCCATTAAAATATCAACATATTCGAGCTCATTAACAATTAGGTTAATCGGACTTGTTTCGGATTGAACTACTGAATTCGTTGGAAGATTTTCACGGAATTCTTTTTTCTCTGAACTACGTTTAGGGCACACTCTAGCGAAATGAAATGTTTTCCCTTTTGCACCACAAATATAACACATTCTCTCATGCTTTTCGTGAGTTTGATTAGATACCGAATTACGTATTATGGGATCTTTATTATTATAATGTGTCTTTCTAAAAGGAGTTTTGTTTACAAACCGCTTATTCTCTGAACTTTCGTTTCGCGTATTATTATTAGTTTCAATTAACGATTTCCCTCTAGAAGAGTAGAATAAATCACACTCCCGACCTAATTCGTTGGGTTTAAACCAATTTTGACCTTCTCGAACACTAATATGTTCCTTAGTTCTAGAATCCAACGTTTCATATAATTTATCAGAAACTATAAGATCACACAATTGTTTAACATCGTTAACCCCTCTCAATCTACAATAGTAATCAAAAGAAGCGCTTAGACGTGAAGCGAATTGGACATGAGATTCTGAAGGATTACGGAACGCATTTTTAAAATTACTTAAACATTCACGTGGCGTTGGTTGAAATTGTCTTAAAATTAATTCCTTAACTTTTTCATAATCGTTAATTTCTTCGGTGGTTACGTACGCAAGAACCTGATTACATTTATCTCCCAATAAATTAATCAATATTTCCGATTTAAATTTAGCCGGTACGTTTTTAGAAACGAATGCTTTTTCCAGGGATTGAAAGAATAAGTGCAAAGCTTCCGGTTTCTCAGGTACTGAAATGGTTAATGTTCGAATACTTCTAATTAAATTTTCTAACGATTGTGAAGTAGTTTCTGAATTTGATTGCTCAACATTATTACTAGAATTATTCGCTGCAGCCTGTAACTTTAAATTCTGTAACTCTATTTCTTTTTCTAACTGGGATAATTTAATTCTTTCTATCTCAATTTTGGTTTGTTCTTCTACAGATTTCAACTTTTGTTCTTCTAGTAACATTTTAATAACACCTCTAACAAATTCTAAATCATTTTTATAAATATCAGAACTCTCAATTAAAGTTTTGATTTCAAGTACCTTAGCTTCCGCCGGAACAGTTAGGCCTAATTCTTCAGCAATTGTTCTTAAATCGGCTTTTCTAATGCCTTGTAACACGTTTTGGGCCATTATAACTCTAAATAATTATTTATACCAAAAAATATTTCAATATTTCTACCAAATTAATATCATACCTAAATAGAAACAAAATAATATGAGAACAATTTTCTCAAAAAATGATTCTATGGTTTTTGTTCTCAAATCAAAATTATCATGATTTTTAAACAACCACCTGCAGAACAATTTGTAATATACAACAGAATACTTAGATCATCTTATATATTTCTTAATTATTACACATATTTCATATAATATCACCATTATTGTTATTGTTCTCTATTTAATAATTGTTATCACTTTCGTTTTAAAATAATACTGTTATAATATTGTTAAAATATTATTGCAAACAGTAATAAGCAAAATTATAAAAGATTACTCAGAATATTTTTTTCAATCATAATTCTTATTTTTATTCATTCTTCTCAAGTTATATTATTTATTTTATTTCATCACACATCGAAACCAAAAGTGTTCTCAAAAGTATTTCACCATTAATTTCTAATTCAAAATAGTAACTCAAACTCTTTTTGCTCAATATATGCATTAATCATTATTATGTATTATCAAACACGATGATAAATATATAACAATAACAGTTACCTTTTTTAACTTGTTGGTGGTAATATCGCGGCAGAGTCCCCACTTGTAGTATATTAGCTGGGCGTCTAGGGGTGGGGCATTGATGAGTTGCGACTTAGATAACGAAAACATTTATTATGAAACACACATACAATACAGGATACACAATGAAAAAATGATAATAGCAGACTTTCTATTCTTAACCAACTGCTGGTTTCGAGGCTTAGTACATAACAAGCTTTCTTCATCAGTATAAACGTAACTAGACAACACTTAAGCACCTACTCGGGCTTGTATTCACAAAAACAGAGTGCTATCAAATAGTTAAAATGAAGTATGAGCCCTCCATGGCTCTACACACTTATACAGAGCACAACAAGCTCTAATTAGCAGAAAAATGAGCCTGTCAGCCTACGCGCTGAAGGTCTCAACCGATCTCCACTGCAGCCAGATCTCAACTCCTCCGTTTGTCATCTCGTTCAATGATACGCATCCGAGGCAGCGCCATCTGTAGGCTGTGCACGGAACTTCCCACATATATATATATATATATATATATATATATATACAGATAACATGATATTGGTTTCTTATGAAAATCAACTTGTCCACCCATAGGAATAACTAGAAATTTAGTGCATTTACATATAACATGGTAATTATCATAGCAAAATTGCAGTTGTATGATTTCATATTTGTTAATAATCCAACATTTTAAATAGTACTTTTGTTTAGTATTATTATACATTTAGAAACTTCAAAAGTTCAAGTTTAAATTTTCAAAAATTCAATTAGCTTGTTTAATTTTCTAATATGATTTTTTTTTTTTTTTTTTTTTTTTTTTTAACATATTCTTGTTCTAACCGTAATTTCTGTTATGCGAATCTCGTTTTAAAAATAAACTATAAAAATAAAATAAGAAGTTGGCTAAATAACCAAAACTATGATAATAATTTAATATAAGCGAAAATTTGCTCTGTATGATTAGTATACATCCCCTCAAAAAGGAACAAAGAAACTTGTTAATTCATAAAATTAAATATTTACTATTAATTGCCCGCTTCACTTACTGTCGCTAGAATCCCAAACCAATGTTATACCATGGGAAATTTTGATTACTTATAACTAATGAAGTAGCACATACCTTTAAATTATGTTTTCACATAAAAAAAAATCAGAGCAGTTAAACTCACGGACGTTTATTTTATTTTATTTATTTATTTATTTTTATTTTTTTATGCGTTCAATTCTGAAGCTGTAAAATACGAATTTTCAATATGTAAAAATTTTCCTTTTACAGTTTCAAATTAAAATATTTAAAATTAAAAAACTAACATCCGTTAATTTAATAATTGTTTTTCTGAACGTGAAAACAGAATTTAGAAATATGGATTAAATAATGAATTATAAGTAAACAAAACTTCCCATAGAATAATACTGGTTTGGGCTTCCGGTGAGAATAACTTAAGTGGGTCGTTAATTTTAATACGCAATATATAAAAATTATAAATTAACAACTATTAAAGTACACATATTTTTACTTGGCATTAAAAAAAAAAAAAAAAAAAAAAAAAAAAATCTTTGTTTTCTAGTTGCTATCTTGCATTGATATTTTATTATTATTAAAGCAAAAGTTTAGTGGCCTATCCAAAAATCACAAAGTATACATGTGTATAGATAAATTTCAAAAATTTTTGCAATAGCGTTATGCGGTTTTCGCTGAAATGTACAGAAAATCATGGGATTTATTTTAGGTAATGAAATATTTATTAAAAAAATCAGTTTAAATATCATTTTTCAAGTGACATTTTACTTGTAAAATTATTTTTTTTACAGTAGTGAACTGCCTTTAGCAACGTAGCTAGTGCTATAAATGTTTAATGCGACGGACGTCATTCATTCTAATGACCGTCAGACGTTACGCAATTATAAATTCTGCTAAAAAAACTTCAGAATTCACGATATGGCCTCATTTGATCAGGCGTTTCTGATTAAAATGTGAGAGGATAATATTACTGCAGCGCGATATGTTAGTGGAAAATTTAATTAATAGTTTTTCTTATAATATTAAAAAAAAAAAAAAAAAAAAAAAAAAATCCCATGATTTTTTGAACAGTTTAGTGAAAATTTTAGTGAATTTTAATCACCCTTTATGATCACCCTGTATGCATATATATATATATATATATATATATATATATATATATATACATATATATACATACGTACAGAGAGGGAGGGAGGGAGAGAGAGAGAGAGATAAATAGCTGTACGTATATTATTATTATTATTATTATTATTTCACTTTTGTTTTTATTTTGAACTAATACTAAATCATATTAAACTTTATTGCTTTATATGTAGCTTTCTATTATATGATCTATTTTCTAAGTTTCACAGCTTCTTTTACACGCAATGATCCATCAGTCGTAAAATATAACTTGTAGCGTTTCATTATCAGGAATTCTAAGAATTTCTTTTATTGATGAAAAATGGTGTGCGTTTCGACATTCTCGCCTGCAGTAAACGCATTGTGTAAAATATTTTTCAAAATGCAAAATGTTACACTTTGAGCGAGACTCATTTTCTGACACAATGAAAAGGTTTGATTTATTGTTCAGAGGAGGCAGTGGTACATAATGTTACTTTAGGAGAAATAATCTATTTTAGATTTTTTTTTTTTTTAAAATTTTAAAGGCTTTATTAAAATTTTCAGCAATCATCAAAATTCTAAATATTACACATTTAGTAAATTTGATGTTAACAGATAGGAAAATTATTCTTTGAATATCTATATAAAAATGTTTTGAAATTCAAAAATTCGAAGAAATTAAAAATAAACTATCTTAATTTTATTTATTTATTTTTATTTCAACTATATTGTACCATGCTCAGTTAAATAATTTATTAAGCTGTTTATGTTTGAGAGAATTTTGAGTAATTCAAATAAAATAAAGTAAATTTAGAATGTATGCTGGGAAAGTAATCTAAAAATAAAATCCGTCTTGATAAATATTAATAATAATGATGATATTAATATATTAATACAATATAAAAGGTAAAACACTGTAGTTCAACCCACAGGTTGACGTTGTTTTTTATTACACAAGGACTGTTGCCTCGAATCAGACATTTAGTGTCGTCACCTTCTGCTGTCACCTGCTGCTGTCTTTTTCCTTTAGCAACAAGTTAAAAAGATTTAAATTAAATTTGCGATAAAACCGCAAAAATGAAGACAATAATCAACGTTTTAAAGTTAAACAATCTCATATTTTAACTTAAGAAATCTACTACTTATTTTATTTAAATATTTAAATATTTATTTATTTATTACAATTTTCGCATATTTAGACCAGTCAAAAACAGTTTCTATTTCTTTTTTCACATCCCTCTTTACATCGAGCACTTTTCCCTTTTACCTCAAGTTAAAAAAAAATATGAAGCAAAATTAGAGAAAAACTGTGTGAAAGACCTTTAATGAAATTAATATTGTGACCGTCGCTAAGAAACGAAAATTAATTAAGATATGCCTTTAGAAGAACACACTAAAAAATTCTTTCTTAGTATGTTAAATTCTTCTTTGTACAGAATTTTATCTGTTACTTAAAAAACATAAAATGTGATTTTTTTTTCTCTTCCTTCTTAAATTAAGATACAGCAATGTGATTTCAAAATAATGATAATAATAATAATTACTGTAATAATAAACAACAAGAAATATTTAAGTATTATTTCTGAAATTTGCACTAGAAGCATATAATAAGTTAGACCTTATCCTAAACCGAACTGAATCAGATGATAAAATTTCTTTCGTGGATTTAAAAATTAGAAAAATATTGATAAAAACTGGTTGATTTTTATTTATGAAAAAAGGCATGATTTTTGCTTTAAAGTTTGTAAACTGCCGAATTTGTTTTCCTGTATTAGTCATAGAGTTTTTAAAAAAATATTATGTTTACCTAAATTAACATAATTAAAATGATTTGCAATAACCATTTAGACCTGAATTTATCTCTTGAAAACCTTAAAAATATTTTAACTGTCAACCGCTATCCTGTTTTCCTACTAAATAAACATCTCAATCTTCCTGAATATAACCAAACTTTTTTTTTTTTTTTTTTCATATCGGGCGACATTTAAGAATTGGTAAGTTATCCTACCAGCCGAAGAGGGTTCTCTCTTTCTGGTGGAAGGAAGGGAGGGGGGCGTTGTTTTTCAATCTACTTGTGATGTAAATTTGTCCTTATATTTATTGATATTTTTGTATTTTTATATTGACATAATTTCTGTTGTACAATATTTATGAATTTGATTGCTTATTTTAATGTTGTATTAATTCAATTCTAATCTTGAATTGACATGCTTTGCTTTGATCTATGAGAATTCGGTGAACTATAAACGTATTTTTTGGCTGAAAAGCACACGTTTCTTTAGAAACTTCTCATATTTCCTTTTCTACATGGGAAGGAGGGGGGGGGTGTCTACTGAGGAAGGCCCCGTGTGTTTTGGGATTACTTTTCATGCTTTTTTGCCTGATGAGGAAACGTGTTGTTATTTTATCCAAATCAAATATTGCGCGTTATTATACTATAATAATAATTATATTTAATATTAATTTTATCTGAATTTATTGTTATTCCCTTTTAGTCTTTAATATAATTTATGCATATTTTACACATTTCTAATGTTCTTCCTTTCACCATGGCAAACGATTTCAAATACGCTATTTTAAATGAGATATGATATTATAAATATTAAGGGAATATTACAACTGATAATATAAATAATATTATTATTCATATATAAATATTGTTGATAAGTAAACAATATTTTGAAACAATTAAAGCATGTTACTAAAAAAAAAAAAAAAATGTTTTTTCTTACTTTTAATAACAATTTCTATATTGTACGCTTCAAAAGAGCCTTTTCACATAATGAATCCCCAATAATTAACACGCATGATTGCAAAAATTTCATAAGAACTATGATTTTTGTTTCAAAACTCATCTAAATTATCGACGTATTTCTGTTTCAATGATTTTTGTGAGAACAAAAAGCGGGCATAAATATCGTGAATATCATTATGATAGGGTTATTACTCATATGTAAGTAAATATATATATATATATATATAAGGAATCTCAGCAACATGTTTCTAACATTCTACGTGTAGGAGGCATACAGACGATTCATCACTGAGTCATACAGCCAAGTAGGATGGGAAATGCTTTCCCGACCCGGTCGCGTATGCATAAATGTCAGAAATGAAAAGACAAATAATCTTTAGAGAATATTCCTTTTGATAATAAATTCACATGGGTAAATTAATTTCCACCGACTTAAAATCAGGCCTCACATTTGTAAATCATGAAATTCCAAATATTATTGAGTAGTACATGCTTATGTCGAATTTCATCGGCTTGTGATTCGTGCAACCGTAATATAAGCCGTAGATAAAAGATCGTAGATAAAAGATATGAATGGGATTGACGAAACTTCGAAATATATCTTTAATACATTTTCCCTTTGTTTATGTACATTTATTATTGAAACGAGTATAAAACCAATTTTTATTGTTCATATTTCTGTATATACCATTGTGTCAGAAAAGCATTTCAGAAATTGTATTGCTAAATGATTTCGAGTTGTCGAGATATAACCTACACCTCTTGGAAGTTCTAAATTGTAGTCATGACATCCTGTATATTTTACACACACAAAGTTTGAGATATGGAATGGCTTTCTAGCCCTTAAATACATAGAGATGTAGATCTGCATCGCATGTTTAAAACCTTATATCTCTTTATGTAGCAATCTTTGCATAGAGTTTTCTTTTTCATTTAACCAAAAATTATTTAACATTTCGGACAAGAACTAGAATCTTTGACACAATTTTTATTGTTAAAGCGCTGTGTACCATTTTATCTCGCCGGGTGTTACGAATTACGATTATTTATATAAAAAGTAATAAAAACATACAGTTTTTTTTTTTTAAACAAACAAGTTAAGAGTAGTATTTATAGTTCTGCATATACTGATTAATTTATACAAAAAAAAAAAAAAAAAAAATACAGCTTTTATTTGATGATGCAAAATTATATATATATTTTTTTTTTTTTTTACAAAATCTTATATGGATTTTTTTCCCTCACGCATTTGCCGGTTCATTTCAAATGTTATTTATACAAAATAAAAATTCGCATTTCAGGGTTAATTTATATGGAAGCAATCCATGCTAATGTTCATATGTATTATTGTAAAATAAATAGGATTTTACGATAAGTATTAAAAGAACCTGTCACAACTTAAGAGTAATAGGAGTATTTTTGCAAAATCTATAACACTTTTAAGATTTTATTAGTTCAACAAACTATTTTGAACTTTTGATTTGATCATGTAAAAGGGGATATTTAATATAAAATTTATTTTTATAATTTTAAAAATGTTGCTTATCAAAAGCATACCAAAACTAAAAGAAGGATCAGTTTACGCACAAAGAATTCATTAAAATATATTTTATATATTTCTTGTAAGTCATTAATACAGCCAAATATAATTTATGATATAAATCAAGAAATTTGATTAGTCGTTTCTTATAAAAAAGTGTATACAAAGTTAAAGTTTTATTAAAGTTTTTATATAGTTTCTTATAAAATAACTTATAAAAAAGTAACGTGTAACAAAGAGATAGTCTATTACATTTCGTTACAATTAATTTAATATTTATTAATATTACTGAGACTTAGTACTTGATATAAAAAATTTAGATGCATAGTTCAGCAATTATTTGATTACTGTATATCTACAGATGGTGTTCACACATTTTTTATCGATTATCCAAAGATATATAAATATATATATATAACTAAGTAAAATAATTTTATTTCGAAATATGTTTAGTCTGATAGCCCTTTTGTTAAACTATCATATTAAATCTTGATTTCATAGATAGAAGAGTATTTATTAGAACATCAAGGTTGATTTTGTTTTACTCTTCTTCCAAATATTCCATAGTCTATCCAATGTTTTGGGATGCCGCTTTTAAAGATATTGTTTTAAAAGTTCAAATGTACAATAATCCATAAGAGACACGTCGGGGGGCTTTGGTGGGATGCATATGAAATGTACAGCTTCAATTCCGGTTTCATTTTTCATAAAAAAAAAAAAAAAAAAAGCAGTAAATTTAACAGATATGACTTGTAACCTCATCCTGAAAGAATTCAACACATTGAAGATTCTTTGGGTTATGTGACGGAATTTATTCTTTTTTTTTTTTTTTTTTTTCTTTTTAATAAGTGAAAAATATATTTATGAGAGTAATGTGAATTAATTATGACATTTTTACTAGTTTCCTTATTTTAATTTTTCCTTTATAATTGACCGATTTTCTTTTAAAGCATGAGATGCGACTTCAGATTTAATAAGAAGTGTACGTATTTTTTCTAGGTATAAATTTTTCGCCTTTTTTCCAGCCGAAAGCAAACTTTGACGTTTATTTACGTTTTTAATTATCATTTCTTTTATTTTACATGTAGAAATATTAAAACCATTCTTTTCACATCCTTATTTTACAACTGAATAAGAGTATTTCTCTTCGGAAAGCTAAAAAATATAGCCTTCAATCCATTGTTTATTTCCCAGAAACATTTTAAAGCAAAAAATGTTTTCAATTCTGCATAAGACAATTAAATCCTATTACAATTTGGTGTTAATCACGTTTTTATTTTAAATTTTGAATTTAAATCCAAGGAGAAAGTCAAAATCGTTCCTAAAATATGTGAACAACCTCTCTTTTTATTTAAACTGGCATGATCATTATTTGTTGCTAAAAAAGATTGAAGTACATTTAAAATGTTTAAGTATCTTCCAAGTATATTTTTTTATTAAAATTACAATTTAGATTATTACAATTTAAATTAATTTAATTTTTATTAAATTAATTGTAACGAAATATAATAGATTGTCTCTTTGTTACACGTTACTTTTTTATAAGTTATTCAATGGAGGGGGAATAGAAACGACTAATCAAATTTCTTGATTTATATCATAAATTATATTTGGCTGTATTAATAACTTACAAGAAATATATAAAATATATTTTAACGAATTTTTTTTGCGTAAACTGGTCCTTCTTTTAGTTTTGGTACGCTTAAAGTATTTTATTTCTTATTTTATTTTCAAAATCGTTAAATAAAAATTTATGATATCTTATACCAAAAAATTAAACATTGCACAATCCATTACATTTATTATACTAATAATGGATTGCATTTTTTAACAATGCATTTTCGAACTAGAAATCTAAACAAAATAAATGACTGGTTGCCTTTTACGCATTTTAAAGAAAAAAACTGATTCCCCCCCCCCCTTTTTTTTTAAATATAAATAATTATTTTGACATACATGAGAATAAATGAAGATTTTTTAAATTTCTTTCTTTCTTTCTTTTTTTTTTTTTTTTCTTTCAAACACATAAATTGCGATTTACTAACCAGAGCTGTTTGCAACGAATTTTATATCAGATTTAATAGATAAAGAATAAAAAATGGCCATTACATGCAACATTGTTATTTTTATGGGGAGAAAATAATTTATTTAATTAGTTAAACATATTTGCATCATTAATTTTATAAACAACATAGATTTTTTTTTTTTTCTGTTAAGAGATAATTGTGTAAGATACTGCTCTTACATTTATTAAAGCTAAAAAAAAAAAAAAAAAAAAAAAAAAAAAACTATGAAATTAAGTATTGCACTTTCTTTCTTTTTTCTTTTTTTTTTTTTTTTTTTTTTCTAAATAGTATGCGGTTTGCAATGTATGCATAGAAAAAGAACTAAATTTATTTATTTTCTTTTTTTTTTTTCAAGTAGTGTACACTATATTATCATTAATTGTTTAAAAAGAAAAAAATAGTTAAAATATTCTTTTTATGCTTAATACAGAGAGTGAGAGAACGAAATATAGATCAATCTACTGATGGACGAAAATTGTATATACTTCTAAGAATTGCAATATATCAAACTAAAAATTATACTAAAGAAGTTTTGTTAGCTTTTACCTATGCACAGTTAAACTTTTCTTTTTGGTAAAAGTACTCATATTTTATTTCGTATTCAATATTTTTATATTCAAATTTAGTTAAGCTGTCAGTTGTTTAATGTTGAATCTTCTAAGAACCTTTCTTTTTTTTTATTAATGCTGTAGACAAAAACGTAAGGAAATAAAAAAGAAAAGCATGATTTTCTGTTTCAGCCACAATAAATCTGAAGCATTGTTTGTTTAAGGGTTGTTCCAAACATTAATTAAGGTCAAAATTGATTAAGGTCATAGAGAAATAAAGGCAATTCCATTGTTAACACTTTCCAACAAGGTTGAAAAGAGTTAATGACTTCGGTCTGTCTGACTGTCTGTCTGTCTGTCCGCGCTCTAACCCCCGTAAATAAATATCGAATTTCTTGAAACTGATATATGTTATTCAAGTTCACTATCGGACGTTCCCTAATGAAAATGGAGTATATACCTCTACTGGTTTGTGTACAGGGACATCCGAAATTATTTCAAAGCATTGTGTTCTATGAGAGGTATTTCTATAAACCGTATTTCCATACCTTTACTGTAGACATATCTCAATGCAATTGATATATGTTATTCAAGTTCACTATCGGACGCTCCCTATTGAAAACGGAGTATATACCACTACTGGTTTGTGTACAGGGACACCCGAAAGTATTTCAAAGCAATGTGTTCTATGAGAGGTATTTCTATAAACCATATTTTCATACCTTTACTGTAGACATATCTTAATGAAATTGAAATATGTTATTCAAGTTTACTATTGGACGTTTCCTATTGAAAATGGAGTTTATACCTCGACTGGTTTGTGTTCAGGGACAACCGAAATTATTTCAAAGCATTGTGTTCTATGAGAGGTATTTCTATAAACCATATTTTCATACGTTTACTGTAGACATATCGTAATGAATTTGAAATATGTTATTTAAGTTCACTATTGGAAGTTCCCTATTGAAAATGGAGCATATACCTTGACTGATTTGTGTACAGGGACACCCGAAAGTATTTCAAAGCATTGTGTTTTATGAGAGGTATTTCTATAAACCATATTTTCCCTCCTTTACTGTAGACATATCTTAATGAAATTGAAATATGTTATTCAGTTTCACTAATGAATGTTTCCTGTATAAAATGCAGGAAATACCACCATCATTTTATACACAGGGACACTCAAAAGTATTCCAAAGCATGGCGTTCTATGAGAGATATTTCTATAAATCAAACTTAAATAACTTTACTTTCCACGAAGTTTCAGAAAATTGTAATATGTTATTTATATGCAAAAAAATGCTTTGCATAGATTATAGCATGATTAGCATTAGATTTACAGGGTGGCAACAAAATATCCAGTTATATTAACATCTATTAATAAAAAAATACTAGATTTGTACTTTCGTTTACGTTAAGCGTTTTTAATATTTTCTAACATTTTTAAGTTTGAATATGATTTCAGTTTTGTGTATCTGCCTTTCTGTCTGTCCGCGCTCTAACTTCCGTAAATATTCATGGAATTTCTTGAAACTGATATATGTTATTAAAGTTCATTATCGGTCGTTCCCTATTGAAAATGGAGTTTATACCTCGACTGGTTTGTGTTCAGGAACACCCGAAAGTATTTCAAAGCATTGTGTTCTATGAGAGGTATTTCTATAAACCATATTTTCATACGTTTACTGTAGACATATCGTAATGAATTTGAAATATGTTATTTAAGTTCACTATTGGAAGTTCCCTATTGAAAATGGAGCATATACCTTGAATGATTTGTGTACAGGGACACCCGAAAGTATTTCAAAGCATTGTGTTTTATGAGAGGTATTTCTATAAACCATATTTTCCCTCCTTTACTGTAGACATATCTTAATGAAATTGAAATATGTTATTCAGTTTCACTAATGAATGTTTCCTGTATAAAATGCAGGAAATACCACCATCATTTTATACACAGGGACACTCAAAAGTATTCCAAAGCATGGCGTTCTATGAGAGATATTTCTATAAATCAAACTTAAATAACTTTACTTTCCACGAAGTTTCAGAAAATTGTAATATGTTATTTATATGCAAAAAAATGCTTTGCATAGATTATAGCATGATTAGCATTAGATTTACAGGGTGGCAACAAAATATCCAGTTATATTAACATCTATTAATAAAAAAAATACTAGATTTGTACTTTCGTTTACGTTAAGCGTTTTTAATATTTTCTAACATTTTTAAGTTTGAATATGATTTCAGTTTTGTGTATCTGCCTTTCTGTCTGTCCGCGCTCTAACTTCCGTAAATATTCATGGAATTTCTTGAAACTGATATATGTTATTAAAGTTCATTATCGGTCGTTCCCTATTGAAAATGGGGTTTATACCTCTTGTGGTTTGTGTACAGGGACATCCGAAAGTATTTCAAAGCATTGTGTTCTAAGAGAGGTATTTCTATAAACCATATTTTCATACCTTTACTGTAGACATATCTTAATGAAATTGAAATAGGTTATTCAAATTCACAATTGGATGTTTCCTGTATCAAATGGATGAAATACCACCATCCGATTTATGTACAGGGATACTCAAATGTATTTGAAAGCATTGCGTTCTAGGAGAGATAGTTCTATACATCAATTTTTACTATCCACAAAGTTTAAGAAATTGAAATATGTTATTTGCATGCACAAAAGAATGCTTTGCATAGAATATAGCATTATTAGCATTAGATTGACAGGGTGGCACAAAAATATCCAGTTATATTAAGAGGAATTAATAAATAATTGCTAGAATTCCACTTTCATTTACGTTAAGCGCTTTTAACACTTTCTAGCGTTTTTTTACGTGTAAGTATGTTTTTAGTTTTGTGTATCTGCCTGTCCTTCTGTCTCTCTGCCTGTCTGTCTGTCCGAGCTCTAACTCCCGTAACTATTTATAGAATTTCTTGAAACTGATAAATGTTATTCAAGTTTACTGCTGCATATATTCCCTATTGAACATTGTGTTTAAACCTATACTGGTTTGTGTACAGGGACACCCGAAAGTATTTCAAAGCATTGTGTTCTATGAGAGGTATTTCTATAAACCATATTTTCATACCTTTACTGTAGACATATCTTAAAGATACTGAAATATGTTATTCAAATTCCCTATTGGATTTTTTCTCTATAAAATGGAGGAAATACCACCACCGATTTATATACAGGAACACTCTAAAGTATTCCAAAGCTATTCATTCTATGAGAGATATTTCTATAAATAAAATTTTAATTCCACGAAGTTTTAGAAAATTTAAATAGTTATTTATATGCACAAAAATGGCTTTGCATAGAATATAGCACGATTAGCATTAGATTTACAGGGTGACACAAAAATATCCATTTATACTAAGAGCTATTAATAAAAAATTGCTAGAATTGTACTTTCGTTTACATTAAGCGTTTTTAACACTTTCTAAAATTTTTATATGTGAATATGATTTCAGTTTGTGTAGCTTTCCATATGTCTGCCCGCGCTCTAACTGCTGTAAATATTTATGGAATTTCTCGAAACTGATATATTTTATTGAAGTTCACTATCGGATGTTCCATATTGAAAATGAAGTAAATATCTCTTTTGGTTTGTGTACAGGGAAACCCAAAAGCATTCAAAAGCATTGTGTTCTATGAGTGTTATTTTTATAAAATTTTCCCTATAGAATGTTTCCCATTTAAAATGTCATTAATAGGTCCTGTACAACTAGTTTGTTTACAGGGACAACAACAATAATAATAATAATAATAATAAAAAAATGCCATTGCATTACGTTTTAGGACAGCATTTTTAGACAGTTATATGTAAAAGCCTTTCTACTGTAAAGATCATAAAAATATTGAAATGTATTGTTAATATTCTAAAATAATGTTTTGTATAGAATATGATATGATTTACTTTCTGATTTACAGGGCTACACTAAAATATTCAGAGTAATGTAATTATAATCTAATGGCTGCATTTTCTTTTGCATTAAGCCTTTTTAACACTTTCCAAAATGGCTAAGAGTAATTTTAAAATCAATTTGTGTATCTGTATATTTTTCAGTCCTTCTGTCTGTTGTGTGATAACGTAGGCAAAGAATATTAAAAGTTATTCGATACAACAATTACGTACAGCTGGAAAGTGCTACTAATCAATGCGTACTGCATGATTTTTCTTTCTTGTTTTTTAAATTAATTTTTGTCATTAGGCTTACGTGACCTTGTAATTTTAACTTAATTGCCTTGTAATTTTGGTCTTGTAATTTAATTTCAAAAACACAAATACATGTAGTTAAATTTATTTACGTGTTCTAAGTATTTTTTATAAGTTTTATTGGAGAAGATCTTTGTTTCCTTTTTATGGCATAACCTATTGCTCTGATTAATTAAATAATTTAAATTAATTCAATAAATTAATTTAGTAATTTAATAATTTATTCTGTTTCTTTGTCGATATATTTTTGTCCAACACGGTATTATCGCATTTGATAAAATTGTTATATTCTTTATATGCATAAATAAATAAATAAATAAATAAATAAATAAATATATATATATATATATATATATATATATATATATATATATATATATATATATATATATATATATATATATATATATATATATATATATATTTATATATATATATATATTCTTAATGCTTACATGACCATTATATAAATTCAATCTTTTCTTTTAACTAGCATTTAATAGTATTAAAACAGCCATGAAAATATATTTAATTTAAAAACATAGATATTAATACAGATTACTATATCTAAATCCATTCTTTTCATTAAGCGGTGATTTCATAAATCAATGTTTTATATAATATTAATGATAATTTTAAATTTATTCACGTTTAACATATTTAAGAGAAAAAATAATTAAAATTATTTTAAATATTTAACATTCATTGCATATAAATATATAACATTAAAATAGTCATTAAATTATGCTACTTAAAAATGCTGCATTTATGCTGTAGTTATAAAGTGAATAGCTTTTAACACAACAAATCTCAAGCAATTAACTTAACTGGTTTTCATTTAATATTATGTCCGCTTAAATGTATTTGATATTTGTCTTTTTTTCAAACTAAAAGTAAATGAGATTTAAGCGTCCATAAAATTAATAAACATTATTATTATTATTATTAATTAAGCATAATACAGTTATTTCTTTAGAAACGCACTACCGTATGGAAATACAAATTGTGGATTCATATATTTGACATAATCGTAAGCAATTCATAAGCGCTAAAAGCGTTACTGTCTAATTTGTTTTAACTTTAGTAATTTCAGAAAGGATATTTATATTTTTTATTACTTTATTCCACGAAATTTTCTTAATGGTGACAGTTTATGGGATAATTTCATTCAATAAATATCTGAAAATAAAATTGCATTTGTAGTTTACAAAAGCTTTGAAAAATTTATTTATTTTATTAAAGTTTTTTTTTTCCCATGATTTAATTATCTTATCCCTATATAGGGTATTAATAATTTATATTACTTTATTCCACGAAATTTTCTTAATGATGACAGTTTATGGGATAATTTCATTCAATAAATATCTGAAAATAAAATTTTATTTGTAGTTTACAAAAGCTTTGAAAAATTTATTTATTTTATTAAAGTTTTTTTTTTTTTTTTTTTTTTTTTTTTTTTTTTTTTCATGATTTAATTTTCTTATCCCTATATTTTCTCACTTTTGATTAATTTCATGCTTGTGTTTGATCGATATTCAAAAAATTAATATTAATAATTAAATATTTTATAAAAATGAAATAAAAAGTATCATTACAGTAAATTAAATGTAAAAAAACTATCGAAGTATTAAAAGCGTAATCCATTCAAGCATGGAATTATTTGAAAAAAAAAAAAAAAAAGAATAATTTCCAGCTAACATACTTTTCAACTAAAGTAAATCTCTAGCAGACTGTAATCACAACTTTATTTTCACTTAAAATTTCCTTCAATATCACATCAATATTAATATATAAACTCAAATTACACATTTACTCTCAAACAAGAATAACAAAGAACATTATTTTTTTATACATTTACTGTATTAACATAAAGCCCATAGAGGTAAAACTCAACGTCTGTTCCTAGCAAGATTAGTACTTCAGGGTGGTAAAATTTATCATCCTCACACTCGTTTAAGTTATACATTTTTATATTACTTATACTAACATAATAGATAAATAGAATAGTATATAGACAATGATACATTTCGATAAACACATATTACCTAAACTAGTGCAATTACCAAGTACATTTAGACCCTATAGTTCCCTGTATAGGGAATACGCAGATATCCGCAATACATCAACTTACAATACAAATACTTTACGAATACTTCAATCGGTAACTTAAATTTAACTACGCGCACCTTTCCATCACTTCCTGCAAACATTTCTGAAATTCAGGTTCGCCTTAAGCAAGTCGTTCACTATCTTCCAAGCAGTTGTCTAAAGATTCAAAGGAAATGAAACTCCATTCATTACAAGAAATAAAATCACCTACATAGAAACATTCATCAGGTACTTGCACTGTCATTGAAAAGTGCTTTCAGTACCTTTGTATATGTTGTTTGATAGTTATTGCTAATAAAAAAAGGGATAGACCCGTTAGTACAGAAATTTATTTTTTTAAACCTACACAACCTGTATGCGATTTATCTCATAAATCAAAATTCAACACAGTTTGTTTCTTTTTCCCACGTGAAATCTGCAAACACGCCTTTTAAATATCTGCCAGGAAGGTAATTTTGATCAGCCAAAAATACATAAACATCTGAAATATATTTTAATTCAAATTAACACCATAGTATAAGCAATAATTGAATAATAATTTCCATAGCTCATGTAAACTAGCATCAGGGATAATAGTAATATTTCTTGTAATTCTGTTAATCTCAAAAATATACGTCAATATAAATAAATTTATGTGATTTGACAATACTGTAAATATAAAGAATTGTGGCAATTCATTCTTTTTTTCTTTTTTTTTTTTACGTTATAATTATTTTGCTGTTGTTTAAAATTCCTCTATACGAATAAACAAACCTCATATCGCCTATTATTTTGAACTAACTTTTACCTCTAATGTTTGATTAAACATTTCTATTTGCACTGCCTTCTTCAACTTTAATATTCATATTTTTTTTTTCAATTCCACATCTTTAATACCCATAGCTTTAATTTCGAGAATATGGCCTATTTTTTGCAACTAAACCGCAATAAATTTCTTGTTCATTTAAATATCTAAAACCAGTCAAAAACAACCAAACCAAGTTTCTTGAATTATAACCCTGAATTCTTCAAACATTTCTTTATATATTTAAGTAGTTTGATTAAAAAAAAAAAAAAAAAAAAAAAAAAAGCGTATGAATATTACCAGATCTTAACTGTAAGAATCATTTTAAGATCTGTACCCTAATATCCAATGGTTTCTTGATGTAAGGTCTGTTATCTTATCTACAATTGAAAAATTCAATTTTTGTTTTAAAATAACATAGATAATTTAAGTTTAATATTAAGAAGAGAATTATTTACTCCAGTTATATGAAAAGTTATTTTACTATTATTATTATTTTGTGTTATTCCAAACATATCTAATTTTTCTTTAATTAACTAAAACAAACTTAGGAAATTAACTTAAAAACAACATGAAGAAAAGCTTTAATTTTTACTTTTTCACCATTTTACATTTGAATATTTGTCAACAACTATTAAAGTACATATTAATATTAATATTAATATTAATATTAATATTAATATTATTATTTTATTTTTGTTTTTATTTTGAAGTAATACTAAATCATATTAAACTTTATTGCTTTATATGCAGCTTTCTATTATATGATCTATTTTAGTTTCACAGCTTCTTTTACACACAATGACCCACCAGTCGTAAAAATAACTTACAGCGTTTCATTATCAGAGATTCTAAGAAGGTCTTTTATTGATGAAAAATAGAATGCGTGCGACATTCTCGCCTGCAGTAAACGCATTGTGTAAAATAATTTTTAAATGCAAAATGTTACACCTTGAGAGAGACTCATTTTCTGACACAATCAAAAGGTTTGATTTATTGTTCAGAGGAGGCAGTGGTACATAATGTTACTTTAGCAGAAATAATCTATTCTAGATTTTTTTTTTTTTTTTTTCAAAATTTTGAAGGCTTTATTAAAATTTTCAGCAATTATCAAAATTCTAAATATTACACATTTAGTAAATTTCATGTTAACAGATAGGAAAATTAATCTTTGAATATCTATATAAAAATGTTTTGAAATTCAAAAATTCGAAGAAATTAAAAATAAACTATCTTAATTAATTTATTTATTTTTATTTCAATTATATTGTACCATGTTCAGTTAAATAAGTTATTAAGCTGTTTATGTTTAAGAGAATTTTGAGTAATTCAAATAAAATAAAGTAAATGTAGAATGTATGCTGGGAAAGTAATGTAAAAATAAAATCCGTCTTGATAAATATTAATAATAATAATGATATTAATATATTAATACAATATAAAAGGTAAAACACTGTAGTTCAACCCACAGGTTGACGTTGTTTTTTATTACACAAGGACTGTTGCCTCGAATCAGACATTTAGTGTCGTCACCTTCTGCTGTCACCTGCTGCTGTCTTTTTCCTTTAGCAACAAGTTAAAAAGATTTAAATTCAATTTGTAATAAAACCGCAAAAATGAAGACAATAATCAACGTTGTAAAGTTAAACAATCTCATATTTTATCATAAGAAATCTACTACTTATTTTATTTAAATATTTAAATATTTGTTTATTTATTACGCTTTTCTCATATTTAGACCAGTCAAAAACAGTTTCTATTTCTTTTTTTGACATCTCTCTTTACATCGATCACTTTTCCCTTTTACCTCAAGCTAAAAAAAATATTAAGCAAAATTAGAGAAAAACTGTGTGAAAGACATTTAATGAAATTAATATTGTGACCGTCGCTAAGAAACGAAAATTAATTAAGATATGCCTTTATTTAGAAGAACACACTAAAAAATTCTTTTAGTATGTTAAATTCTTCTTTGTACAGAATTTTATCTGTTACTTAAAAAATATATAAAATGGGATATTTTTTTTCTCTTTCTTCTTAAATTAAGATACATCAATGTGATTTCAAATTTAATGATAATAATAATAATTACTGTAATAATAAACGACAAGAAATATTTAAGTATTATTTCTGAAATTTGCACTAGAAGCATATAGTAAATTAGACCTTATCTTAAACCAAACTGAAACTGATGATAAAAATTTCTTTCCTAGATTTAAAAATTAGAAAAATTTATAAAAACTGGTTAATTTTTATTTTTGAAAAAAAGCATGATTTTTGCTTTAAAGTTTGTAAACTGCCGAATTTGTTTTCCTGTATTAGTCATACAGTTTTAAAAAAATATTATTTTTACCTAAATTAACAGAATTAAAATGATTTGCTATAACCATCTAGACCTGAATTTATCTCTTGAAAACCTTAAAAACATTTTAACTGTCAACCGCTTTCCTGTTTTCCTACTAAATAAACATCTCAATCTTCCTTAATATAATCAAACTTAAGATTTTTTTTTTTATTATTCATATCGGGCGACATTTAAGAATTGATAAGTAATCCTACCAGCCGAAGAGGGTTCTCTCTTTCTGGTGAAAAAAAAAGGGGGGGGGGCGTTGTTTTTCAATCTACTTGTCATATAAATTTGTTCTTATATTTATTTATATTTTTGCATTTTTATATTGACATAATTTCTGTTGTACGTTATTTATGAATTTGATTGCTTATTTTAATGTTGTATTAATTCAATTCTAATCTTGAATTGATTTGCTGTTTATTTTTGCTTCCATCTATGAGAATTCGGTGAGCTATAAACGTATTTTTTGGCTGAAAAGCACACGTTTCTTTAGGAACTTCGCATATTTCCTTTTCTACATGAGAGAGAGGGGGGGGGGTCCACTAAAGAAGGCCCCGTGTGTTTTAGGATTACTTTTCATGCTACACTCGTGGATATTACTTTTGCCTGATGATGTAACGTGTTGTAATTTTATCCAAATCAAGAATTGCGCTTTATTATACTGTAATAATAATTATATTTAATATTAATGTTATTTGAAATTATTGTTATTCCCTTTTAGTCTTTGATAAATTATTCATATTTTACGCATTTCTAATGTTCTTCCTTTCAGAATGGCAAACGATTTCAAATTCGCTATTTTAAATGAGATATGATATTATAAATATTAAGGGAATATTACAACTGATAATATTAATATTATTATTGTTCATATATAAATATTGTTGATAAATAAATAATATTTTGAAACAATTAAAGCATGTTATAAAAAAAAAAAAAAAAAAAAAAAAAAAAAAAAAAAAGATTTTTCGTACTTTTAATAACAATTTCTCTATTGTACGTTTCAAAAAAACCTTTTCACATGATGAATCCCCAATAATTAACACACATGATTGCAAAAATTCCATAAGAACTATGATTTTTGTTTCAAAATTCATCTAAATTATCGACGTATTTCTGTTTCAATGATTTTTGTGAGAACAAAAAGCGGGCATAAATATCGTGAATATGATTATGATTGGGTTATTACTCATATGTAAGTATATATATATATATAAGGAATCTCAGCACTATGTCTCTAACCTTCTATGGGTAGGATGCACACGGACGACTCATCACACATTCATACCGTCGGTAACAAAAGTGTCCGAACACTAGCAAAAATTCCTATGTAAAAAAAGTACATTTCATACGGTTTTATTACATAAATTCTTGTCGAATCCTGTTCTTAGTCAGTGTAAGTAGAGGATTCGACAATGATTTATTTAACAAAATCGTATAAAGTGTACTTTTCTTACATAGGAATTTTTACTAGTGCTCGGACACTTTTAATACCGACTGTACAGCCAAGTAGGATGGGAAATGCTTTCCCTATCCGGTGGCGTATGAATAAATGTCGGAAATGAAAAGACAAATAATCTTTAGAGAATATTCGTTTTGATAATAAATTCACATGGGTAAATAATTTTCCAACGACTTAAAATTAGGCCTGACATTTGTAAATCATGAAATTTCAAATGTTATTGAGTAGCACATGCTTATGTCGAATTTCATCGGCTTGTGATTCGTGCAACCGTAATATAAGCCGTAGATAAAAGACCGTAGATAAAATATATGAATGGGATTGATGAAACTTTGAAAAATATCTTTAAAACATTTTCCCTTTGTTTATGTACATTTATTATTGAAACGAGTATAAAACCCATTTTTATTGTTCATATTTCTGTATATACCATTGTGTCAGAAAAGCATTTCAGACATTGTATTGCTAAATGATTTCGAGTTGTCGAGATATAACCTACACTTCTTGGAAGTGTTAAATTGTAGTAATGACCCCCTGTATATTTTACACACAAAAAGTTTGAGATATGCAATGGCTTTCTAGCCCTTAAATGCATAACGATGTAGATCTGCATCGCATGTTTAAAACCTTATATTTCTTTATGTACCAAGATAGCACATGACATCCGTGGGATGTTCTTTATAAGTCTCGAATATACTGTTTTCATCCTAGGATAAAACAGATACAATGAGGACATCCACAGGATGTCCGAACAGAAAATACTGTGAACAAATCAATGTCTATATGTCTGTGAAATCCTAAGTTATCCTAAAATAAAACACCCGCTTTAAGCGGTCCGGAGGACATTTCTTTTTCGACGTCTCACGATCCATTAAAAAAATATCTTCAGAATGATTGAAATTTAAAGTTGAGTTTGAGTGAAATGTGTTCTTTTTAAATTTTATTTATTTGTTTCAAAAACAGAATGAAACAAAGATAATATATATATATATATATATATATATATAACTAATAAAACAAATTATTCTAAAAAATACAATTTTTTCAATGATATAATTAAAAGACTTTTTTATTCAACTGTCACGAATATTTTGAGGAGTATGATTTGATATAATTAATGGACGAATAACCTTCGAAGTAAATAGCTGACTGTTACAGTTAAGATTTTGTGGTGGGCATTGAACTCTCTAAATTTAGCCACATTGACCAGGAATGCAGAGTTCAATGGACCGGCACAGAATTATAGTGAAATAACATTGTTTATGGAATATCCTATGACGACCCTTAACAGATTTCAGAAAGTAATTTCTAGAATATTCTCAGTATTCCAAAAGTTTTTTTTTTTTTTTTTTTTTTTTTTTTAATAGCCCTGAAATGTCTTTGTATCAGTCAAATGTGGTTCTCCTGGGACGTATTTTAAACGTCCCTGGCATACAGATTCTGCGGGCATTTTATCATCCTGAGAATTAACAGAGGATGTCTATAGATAAGATTTGCATGTCCTGAGGATAATTGGAAATACCAAAAAGTTCATCCTCGGACATTTTGAGGATGATTTTGTGTTGTCTGGGTAGCAATCTTTGCATAGAGTTTTTTTTTTTTTCTTTTAAACAAAAATATTTTATCGTTTCGGGCAGGAACTAGAATCTTTGACACAATTTTTATTGTTAAAGCGCTGTGTACCATTTTATTTCACCGGGCTTTACGAATTACGATTATTTATATAAAAGGTAATAAAAACATACAGATTTTTTTTTTGGATACAAACAAGTTAAGAGTAACGAATAGTATTTATATTTCTGCATATACTGATTAATTTATCCAAAAAAAAAAAAAAAAAATTCCAGCTTTTATTTTATGATGCAAAAATAGATCTTTTTTTTTTTTTTTTTTTTTTTTTCAAAATCTTATATGGATTTTTTTCCCTCACACATTTCCCGGTTGATTTCAAATGTTATTTATACAAAAAAAAAAAAAAAAAAAAAAAAAAAAAAAAATGCATTTAAGGGTTAATTCTTATGGAAGCAATCCATGCTATTGTTCATATGTATTATTGTAAAATAAATAGAATTTTACGATAAGTATTACAAGAACCTGTCACAATTTAAGAGTAATAGGAGTATTTTCGCAAAATCTGTAACACTTTTAAGATTTTATTAGTTCAACAAACTATTCTGATCTTTTCATTTGATCATGTAAAAGGGGATATTAAATATAAAATTTATTTTTATAATTTTAATAATTATGCTTATCAAAAGCATACCTAAACTAAAAGAAGGACCAGTTTACGCACAAAAAATTCGTTAAAATATATTTTATATATTTCTTGTAAGTCATTAATACAGCTAAATATAATTTATGA
The DNA here is from genome assembly GCA_963930645.1 of Salticus scenicus. NCBI lineage: Eukaryota > Metazoa > Arthropoda > Arachnida > Araneae > Salticidae > Salticus > Salticus scenicus. The sequence goes on along the minus strand of OZ005648.1, from coordinate 159,141,097 downwards.
TATAAATCAAGAAATTTCATTAGTCGTTTCTATACCCTCTTCATTGAATAACTTATAAAAAAGTAACGTGTAACAAAGAGATAGTCTATTACAATTAATTTAATATTTATTAATATTACTGAGACTTAATACTTGATATGAATAATTTAGATGCATAGTACAGCAATTATTTGATTACTGTATATCTACAGATGGTGTTCACACATTTTTTTATCGATTTTCCAAATATATATATATATAACCAAGTAAAATTATTTTATTTTGTAATATGTTCAGTCTGATGGCCCTTTTGTTAAACTATTATATTAAGTCTTGATTTCATAGATAGAAGAGTATTTATTAGAACATCAAGGTTGATTTTGTTCTACTCCTCTTCCAAACATTCCATAGTCTATCCAATGTTTTGGGATACCGCTTTTAAAGATATTGTTTTAAAAGTTCAAATGTACAATAATCCATAAGAGACACGTCAGCGGGCTTTGGTGGGATACATATGAAATGTACATTTTCAATTCCGGTTACATTTTTCATATATATATAAAAAAAAAAAAAAAAAAAAAAAAAACAGTAAATTTAAGAGATATGACTTGTAACCTTATCCTGATGGAATTCAACACATTGAAGATTCTTTGGGTTATGTTTTGTTCAGATTTAATAGGAAGTGTACGTATCTTTTCTAGGTATAATTTTTTGGCCTTTTTCCCAGCCAAAAGCAAACTTTGTCGTTTATTTACTTTTTTATTAATCATGTCTTTTATTTTACATGTAGAAATATTAAAAACATTCTTTTCATATCCTTATTTTACAACTGAATAAGAGTATTTCTCTTCGGAAAGCTAAAAAATATAGCCTTCAATCCATTGTTTATTTCCCAGCAACATTTTAAAGTAAAAAATGTTTTAAATTCTGCATAAGACAATTAAATCCTATTACAATTTGGTGTTAGTCACGTTTTTATTTTAAATTTTAATTTTAAATCCAAGGAGAAATTCAAAATCGTTCCTAAAGTATGTGAACACCCTCTCTATTTATTTGAAATGACATGATCATTATTTGTTGCTGAAAAGGATTGAAGTACATTTAAAATGTTTAAGTGTCTTCCAAGTATATATTTTTTTATTAAAATTACAATTTAAAGTATTTTATTTGTTATTTTATTTTCAAAATCGTTAAATAAAAATTTATGATATCTTATACCAAAAAATTAAACATTGCACAATCCATTACATTTATTATGCTAATAATGGATTGCCATTTTTAACAATGTCATTTTCGAACTGGAAATCTAAACAAAATAAATGACTGGTTGCTTTTACGCATTTTAAAGAAAAAACTGATTTTTTTTTTCCTTTTTTTTTAAAATATAAATAATTATTTTGACATACATGAGAATAAATGAAGATTTTTTAAGTTTGTTTCGTATTTTTTTTTTTTTTTTCAAACACATAAATTGCGATTTACTAACCAGATAGTTGTTTACAACGAATTTTATATCAGATTTAATAGATAAAGAATAAAAAATGGCCATTACATGAAACATTGTTATATTTATGGGAAGAAAATAATTTGTTCAATTAGTTAAACACATTTGCATCATTAATTTTATAAACAACATAGATTTTTTTTTTTCTGTTAAGAGATAATTGTGTAAGATACTGCTCTTACATTTATTAAAGCAAAAAAGAAATATATGTAATTAAGTATTGCACTTTTTTTCTTTTTTCTTTTTTTGTCTAAATAGTATGCGGTTTGCAATATATGCATATAAAAAGAACTAAATTTATTTATTTTCTTTTTTTCAAGTAGTGTACACCATATTATCATTAATTACTTAAAAAGAAAAAATTAGTTAAAGTATCCTTTTTTTGCTTAATACAGAGAGTGAAAGAAAGAAATGTAGATCAATCTACTGATGGACGAAAAATTTATATACTTCTAAGAATTGCAAGATATCCAACTAGAAATTACACTAAAGAAGTTTTGTTAGCTTTTACCTATGAACAGTTAAACTTTTTTTTTTTTTTTTTTTTTTTTTTAAGTACTCATATTTTATTTCGTATTCAATATTTTTATATTCAAATTTAGTTAAGCTATCAGTTGTATAATGTTGAGTCTTCTAAGAACACCCTTTCATTTTTTTTTATGCTGTAGAGAAGAAACTTAAGGGAAAAAAAAGAAAAAAAAAAGAAAAGCATGATTTTCTGTTTCAGCCACAATAAATCTGAAGCATTGTTTGTTTAAGGGTTGTCCCAAACATTACATTTTTTTCTTTAGTTTTATTTTTTCTCTTTGTACTGAAGGGGCAAACTCTTTACTAAAATATAAATATATTATATATACATGTACTTTACATCCGGGAATCTTTAAGAGAATCCGGGAATTATTTATTTACAAAAAAAAAAAAAACTCTTAATTTTAGTGTGGTGAACATAATTTATACACTGTAAAATAAACAGTAGTTTTTTACAGCAGAATATCCTTGCACACATTTTGCCAGAATATTATACCTTAAAATAGGGTTATTCACAGTAGAAACATCGGTACAGAGAGACACTTTTACGCAAGTTTCTTTCGCAATCCATGTCATTTTAATAGAAGTATGTGCTGGCACCCATTTTTGCCAACATAATTGACCTATAAAACGTATAAACCTATAAACCTATAAACCATTTAAACGTCTTTTAAAAGTTTAATTTTTGATTTTTGATTTTTTTTTTTTTTTTTTTTTTTTTTTAACAGAAAAAAATATTCCGTAGTATTTGAAATTATTTAAATAGTCTGAACATTCAACAAAAAACATTTAACATAAAAAAAAAAAAAAACTAGCAAGACAATTCTTTGATAGTATTAACGTTTTAGAAATAAAAATAACGTTTTCAGAATTGTAGAAAAGTACAAATATTTTAATAACGTTAACGATTTTTATTAATTAATGTGTATCTCTTATGACGTACTGATTAAACAATATGCAAATAACGGGATTTTAATAGTCACAAATTTATTTCTTTATGGAAAATATTAGTTAAATTTTCCATGTAAGGTTTTTTTTTTTTTTTTTTAATTCTTTTGGAAAGAACTGTCTTTACAAAATAACCTCTCATTTCTACATTTTTTTCTGACTGAGAAATATCGTCCTCAGTTAATTAGATTAGGAAAACTGTTATATATATCACCTTTTAACACCAGATTATGTTTCCTTTTGCTGTGAGAGATTATTCTATCCATGTATTAATTCTGCAATATTTCAATAATTTTTTTTACAGATGTGTCGAGATTAATATTTATTAGAAAATATATGGAAAAATTTTGATAAAAATTTTAGACTTAAACACAAACTTAATAATTTTTACTTAAGTTTAAAACTGTCGCACTTCAAAGTTTGTATAGTCATTTTGAAAAAAAAAAATCACAATGTATACTTAAAAAAAAAAAAAAAAAAAAAAAAAAACGCATTAATGAATTTAAAAAATTATGAAAAGTGATTAATTCTCACACTGTTTGTACAAAACTAGTTGTGCAGTTTATCATTAGACAAAAAAAAAAAAAATACTATGTTACAATTACTTTAATTGTTCTATTACATAAAAAATTGAAAATTACTAAAACAGATATTCTTTCATCATTCGTATACAGTTGTTTAATTTTCATTTGAAGTCATTAAAGTTAAAATTGTTTAATTTGTCAATATGCCCCGCACGCTTATATGAAATTTTCTATTACTTCTGCAATAATAGTACATAAAACCAGTAAATAGTGTCGTTAGTATTACTTAAAACGTAGAAAAAAACGTGATTTTTTTTTTTTTTTTTTTTTTACCGAATGATAAAGTATATATGTATATACATATTGTTACGAAATTGTAAATAATTGTATTTATTTTTGTATACATTCTTTCAAAGAGGCTTAGTAAGTTGATAAAACATCAATGTTCTGCATTTCTAGTTCTTTTTCGCATTAAAATAGCTTAATTTCCCCTTAAAACGCATTAAGAAGCTCCAGTAAGGCAGGTAATAGATTTGACGACAAATTTGACGACTTTCTCCCTCATTGGTGACTTTTTTGGCGACCTTGGCGAGAAAATCCTTAGAATCGATATACCAAATAAGGAAGCTGTAACTTGTTTGGTGGACCACTTTCTCGAATTTTCCACACTTTTCTGCAGGAGTATTTAAGGAGATTCTTTATGCCAAGGCGATCGGTTGCCGTTGAGTTCGCCAAACGCTTGCATTGCTGTTGAGCCTCTTTGAGCCTCTTTGAATGAGCTTTGCTTCATGTGTTATTGCTATACAGTTTGTAATGTGCATTTGCTATTGACGGCTGTTGTTTAAGCTGTGTTTACTGGTTGAATTCAAGCTAATACTGGGTTTATAGACCTGTATTTTTCTGGAACATTCTATGAATAAACTACTGATTTTTTTCAAGTTTCGCCTCTTATTCTCGGACAACTTACGAACCCCCAAATACGCAACAATATATATAGATATAGATATAGATATAGATATAGATATTTTAACAAGCTATGTAAAATGGGAATGTTGCATCTTCACCATTGAAAAAGATGAAATCAGTCGATCGAGAAGCTAATGATATAAGAGTGAGTTTACAAGTACTTGCGAGACAAAATGATATTTTAAAACCAATATTATGATTTTTTTTTCATTACATATTTAACCAATCATAACATTTAACCTTGATATCAGGAACACGATGTTTAGATTTCTAAAGGTGTAAAACTTTTTCCACTAGCCTTTAGTATGAGATATTGAAAAATACAATTTCAAAACAATGCAATATGAAATTAAGTTTCTTTTTTTTTTTTTTTTTAAATTATTATTTAAGTATCTAACATGTCAAATCTTTATAACTGTCATCATCATGTTCATTTTTTTTAATGCAAACTCATCATTTAAAGTATGATTCATTTTCCTTAAATGGTAATAGCTTTAAATTCCATATTTTGATAAATTGAAGTTCAATGAAGTTTAATTCCATCATCAGTATTAAAAATATTGGACTGGGGTTTGCAAATGTCCTTTAAATGGCGTTTTAAGTACTTCGATATGGTATTATATTTTTTTAAAATGCAAGTTTCTAGATTATATTTTTAATAATGCAGTTTTAGCAGTTAGTGTTAAAAATAAATAAATAAAAAAATAAAAATTAAAAATTAAAAATAAATAGTTTAAATAATATATGAAAATTTAATTATTCAAGACACAGGTAAGAGTTTATGTCGTTAAATAGAGATAATATCTTAGAAAAAATTACATCAATATCTTAAGATAAATATTTGAGAATGAAATATAAACTTATTAATAAACAAATTACTAAACAAATATATTATTTTTGTTGCATTAATAACATCAATTGCTTCAAGAAAACTGCATTAACTCTCTTTTTTAATTTTGATGGTTTTCTTTTGCTTTCTTTCTTTCTTTTTTTTCTTTTTTAACTCTGGGTTTCAAATCTTATAATGGAATGTAAGAAGAACATCTTTTAGCTAATTTAAGATTTATCAGTATATTTAAAATCACGTACCAATACATTTTAAAAAAATTATATCACCTTGATTCATTTTGAAGTAAAAGAGTAATTTGATATTTCCTATTACATATTGAGATTTATTGAAAAACTAAAAAATAATTATATTTCCCTTTTTTTTTCATGCAGTCAGCAGCAAAATTATTGATGTTAAAATATTTTTTCTGACTATAAATTAAACATGTACACCTAATACTGTTTTGTTAAATAAATATTTTTAGAGTCATGGACATTATTTTTATGCTGTTATATAAAATGTAAGTAGATGATAAAAATTAGTGATCAAACTAAAATATAAATAAATAAATAAATAAAACAAAAAAAAATTAAAATTTTGCCGGCATGCTTTGTAAACAGAATTTAACTTAAGTACGACAGACCTTATTTTTATCTATTTTTCCATATAAAAGTATGCAGTAATTCAATTTTATTCCCTAGCACCGTTTACTAAAATCGTTAATTAAAATTACATTGGCATTGAGAAATGGCCGAGCTATTTCTGTAGAAAATTTCAAATTTTGAATATTTGTTGGTTATATGTAGAATATATCGTCAACATTTCAACATATATTCCGAAACAATCATCAATAAGTTTCCAGAAGAAACAGCCAACACAGATTCAGAAGCCATCATCAATAAATATCCACAAGTTATCACGAACAAATATTAAGAAGTCATCATCTATATATATCCGGAAGATATCGCCATCAATTATTGAGAAGCGAAATTCAATACTTATAAAGTCCGCAAACATTCAGAAGCCATCATCAATACTTAGTAAGAAGATATTGCTGATAAATATTAAGAATCCATCCAATTTATGAATGGTGTTTTTCTCGTATACCGATATCGTCAGGTTGATTTTCTCCCTTATGAGTATGTTTTCAAAAATGTAAAAGTTTTTGAAGATTTAACATACAATTTTAAGATTATTTAACAAATTAAATGGTAAAATTGGATACTGGTGAGATTCTTGGCAAATTTGAGATAATACAATAAACGACGACAACGAAAAATCGCTGTCTGAAAGAAATAGTTCTGTAGTATTAATAAACCATGGTACAACTGCAAATTTTATTATATCATTTTTATATTTTTAATCTTTTAATGTTTTTAATTACAATTTCTGATTACTCTAGTTTGTATGTTCAACTACTTTGGCTAATAAAATTATCTCACAATACAATTTCGGCTAAAAATTTTTGTAATGAGTTGTCAATGAAAAAAAATTCAAAATTTTTTTTTTTTTTTTTTTTTTTTTTTTTGCTGTTATAAAAATTTACTTGAAAAAAATGGTTACAGATGAAAATAGAATATGAAATAGATGAATAATATGAAATAGCCGGGTAATATGGAATAAGTGGTTTAAATTGTTTAAATCACAGAGAAACTAATAAGACTTCATAAAATCATCTTCGGATAATTTTCTGTGACAGAAGATACATTCAGCATCCTTATTTTCTGTTTCTATAGTTGAATACATGAAGTCAATTTCAGATGATACTATGATATATTTAGTATTCCATAATACCCGACACGCCATCTTTAAAAATGAGCTTTTAAATGGATGGACAAAATATTTTCAGCTAAAAAACGACCATTGTATAACAAAATACAATTCATTGAGCATACATTATGCTTAACATCAATATTAAAATCACATGTGTACTCGTATGTTTAAATGTTTGAAAATTTATCTGCAAAAACTTTTAAAAATCACAAAACATGCTTTGTTCTATAGAGAATGGTACAACAGCAACAAGCTTAATGTATTGCTTCATGGGAATCCTTCTTGAGTAATTCATAGTATTTTGAAGAGATATCAGCACTAATCAGAGCCGAAACCTTGGTATTCCATATTTCCCGACTATTCCATAATACCCTCCTCTCGTATACACCAACCTGTTCGTTTTGATAATTGTTAATCCAACTTGTTGACAATAAATTTTGGAATATGTAAAATTATTTACAAATTGAACATATTATTAAAAATTCTATTTATTATTTCTTTTTTATAGCTTTAGCTTAAGAGCCCTTTGACAACTTTTAAATTTTTGTAGTCATCCTTTCGGCAATTCATTTAAATAATTTAAGCAATTGCAATTGCGCAAGAAAAGACCTTGGCGAGAAACGTCCAAGATAATTCGATGCTAAATTTAAAATTTCTCAAATGTGTTCTATACTGAAGCCATTCTATTTATATCGCACGATTTTTCTCAATTTCATTTTAATTATTTAAAAAAAAAGTGTTTTTAAGATCTATATTTGTTTATATTTATAATTTTTTATTGTTTATTTATTTATTCTGATACAAAAAAAAAAAAAAAAAAAAAAATATATATATATATATATATATATATATATATATATCATCTCATCTACTTAATTTTGGCATCAATTTGCTTTTCACTTTTAAATAATTTTAAATTTAAAATGGATTTTTACTTAATATTATTTTAATTAATTATTCGACTGAACTAAAAAGTACAGCATTTTCTTTTTCTTTCTTAACAAGTATACAAATTTTTCGTAAAATCAAGAAAGTTGGACAGATACAATCTGACAAACTTTCAGCTTTATATATTTTAAATAAGAACAAAAACATTTGCACGTCCATTAAAAGTAGACAGATGAAAAAGGCAATCACAGAAAGAAATAGTACGCTCCGTCGTACTAAAAGAAAAAAAAAAAAGGATGTGTGCTGTAAAAAGTTTGCTGCTTGTTATTACCTTCATCCATTTCCTATTTCTAATACAAGAAAGTATTGGATTCATAAAAAAAATCGATCTTGGGTTTACGATGGTGTGATGTTGAAAAACATCACATATCCCTTTAAAAATAAAATAATAATAAAAATTACATTTTATTTATTTATAATACAAGCAAACATATATCTTATTCTAAAAGTATCTAATATAATTTTGTTTAACTCGCTTAAGCTATTTTATTTTTATTTCTATTTCATTAATCTGTAATTTCATATAATTTATAGTTCCCAGCATTATAAACCGCGATTCTTTTTCCTGCTCTAAATCTCATCAAGTAATAATTAAATAAAATATCAAAGAAAGAGAAACCCATTCATTTTATGCTTTAAAACCGCAGACGATTTTTTTTTTATTGTAGCTTCCTGTCTCCAGTCAAACGTTTAAAGTGTCCGTTGAATCATTATAGCTGAAAACAATTTTTAATATTTTTTTATCAATTGATTTCGCACTTTTAGCCTATTTCTGGATGCCTGACAAAATTTAATCACATCCTATGACGTTATTTAATTTTTAGCCAATCTTTTAACTATCATTTAGGTTTACCATATATAAAATTTAAAATGTGTTCAGCCAACTTGATTTTTGATGCCAAGGAGATTTGGCGAAATAAATTTTAGCTTGCTGTCTGTCATTCTGTAAAGATGCCATTTTTTTATCATTGACTCGAAATGTGTTCTTTTAGAAGGGATATCGTAATGGTTTCCATTATTCTTTTGGATGTCTGTCTCGAAATAATAAACTGGAATTCTTCATCGTGCATGTTTGCGAATCTACTCATTCTATTTTTGTCCAAAAATGCATTTATATATACCTTATAAGAGTAATTAAAACATCTAATTTTCTAAATGGAATATGACTCGACGCTATCTTCATATTTCTATCCTTCACATAGCTGATCGAACCTGGAGCTCTATACGTACATGGCTGCTTCTTTATATATCTGCATCCCAATTCTTCACCATAAACTATGTGGTGCTAGACCCAGGCCGGATGATATATCCGGATATCAAATATTTTTTTCGTCTTGAAAAATTTGTGCATCGAAAACGGAACTATTATTAACGAATATAAGCAGGTGTAGTGGCAATACTCGAATTCTGTTAAATGGAGTCACCTACTGTATTGACATAACTTCGTTGATCGACTACGTTAATCATTCTACACATCCTGATTGATAATTCATGAATGCGAAGTTTTACGTTGTTGAAGCTGCTGTAATGAAATACTCAGTGAATGAGTAAATGAAATAACTTTGTTCTACAGTAACATCATCACCGATTTGGAAAGTGCGAATACAGAATTTTTGTGTTCTTCGATTCTGCACTACCGATTCTTATCGCCGATCATCCTGCAAAGTTCGTATTTTGAGATCGTCTTATGCATACATTATTATTTCAATATAAATTGGTCGTTGATTCATCACTGCAAGGAAAAATGCCAGACATATGTCGTCTTTCTAGCAGGTGTGCAGTTAAATTACTGCGTTTATTTTTTCTTGCGCGCGCTCATACAGGAGAAAGGCATTGTGTTATTAAATAAAAGAATAATAATATTAATAAAAGTAAATGAAAAAAAAATATATATCGATAAATAAATAAATATTTCTTTTTAGCAAAAGAGAATACGGGAAAACAGTAAGTTTCTTTCATGCTATTTATGTGAAACAGTAAAAAAAAGACATTTTGAATTTTTTTTTTAATATTGACAGTTAACTGAACTCAATTTATTTTCGTATACATTTTTTTTTTTTTTTTGGAAAATTTGTTTTATTATTGATATGTTTATTCTATTCTAGTTTTTTTTCTTTTCATTTTTTTTTAAAGAATAATTAAATTTATATCTTATTATTGCACATAATATATTTTTTTAGAATCTGTTATTTACAGATAATTAGTGAAAACTTTTATTTGCAAGAAAAAATAAAAGTCAGATATCATTTATTTTCCCTTATATTCACAATATATATATATATTTATATATATATATATATATATTTCATATTTTGATCTTTGTGTTTACAATTTTCTTGACAATTATGTTTAATTTACATGTATATCCATTTTTAGTATTATTCATTTGATTCTTTTTTAAATATATCTATAATATATCAAGACTTATATATGTCAATTTCATGGTTGCAAGATATAATGATATACATATAAAAATATTAGAAATAATTTCTATATTTTCGTTAATTTTGAAACTTTATCATGCTTAATTAAAACAAATATATTTAACAATTTTTTTTCATTTTTAAGTGTCTTGGTAATTTTATTTATTATATGATAATTATTTGAATTCTTATGCATATTATTTTTATTTAACTTAGTTAACATTTTTATTTTTGAAAAACATGGCACAGAATCGAAACGCGTTTTGCTCCGTTCCTAATTTCGATGGGGACGCGAGATTTGTCAAATTTTTCTTTGATCAATTAAGATCCTTTGCCATGTTAAATAAACTAACAAATGACGCGACATTACATGTAATGAAAGAAAAACTTCGTGATGCCGCGTTGGCATACTTTATTTAAAACCAAACATTATATAACTCGACAGATCTTGAATTCATCGAGGAAAATTTCTGTAAGTTTTTCAAGGAATCCTCATATAATACTGGAATATCAGAATTTCACAATTTAAAAATTTTGCCGGGGGAGTCGATTAAAAATTTTGCCCATCGTGTAAATGTTGCTGTACCTAAGGCTTTCCCTGACCTTAAAGACAAACAATCCCTTGATAACATTAAACTTCCGAAATTTTTAGAGTGTATACCACCAAATATTAAAATTAAGTTAATGGAGGAAAACATAAGAGACTATAATAAGGCAGTTGAACGTGCTCAGACATTATCCGAAATATATGATTCTTTCAACAACACTAGTACTAATACTAAGACTGTCCTTTCTTGTGATAATAAAAATGACTCTGTAATATTAAACACATTAAAAGATTTATCTGACAAAATTAATAACATTTCACTTACAAACAACAATCCACCCTCCCATAATGAATCTTTGCACGTAGTTCAGTCAAGCAGACTCAGATTTGATCAAATAAATTATAGAAATAATTACAAAACTAGTCAGACCAATTTTCGTTCTTTCCCTAGAAGAAACTTTTCTAGAAATAATCTGATTTGTCAACTTTGTTCCAAACATGGCCACGTTGCTTTAAATTGTTACAAATGGAGAAATAGAGATAATTTAACTTATAAAACACGTAACTATGAAAACCGTAATTTAAACTAGAAAAGAGGTATGGAGATGCTGATGCTGCCATATCTCGAAAACTAAGGGACTCATCAGCAAATGAACATAAATTCCCGAATGTGTCATCTTCAGATTCTCATCCGAAAATTTCACATACTAGACTTGTAAATTCAGTTGGATCTCAAACTGTTGCTAATATTACTGTAGCAGATAATAAAGCTACCCAAACATTTCAAAACTTTAGTCATATTTCTAATACAAAGTATATTCCAAGTGTCAACAATGAGAGCTGCACAAATAATATTGAAAATAATATTTTATTTAATGTAAACAAAAATTCTCATACACTTCCTATAATAAAAGCTAAATTAGTCAATAATGATATAAAGTTTCTTATTGATACTGGAAGCAGTCGTTCACTTTTAGCTCAGTCAGCATTCGATCATTTAAAAGCCAATTTAAAATATAAAAGACTAGGTTCGTCTATTACTTTTAAAACGGTCAATTCTTATGTTGAATTTTCTTCATGTATTCGTGCAACTTTCAAAATTGAAAAAAAGTTTTTCCAACACAATTTCTATATTATTGACATACCACATAGTTCTAATTTTCATGGAATACTTGGCATGGATTTCATTAAAGAAAATCATGTCACTATTGACTTTTCGAAAAATTCCATGAGAATTGGAAAATTAGACTTTACTTGTTCCTTATTTGATTCGGGAAATGAAAAATTAGATGTATATAATGTTAACTCTGACGATAATAATATGAATGTTTATCTTCTAATGAAAGTTATAATACAAACTGGTGAAAATATCTACATTACTGCAAAAACAAATAATAAGTTACAAGAAATGAATTACATATTTTGTACTGACTTAAAGGATCCTGATATAGAAATTTTAGATTCTATTGTATCACCGAATTACAAGAATGAAATTATTTCTGAAAATAATAATTCTCTTTTTACGTTACTTATCTCAAATAAGGGTAAAAATTTAATTCATCTCAATAAAAATATGCATATTGGTAAATTATTTTTAATTGATGAGATTAAAGAACCACATTTAGATAAAATTGAAGACTCTAGCTCTAGTAATAATAATATACAAAATATTGAGGACCATATCCTCTTAATTCAAGCTTCAGAGGATATATTATTAAAACGTAAAAATGATTTATCAAGTAAAGATTTTTGTTTGAATCATTTAACCCTTGATCAACGTAACACACTAGAAAATTTATTTTTAAGCAAATTTGTTGCTTTTTCCAAATCTCTCAGTACTCTAGGACATACTGATAAAATAATTCCTAATCTTAAATTAATTAATGATTTCCCTATTAAAACACTTCCATTTCCGATTCCACAAGCTTTACAAAAAGAAGCCCAAGAACAGATCAATGAATTAGTAAACGCCGGCATAATTGAGCGTAATTGCTCCGAGTGGGCTTGTCCCATATTGCTGGTAAAGAAAAAAATCTGATGGTTCAAAGAAACAACGTTACAGACTTGCTTTAGACCTTAGAATGGTCAATACAGACATACAAGGTTCCTCACATCCACTTCCTAAGATTCAAAATATTATTTCAAATCTTTCGTTATTCAAATATTTTACTTCGTTAGATTTCATGCAAGCGTACCACCAAATTGACCTTCCTAAAAAATATCAAGATATGTTAACATTTACATCTATTTTTGGCAGTTATCGATACAAACGTGTTTGTTTTGGTTTAAAGAATGTCAGTTCTATATTTCAGTCTCTAATGGACACAATACTCGATGAGATAAACATTAATGGCATATATGCTTATCAGGACGATCTTATTATTGGATCAAATTCATTTGAAGAGACTTGTGAAAAAGTAAATAAAGTTTTAGAAATTCTTATCAAATATAATTTAACATTATCCCCATCTAAGTGTGAATTCCATAAATCAGCAGTTAATTATTTAGGTTTCCATATTGAAAACCATACTATTTCACCCATCACCGCTAACATCGTAAAGATCAATTCTTTTCCACCACCGACGACAAAACGACAATTAAAAAAAATTCTTGGACTTGCTAATTTTTACAAATGGATTTTACCATCTTTCTCAGAACTTGCGCAACCCCTTGTGAAACTCACAAAACCCAAAACAACATTTAAATGGACAAAAAAACATCAGAGTATTTTTCAAAACATTCAAAAATTATTCTTTCTTCACCCAATGGTTCGACTTCCAGATTGAGAGAAAACATTCTATGTCAACACGGATGCAACAAAAACAGCCATTTCAGGAGCACTTATGCAAAAATTTAATAGTAAATTACTTCCTATAGCATACTTTTCCAAATTTTTAAAACCTTCTGAAAAGAAATATCCTGCGTTAAAATTGGAACTTATGGCAATTCATAAAAATGTCACCGCCTTCAAATACTATTTATATAATCGTGAGTTCGTAATTTTGTTAGATAGTGCTCCTCTTGAAAAATATAAGAAAACTACCAATCCCGCTGACGTTACCACCCGATGGTTAATGGACTTATCTGAATATACATACGTTTTCAAACATATTCCTGGATATTTGAACATCTTAGCGGATTATTTATCACGTTGCAATTTTGAAATCAATCAAGAGGATCTCAAAGATAATCCCAACTTAATTCATGAGTTACAACCACTACCAATTGTTGATGTTGATAAAAATGAAAACAGACTCAAAATTAACAGTAATGATAAAAATAGTAATGATAATCAAAACAAATGCTCTGAGCATTTGTTTTGTCTATATGTTAATTATATGATTTCAGGAAATTCGAACTCTAAAGACCCCTTGCTAGAAATTTCAGACCAAACATTTGTGTCCGAACAAATTAAGGATTCTGAATTAAAAACAATTTACGAAGAAATCTTAAAAAACGGAAAGTCAGAAAAATTTCCCAATTACTTTATAAATCCTGATTCTAAAGCATATTAATGCTCAAGAAAAGGAATATTCATAACAATTCATTCAGTTATTTAATTATTGTTCCAAATTCTTTAGTAGCGAAAGCATTATCCATCGCGCATTTATCTCACTTCGGTTTGGCTAAAACCTATGAATTTCTTTCTAGAAGATACTTTTGGAGGGGCATTTATATTGATACCCTTAATTTAGTCTCTTCATGCACTAAATGTTTACAAGCGAAACATCACAAAACACCTCCTGCTCCATTACAAAAAACATATACACCCACTCATCCAAATCATACAATCTCCACAGACTTGGTGGGTCCTTTTAGTAATGGTCAATACGTCTTGACAATAATTGATCATTTCAGTAGACACTTAGAACTTTACCCGTTATCTAATGTCACTTCTCCAAAAATAGTTCAATGTTTGTTTTCATACATTACAACCTTTGGTCGCCCTGCATGTATTCTATAAGATTTAGGTCCACAGGATACATCTCAAGTTTACAATACATTTAATGACACTCTAGGCATAAAAATAATACATTCGTCTGCTTTTCATCCCCAATCGAACTCGATTAGCGAACGTGTAAACACATCAATTAAGTATTCAATTAATATCTTATTAGAAGGAGGTCATTCATTTCAAAATGCACTATATATACACAAATCTCTCTACAATGGATCTACGCATTCTTGCACTCAATTCTCGCCAAATCTTCTACATTTTGGTAGAGAACTGGCACTAATTTTCGACACTTATAATTCAAATTATAATTATACTTACCTGGACTCTAATGTAAACATCTATAAATTAATGCAAGACCTTCAGGATATTTATAAAAAAGCGTACAATAGCATTCAAGATTCCCAATCAAAAAGAAATAAATATTTTCAAAGAAAAGCAAAACTAAGAAGCACCTGCACAAAAGATACTGTGTATCTGAAGTCTATGGATAAATTTAAACCTAAATATACAGGTCCTTTCATAGTCACAGTTAAACATTCCCCTGTTTCATTTTCAATTAAACGGTTACATGCTAGTGATGATAAGGCATTTCGCGTGCATATAGATAGAATTTTATTGGCACCACCACGTAATAATCACTTATTTGACATTTATAATAATTCTAATTTTAATAAGAATCTCATTATTTCCAATGATACACATCAATATAATTTACGAAACAGAAAGTAATTTTTCATCAATTTTTTCCTGAGGTTAAAAGTTACACAGTGTAAATTTTTAAATATTTATAATGATTAAAGATAAATTAAATAAATTTGATGTATACTTTCATCGCAACAGACCTGATCAACCTGTTGTGATTTTTATTTGTTGTGAAATTTCGCAGCTTCGATAATCAATGGCTAGTCCAGGAAATTATATTCTAAGCTGCATTGTCTTACAACAGCAGTGTATATCACTTTTATCACTATTTCTTTAACTTACGTGTTATTTATAATTGCATTTTAATAATAGTTAACATACTAGAATAATATTGTTTATTTTAAAAAAGTGCTAATGGAATAAAAAAAAAATGTTTACGTAGACTTTTGGTGCAGGTAATATTTTTATCATACATGCATGCATATGTCTCATATATTCCAATTACAATTACCTATAAAAAAATGAATAAATAAAAACATGTGTTATTATTACTTTCTTTCAACATGTATTATTAATTTAAACCTTTTATCGAATATAAAAGGCTCACTATATATTTGATAACATATAAATATACTTGGTTTTTATTTTGTCAAACTTTCATATTGAGATTGCTTATACATTTGAACTATGTATTTATTACAACGAATTCTTGTCCTCTATAAACTGAAATGGACTCGTCAAAGTTTCTCGCCATGCATGGCAACATAAAAATTTACTGATTTCAGCATCTTACCACGAACTGATAAAATATATGATGACTGAATTATTATGATTTTAAATCAAAGGACTAGAGCTCATTTTGTTTGTGGATATATTCTAAAGACTTTAGTGTACACAGATTTATGGCCATACCACATTATATAACATCACCTTACAATATCCTTATTTTCTGTATTTGTATTTGTATTTTAGTATTAGTATGCTGTATAAGAATATTATTTTTTTAAGCATGCATACTAGGTTTTCTATTGATAATATGACAATGTACGTATTTGATTTGCATTGGAAGCCATTCGTTTTTTGTTTTTGTTTTGTAATCAATCTATTTTACAAGATTAGAGATAATTTGAGTTAATCTTAATTTTTGCTGAGTTGTCATATCATTGACGATGTAATGGCTGAACCCATTTTTTTTTCGGTCGACAGGGAGAAATATGTGATGTTGAAAAACATCACATATCCCTTTAAAAATAAAATAATAATATAAATTACACTTTATTTATTTATAATACAAGCAAACATATTTCTTATTCTAAAAGTATCTAATATAATTTTGTTTAACTCGCTTAAGCTATTTTATTTTTATTTCTATTTCATTAATCTGTAATTTCATATAATTTATTGTTCCCAGCATTATAAACCGCGATTCTTTTTCCTGCTCTAAATCTCATCAAGTAATAATTAAATAAAATATCAAAGAAAGAGAAACCCATTCATTTTATGCTTTAAAACCGCAGACGATTTTTTTTATTGTAGCTTCCTGTCTCCAGTCAAACGTTTAAAGTTTCCGTTGAATCATTATAGCTGAAAACAATTTTTAATATTTTTTTATCAATTGATTTCGCACTTTTTGCCTATTTCTGGATGCCTGACAAAATTTAATCACATCCTATGACGTAATTTAATTTTTAGCCAATCTTTTAACTATCATTTAGGTTTACCATATATAAAATTTAAAATGTGTTCAGCCAACTTGATTTTTGATGCCAAGGAGATTTGGCGATATAAATTTTAGCTTGCTGTCTGTCATTCTGTAAAGATGTCATTTTTTTATCATTGACTCGAAATGTGTTCTTTTAGAAGGGATATCGGAATGACTTCCATTATTCTTTTGGATGTCTGTCTCGAAATAATAAACTGGAATTCTTCATCGTGAATGTTTGCGAATCTACTCATTCTGTTTTTGTCCAAAAATGCATTTATATATACCTTATAAGAGTAATTAAAACATCTAATTTTCTAAATGGAATATGACTCGACGCTATCTTCATATTTCTATCCTTCACATAGCTTATCGAACCTGGATCTCTGTACGTACATGGCCGCTTCTTTATATATCTGCATCCCAACTCTTCACCATAGATGGATTTACACGTTCTGAGATGTTTAGAACAATATCTGGACATTTTTAGAAAATGTCTGTCCATCTGTGTGTGCGTGATAAAATTTTGTGGCTCCTGTATCTTAGGAACCACCCACAGAATTTCATAAAAGTTGATAAGTAGTTAAACCTTGGCATAAAGTAATACCTATCAACTTTTCGTGAAAATCGTCCAAACCATCGTATTGCCATCACGCTTTTTCTGAACTTTTAACACGGCAGTAAAGGAAAAAATTACATAGAGATATGCTTAAATGAAAATTTTTTTTAATGGCCATTATAAAATTAAAGACAATATTTTACAACAGTGACAATCAACTGGAAAAATGTATTTGTACATGCAGAAGCATCGCTTTCCCCTCGAGCGGGGAGAAAGCGATGCTTCTGCATGAAGTCCCTTGAGCTGGAAAAAATTCCATTATGAGTGTCTTCCAAAAGAGATTGTCAATAACTTAAAACAACTGTCTTAATCATCGATCTGTGATAACTTAAAATAAAGTTACCCGATTTTTTTTTTTTTTTTTTTTTTTTTTTTTTTTTTAACAAAGAAATATATATATATGAGAAGAAAATATTCAAATCACGTTTAAAATATATATATATATATATATATATATATATATATAGTGATTTTTCTTTTAACTCAACGTAAAATAGTACAAAATATATACTTATTTTCAACCAAAACTAATTTTATCCCATTTTAGATCTACTTAGAAAATTGGAGGAAACACATTTTGTTTGAAACCTCAAAGCTCGTTTCCTGTCAAACAGTGATTCCTCGAGCAAGCCAATCAGAGCTGATCTTACTGGTCATGCGAACCACACATGTACCAGTTTTTTTTGTTTGTTTATTTTGTTCGTGCTATATTGGTTTATTGATTTTAGTACAGTGTGCATTTACTTAAGATTTTTTTTTTCTTAGTGGGGAGGGGGGGGGGGAGAATAATGGATGGTGTGTTAGTGAATTATGTAGATTGTGAAACTAGGAAAAGGAAAGAAGAAAAATTAAGTTATATTTCATCAGATCGTGTATTTGATATTTTTATGAATATCCACAGAAAAGCAAGTGTAACAATGGCATCAAAGTAACAAAGGAAACAATAACATCAAGGAAAAAAGTAACAAATTTATGCACTGATAAAAATTTCTTTAAATTTAATGTAAATATTTATCCAGAGTCTATATAAATTTACAGTAATTCTTAGTTAAAAGTAAATAATCGAGATTCTCAATCTTTATTCCTTATCTTTAAGTAATTTTATTATTTAATTAAAATTAAAAATGAATGTTTCTACTCTCGTAAAAGCATTCCAAGTCCGAAATATATTCTCACCAATAATTAATTAAATTAATATTAGTTATTAAAATGAATCTATGAAAAAAAATTTTTAACATCTCCGTTTATTTTTCTCTGTAATTTTACGCAAGACTTAAGATAACAGATTACACAAAGTTTTCTGTTGAAATTTTTAATAGTGTGGTGTTTAGAAAAACATTTATGATGGGAATTTGCTTACAACTGATGGAAACTTTTGGATATTAAATCACTTATAATTTTTTCTTAAAAAAAAAAAAAAAAAAAAACATTCATATAAGAATTGAAAATGATAGTTTTAGAGAAAAATACGGAAAATATCAAGGTCAAAATCTTCAAAAATTCTAAATTTAAAAATCGAAGTAAACAGTCTGATGAAAATTTTCAAATACGGGATTAATGTCGTTATTGTAATAAGTATTCCCTTACAATCACTCCCTGTCAGGAATGATACTTAACATGAAATATAACTTGGAATAAAAAAAAAAAAAAGACGTAGACAAACATTTGAAATGAATGTAAGGTGAAGAGTTGCAAAGTAACCTTATTTTAATTGCTATAAATATATTATCGTTAATAATTTAACTGTAGCAGACGAAGAAACAGACGAAGCATGCGATTTGGACGCAAGTATTGATTTAAAAATTCGCAAAACGAAACTTTTCCCGTATAATTTTTAAACTTTAGGGTAAATTTTAAATAGGTAGCCAATTTTGTTCTGTTAATAATTAATTTTATTACATTAAAATTGGTATTTTAACAACATGTTCTTTTTCATTAAAAAAATGTTTTATTCACATTCAAAACATGTTTTCTCCTCAGAATTTCTGTCAAAATAGGGTGTCTCCAAATTTAAATGCATTTTTCTAATTCATTTTAAGTTCATTAGATAAAATATGCCTACATATCTTCTTAATAACAAGTAATATATGTAAGCGAACGAATGAACGATAATTAGGGTTTAAACTTAGCTGTTCTTTGATTTTTGTTTTGTTGTTGTTGTTTTGTTTTTGTTTTCTGAAAAGTTGTTTCAGAAGGAGAAAACGTGATTTGATGTTTGCTCCTCATATAAACCATTTTTTTTTCTTAAGATGTCATCTAGAGAATAAAATTGACTTTCTTTGAGTATTTACTGTTATGCTACTTCATTAAAATGAAAATACTCTGCATACATCGTGGAAGATAATTTATAGGAACAATAATTCTAATAGTATATTTGTACTGGGTGAATTAAAATAAGAAACTATAGAAGGCAGTCATGTAATAGCTATAGCATACTAGCTTATTTTTATTTATTTATTTACTTTTTTTTTTTTTTTTTTATCGGGGACGCGTAAACAAATTGGTGGAGCATTGAGCACGTATATTAAGGATTACAAGTTCAAGTTTCGAGTAGAAAAAATGTTCTTGTTCTTGTTTCAGTAATTGTAATGGTATGTACCGGATCCGCATGTCTCAGTTGCCCAGTCAATTGCCTACTGCTGCATGTCACCGGCAAGTCTCATTTGCCCACAATACGTAACTGTAAGGTGACGTTTAAAACCCTCAAACAAATATTTATTTATTAAATCAAAATTGATATTTATTTCATTTTTTAGACTTTTTTTATGTTTAATGTATTTCTTAAAATTTCTAATATTTTTACTAATAAAATTGAATTAAATTTCTTCAGAAATTCCTTTTAAAATAATTTACTTCAGGATTTCCCAAACTTTCCGTATTCCTGCCATTTCTATTCATGGCAAAAATGATGTGAAGGATTATATTCACATATATTAGTTTTAGTTACATTCGCAAATAAATTTAATAATTAAATACTATATTTTCAATAAGAAAAATTTCTATCAAAATAGATAACGAAATCTTAAATCATCTTTTATATTTAATCACATTTGTATCTCTATAAATAAACATCTTAATTCTAATGATATTTGAAGAGCTTGTTTCCGAATGGCGTTAAGTCATGTTTTTCAATTCTTGAAAAAACGTGATTTTGTTATGTAAGACTTATTATTGAATTAAAGGAAAATAATTTTTTTTCCAGTAATTTATGGATGATGATAGCACTAAATTACATGTTTAAAAAAATCCTGGCAGTATAGTTATTTAGAAATAAAAAACGAAAAAATGACTTAACCACTTTTGGAACAAAACTATGACTTACGCCCTTTTGGCACAAACAAATAGCGAAATGAAATGACTTACTTCTATTTGAATTTAATCCAAGTATTTTTTTTTTCATGTAAATACTGCATAAATTTTAGCTGTACAATTTTGGAAGGTAGTTAGTTACTACATATCTTAATTTACAAATTATATTTCTCCATCTTTATAATTATTTTCACTTATGCGTTACATATGCTTATTATGTTAGGGTTGGAAGATTATTCATAAAAATAAAAACATTCGTGCAATATGTTAATTTCCAAAGCGTTATGTAATTTTAAAACATCTGTTTTTCTTGCTTGTTTCATATTGTTTTTTGCTTTTATTTCACAAGAGGTGCATGGGAGATTTTTTTTCCCTCGTTTCAGAATATTTTGACTGCAAAACTAACCACAGTACGTTGTCTTGATTCCCGCATCTCGCTTCGTAATTTCCAATACATTTGCCTCTGAAATCAAGAAACCTTGTTTCCTTTTCAGACGACTATGCACAAAATTTCTCCAATCTAAAATATTCCACTGCTTCTTATACTCGAAAAAATTTACAACCCTAGAGAAATGTTCAAGGTATTTATTAGAGAGTAAAATTGTATCCACTTTATTTAAACTAGTCTCCACTCGGTCGAATGCTCTATCTGCTGGTAAGTAGATAGAAGCAGTAGATTTACCAGTAGCCTCGCACTGGTAAATAGTATGTGAAGGTGAGGTCCTTTTGAGCAGCCAGTGCTGAAAGCATTCCTAACATGGTACAATTTTTATTTGTGTGGTAATTCCTGATGTTGCATTAGGTCAAAACATATTGCAATTTCATCTTCTGCTATAAACTTTTCCCCTAAAAATGAATACAATTTTCTGCTCCAGTGTTTATGAATCAAAAGATCTGTTAACAGGGTCTTTTCTTTTTTCTGTAAATTTTTCTGAATGAATTTTTTTCCTAATATAGAAGGAACAAATATCTTTTTTCGGAGTTCCAAAACCAAGATTAAAATCTTTTACAAGCAAATTATAATAAAGGTTATAAGTACATTCCTCTTTATATTGTTTATGGAAAAAAAAAAAAGAACTAAATGTGACAATTTACAACATTGTTTTCCTTGTTTTGACTTTTCACCCAAGGTTACACAAACCACGTGATCTCAAGCCACGCTACAATACCATACAGCACAGAACGTTTCAGTTATGTTGAAAAAAGCTTACAATCTTTCAAAAACATAACACATTTAAGTATGCTCTCTGATACCTTTCTGAAATATTCGCCCTTTTTGATTTTCTATCTGTTAAGTGAATAAACCGTTACTGTTACGTATCTGATTTTTTGTTACGATCGCGGACATTTCTACGTTTTCGAAATTAATCGGAAAGCAATCTGAACGTTTTTAAACGTTTCTGAAATGTTTATAATGTTTCAATGTTATATGATTGTAACGTTTCTGGAACATTTTGTGCTGTTAGGGATTGGTTAAACTTGACTTAATCCCTTTTGGCACAAAACTTACTTGTGACGTAATTCTTTTGGGAAAAAAAAAAAAAAAAAAAAAAAAAAAAAAAAAAAAAACGGATTTCACTTTCTGTTTTCAGTATGACTAAACTTCGTTTGGAACTTTACTTATTGAGAATATATTGTTAGACATGTGCTGCGATCTTTTGCATCGAAAAGTCAATTTTTGAAATTTTTGGCTTAACGCTTTTTGGAAACAAGCTCTTCATTTTATCTGTTAATACATTAAATAAATCTGCTCAGAACAAAAACGTATTCTTTAAAATTAATAATTTATTCCGTGTAATATAAATATTTTTTTCTAAATAACGCTCTTTCAGATTTCTAATTCTTTCAATGCTAAACCATTTAATAAAACAAAATAAAAAAGCATATTATTTTCATCTAATAACTGTTTCCATAAATTAAATTTCATTCCTTTAAATTGCGTAAGGCTATTTATTATAGCTATGTTGAGCAATAAATTTATGTTGTAACATCATTAAACGGTAATTTATATTATTTTGACGACAGGGAACTGAATTCATGTCTTCATGGAAACAGACGATTTTTATGGCGTGAGGTTTGGCATAGGTGACTGGCATAAATTTCTATAACGAACTGTCTAAATTCAAAAAAAAATATATTAAAATATTCTAGACAAATTGATTCTGTTTGGCTATAAATTGGCAATATTTTTCTAACTTTTGGCGTATTTTGCACAGTATGCAAGATAATGTCATTAAGTGAACTTTAAACATCGCTCATTTTAAGAAACCCTCTCTCTCTACCGAAGATTGCTGTACACCACCTGAATGTCTTGAAGACAATATATTTATGTATTTTTTCTAGGTATATTATAAAATAATCTACAGTACATAGCTGAGGTGATACTTCACGAAAATAATGAACTGTAAGACAGAAAAGTTGTTTTTATTCATGCCTTATTTATCTTTTGTTCCTCGTATTGCGGATTGCATTTAAATAGCACAAAACAAATTTCTTATAAACTTTAGCGCAAGAGTAATTTCCCTTTACAAATGATAAAAATGGTTTGAAATCGCTCATGGATATAAAATTACAGTTTAAGGAATGATGACAATCATTTTTTGTGGCAAAAATCACTCATAAAAAAAGTCATGTGACACAAGGCACTACAGTGACTATAGTAAGCCAAACTGGCCAACGTTGAAATTTTCTCGCTAAGCTCTAAACTCTGCTTTCTCTTACGCAGACGACATCTTTTCTTATTTTTGAAAGTTCTTTTTAAAATTTTTATTTCTCTTTAAAAGTTAGATTGCTTTGAATATAAATCAAATTTTATCGGACGCAATGGTTGTTAGATATTGTGTAATAAACTGTAAAGAATGAGCAATAACATTTAACTGGAAAGATTTTTTATATTTTATTATTTCGTAATTATAATATAAAAACTATTATTAATATTTTTTTTTTAAAGTTTTCCGTTCGTTTTATTTCAAGGAAACCAAGTTTCTGCCGTATTTTTCATTAGAAAAAAAGAGAGTTAACCAGGTCCTGTTTATTGCTGGGAAGCTAGGTTTCAGCAGCCTTGAAGCACCAAAATAATTTTAGACATAAAAAATGATATTTTTGGCAAATAATTTCTGAAAAAAAAAAAAAAAAAAAAAGGAAAGAAGAAAGAAAGAAAAACTGAAATTTAGCTGTTGATAATAATCTGTAATTTGTATCAAATCTCCTCCGTGGAGGATCAAAATTGTGTGGACTGTTCCAGAACATTGATCGACTAGTGAATTTTGCTGTACGAGTAACAGTTTCAAACGTTACCAGAATATTCGAAGAATTAACACTATTATTGGACTGTTTTCGAGAATTTCGATTTAATAATAGTTTTGTTGAACAGATTCGAGAAGTTCAATAAATATTTGGTATCGGCAAGGTGATCCCATACGAAAGCTGTGACGAAAGTAATCGCTAATCGAAATAAATTTAAACGTTTCAATTATTCAATTTAAAAAAAATGAAAAGAAAAAAATAGGAAATTGCATGTCAATTGCCGTTCCAGCCATGAAATTGTGTTCAATCCCAGTGATAAACATGTGGTGTTAGTCTATCACAGACGACCTTTCCTTATCCAATCAACACTCAGTTCGCCTTGTGGATATTTAGAGTAAGACTGTGTGCTCTTTGCCCCCGCCAGCCAGTATTTCGTTAATTTGATAAAAGTTTGAGAACCTACATCGGTCTTACCACTCCACACAATGGGTCGGATTACGCTTAAAATGGAAGACAAATACCCTGCTTTGGCTCTGCTAGAGAATCCATGTAGCCAGAGTTCCATGCCTAAACGGCCGCAGATGGTAATAAAAGTTAAATGCGAGATGGCAAAATAATGACTGCAATATAATATTCAAAATAAACCACTTGAACGTTAAGACTTTGACTTAAATGTTTACATTTTCTTGACCTTGTAATGATTTTCTAAATCTGGCTACATCTATAATGATCTACCAGGTCTCTGGCTATGTCAATCACAGAGTCCCTGTGTCTAGTAGAGCCGAAGAAGGGTATTACTCTTTCATTTTAAGCTTAATCCGACCCATTGTGTGGAGTGGGAATACCGACGTAGGTTCTCAAACTTTTAACGAATGAACAAAATACTGGCTGGTGGGGCAAAGTGTACTCTCTAAACGTCCACGAGGCAAAAGTCCACAGCCTTACTCTAAAAGTTCACGAGGCAAACTGTGTGTTGATAGGATAGGGAAAGGTCGTCTTTGATCGACTAACTTCACGTGTCATCACTGGGGTTTGTCACATTTTTATGGCGAAAGCGGCAATTGACGTGTAAAGTTTTTTTTTTCCTCTCAAGTATAAAGATTTTTTTTTTTTTTTTTTTTTGCAGCCACTGTATAGTGATCAGCGATGCGGGCAAAGCCTGCTAGTATATATATATATATATATTTAATCATACCTTATTTGGCTGTTTGTGGATCTATGCATTTACCAGCTCTTTGATGTAGAATTGTTTTATCTAAATTAAATATTGGGATATTCCTTTAAAAGTTTGAATGTGCCTAATTGAGTCTTGACTTTTGCGTAAGTAATTTAAGTTATTTTTGTCTCTTATTGGGTCTTAATCTAAATCATAACAATTTTATGTCAGACTTTCCTCTAAGTTAAAATCAGTTCTATATTTTTATGAGCTGGTATTGTTTTGAATCTATTCATTGCTAAATTTTAAGATTAAAATTTATTACGATAACTTTAATTTATATTTGCATTTAAATTCCATCTGCGGCTTATGCGCAACAAATTTAAATGTAATATGTTTAATATAAACAGCTTTTTCATTTATTTTAAAATCTTGCTTATGTTTTATTGTGTATATAATTATATATATACATAAGTTTGCCAATTTGGCTTTACCATTAATTTTTTAAATGTTTACATGCACTTTGATTACAGCTGCAATGGCGCTTTTTCTTATGTGTATTTTAATTCAATTTTTAATCATACCTTATTTGGCTGTTTGTGGATCTATGCATTTACCAGCTCTTTGATGTAGAATTGTTTTATGTAAGTTAAATATTGGGATATTCCTTTAGTGGTTTGAATGTGCCTAATTGAGTCTTGACTTTTGCGTATGCAATTTAAGTTTGTTTTGTCTCTTATTGGTTCTTAATCTAAATCGTAACAATTTTGCGACAGTCTTTCCTCTAAGTTCAAATCAGTTCTATATTTTTGTGAGTTGGTATTGTTTTGTATCTATTAATAGCTAAATTTTAAGATTAAAATTTATTACGATATCTTATATATATATATATATATATATATATAATTTTAAAATATGTAGAAACGTGGGCGTGGATAACAAGAAAAAACGTTAAAAAAAGTAACGAATTATAGTAACGAAGAACAATTGTAAAAACAACACTACATGCGAAAAACACCCTTCCGCTTCCTCTTCAGTGGGTGGGAGCAGCAGAGCAGACAATAAATTAAATTGAAAGAGGCTTAACAGGTTTCGGAAACATGGCGAAACTAGCATACTCTCAACAAAATCAAGATTAAATTACTGGCAAATTATATACAACAATCTTCCTGTACTTTTGATATAACAATATTAGTGCTTCAAAAAAGCAACATAACTAAATTAATATACTAATCC
Source organism: Salticus scenicus (assembly GCA_963930645.1). NCBI lineage: Eukaryota > Metazoa > Arthropoda > Arachnida > Araneae > Salticidae > Salticus > Salticus scenicus. The sequence goes on along the minus strand of OZ005648.1, from coordinate 159,114,260 downwards.
AAAAACTACAAAGTCGATATTTGTGATAAAAATAATTTAATAAAAGGACATGCTAGATCGTCATGTTCCCACACAGACCTGAAAGGCAAAAATATATTGTATTGAACTGAACTTACTGCAATGTAGAAATAGGTCTTTAAAGCAAAAGTAGATGATTCACATGTAGTGGCTCAATACTCGCGCTGTCTTGTCCGATGTTCCAATATCATAGTCCAAACTCTCCGAGTCGCTCAGTACCAAGTAGCTGCAGTCCGACATAAGGCGTTCCACAAGTTGGACTTTGGCCATGAGTCTTCATCAGCAAGCACTACCACACACCAAGAACCGTAAGTGAAGAAACCTTACCGCAGCTATCACCACAATCGCAAACATTTATTAAAATTATTAGTGTAAAACTTTATGAAATTCAATGGATAGTTATTATTGTGAAAGAGATTAGCAATGAATTTAAAAACTTCCTGTACTGGAGTAATTGGTGCCCATTCCGATACCATGTACTTGTACAGTACAGCCGCTAATTTATTTTTATTCTTCTATGAATATACTTATGTTATTAATTACAACAAAAAATTTAAATTTTATCGATATATAGATGATATTTTAGTCTTAAACTTTAATTTTACAGATATTTTTAAAAACATATATCCTTCCTGTTTAAATTTAAATAAAACTAATAATAAAGATGACTGTGTTAATTTCTTAGATATTTTTCTGGATGTTCAACATAATACATTAAATCTGGTTCTATATCTATATGACAAAAAGAAAGATTTTTCATTTAATAGTTACACCATGCCTCACTGGTACAGTAATTTGCATAAAAAAATCTATATTAATATTTTAATTGGTCAACTAAATAGATTCTATAGGATATGCAATAAGCATTCAAATTACAATAAACAAGTTTTTAAATTCATTCCTAATCTCTTTTACAATAATAACTATCCATTGAATTTCATAAAGTTTTACACCAATAATTTTAATAAATGTTTGCGATTGTGGTGATAGCTGCGGTAAGGTTTCTTCACTTACGGTTCATGGTGTCTGGTAGTGCTTGCTGATGAAGACTCTTAGCCAAAGTCCAACTTGTGGAACGCCTTATGTCTGACTGCAGCTACTTGGTACTGAGCGACTCGGAGAGTTTGGACTATGATATTGGAACATCGGACAAGACAGCGCCAGTGTTGAGCCACTACATGTGAATCATCTACTTTTGCTTTAAAGACCTATTTCTACATTGCAGTAAGTTCAGTTCATTACAATATCTTTTACAATATCATATATCAACTCTAAGAAATTTTTATCAATCGCTTCCAAATTTCGACCTAATGTCAAATCTCAATCCCGTGGGTTTTTACATCGGCTACAACGTTTTCGTCTTTATTTGTAATAAATAATTTGACTGTATTGAATAGTTTACTATAATATAATTCAACGTATAACTTAGCCACAGCAACGCGTGGCCAGGTCTGTTAGTATGCGTATAAATAATTTACCTCTTTTTATGTAGCTCTAGAAATATATTACATAGTGCATATCGATACGATTAAAATAAGGCTTCTAAAATGCATAAAAGTTTATATTTTTATAAGACATTGTTCAAAATCCTGTACTAAAAATAAAGCACTTATAATCATACATATTCTAGTTTTTAAATGAACTTAAAATAATTAATTTCCAATTTATTTTATCTTTTTTTTTTTTTTTTTTTTTTTTTTTTTTACTAATATCCAGTACAATTTAGTTTTTAGTATGTAAGATATCAATAAATTTCTTTATTTAACAGTTAGGCTGTTTTGTTAGAAGTCATAGAAAAAAAATTATTATAATTAAATAATGTAATAATAAATAATTATAATAAAATACAAAACAACTATAATAAAATATGATGAAAATGACATTTTAAAGCTGTCTTTTTCTAACATTTGTATTTCCTGTGAAAGATAAAATACAGTCGAACCTCGTTAACGTGAATCTCAAGGGGGATAAAAAAAAAATCATGTTATCAATAGTTCATGCTATCAGATACTAATCTTCATATAACTAAACTAATCTTCATTTTCACGGGGATTTTGGAAACAGCTCATGTTAAAAGTAATTCACGTTAACGAGGTTCGACTGTATATAAAAATTCACTTTCATTTACTGATGTCATACAAAGTATAATTTCTGAATAATTTAGGTTTTATACTTATTATGAAAAAATCCTCTATTTAATTATATTTGAAAGCATACATAAAGTATGATTAATGAAACCTTGATGTCAGTTATTTACAATTTATATGTACAAAACTAGCCAAGTGGAAAATTTTTCATACATTGTATAGTTTAAAAAAAAAAAAAAAAAAAAAAAAAAAAAAAAAAACGATTTCGCAAAAGTTTGCTCTTTGTAAAAGAAATTTGTTTCTTTTCCTGAACTTTTACTGAAATAAAAATAAAAAGAAAATTTTTAGGGATGAAAAATCTCAGTGTTTCTCCGTTTTATATGCTTTGTTGTTTTATGCCCAGCGATGAAAGCAAATCGTTATTTTGTGCGCTTCTCACGTTCCTATAGAGGATGAAAAAAGACGACTTATTCAGCTTCTCTATATTTCTTATTCATGACTGAGGAATCAACTAAAGGAACATTTTTATTGTGTTTCAAATTTTGATATTTTTTTAAAGAGAAATCTGTTTAGAAATTGCGAAAAAAAAAAAAAAATAAGATTTTTGAAATGATTATTTATATATATATATATATATATATACACACACTGTAAAAAATAGGTTCTTAAAAATAAGTATATCTTGTATCAAAATAGCCTCGAAACAATATATACTTAAATTTGAAAACCCATGTACTCATTATTGAGTATATTGATATGCTCAAAAATGGGGTTGACCAATAAGAATCCCAATATCCCCATGTTTGACATGTCAATATACTAATAAATGAGTACATAATAAATGAGTCGTTGACACGTAGGAAATTAATGTTGTTATTATTTTCGATTTCTAAAGTAAACTGTATATTGTGATTAATTTCTAAGTCATACAAGTATAAACTAAATTCCATAAAATCTTATGTAAACTACACGATTGCTGTCTGTTAAAACGACCTACCGCAAATAATTAAATATAATAACCGAAATTACTCAAAAAGAAAGTTATAATTAAAACGATAAAGAAACTGCTTGCATTCTTATAAAAAAAAGAAAAAAAAACTAAATATCTATTTTAAACAGGATTGAAACGACAACTGCAAACAAGCGAATGATAGAAAAAAATATTAAAATAAATCACCCATTAAAGATTACTAGAATTTTCTGTAAATGTAAAGACTAAAAGTACCCCTTACAAATTCTCCCTAATTGCTTGCATGTAATAACCTGATTCTTAAAGAAAATTACTTTAAATTCAAGAGGACATTTTACTAATAAAATAAAGTAAAATTAAATAAATAAATAAAATTACATAAAATAAAATGTCCCTATGATATCACTACTATGAGATTTCATTTCAGAGTTCAAATTAAGACTGATAGTTCAGACAGTTTTCAAACGTTTAACAATAATAGTAAATATTGGTTTAGGCACTTTGGAGTTATTTTTGCTAACGTAAAAAAAAAAAAAAAAAAAAAAAAAAAAAATGTTCACATTTTGAAAACCTAAATAAATTGCCTCGAACATAAACTTTAAATAAGAAATTAAAAAGAAACAAAACTAACGAATTAATTTCTTAGATCATCCAGTATATAAAACCCATATAACGAAATCCAAACTAATGTCGTTAGAAATATTAACAACAGCAACGAACTAATAATAACGGATTCCACAGTTAAGTATAATTATTGAAAACTATTAAACGAAATAATTTTCCTTAAATTTAAAATTCCTGATAAGTATAAATTCAATACCACCCATGTTTGTGTAAACCACGCCATTTATGTATGTTTAAAAAACTGCCAAATGAATTATGAACTAAGTAAAATAAATTATATTATGTAATAAAAATGTTACTGTTAAAAATTGTTATTCAATAAAACGGATAAAATAATAATAATAAATAAACAAAAATACACAATATCAGCACTTTACAGCAAAGCTAATTCTAATAAGAAACTTAAACACCAATAAGAAACTTAATCGCAAGTATCACTTACTTTATTATTATGCAGGAGGCAAGGAAACTGCAATTATCAAAATGAACTCTTTGTAGATGACGTGTTCCTGGTTTAAATGTCAGCAAGATTAAAAATATATATATATCTTTAAATTTAAATGTAGTTATTACTATATTATTACTTTTATTTAAATGTATTTTTTTTAAAATGACTAAACAAGATGGTAACAGATAGTGACTAAACAGATGGTCGCATCCTAAGTACAAGAAATTCAGATGTGCCAATTGAGTGTAATTTATTGTGTGTATTGACATTTATATGTTCAACATTGGAAACATTACCTTCGAAATAAAGTTATTTTCTTATTGATTAATATTTTAACAGGAGGTATTTTTTATATATGATAAATTATAAATAATAAAATGCGATAATTACATTTAAATGAAGTACAATTAATTTGTGTTGTTTGACTTATAAATTTGCATTTTTAATTTGTATTATTTAGCAACATTATTATTCTGTTAAGTACGTGTCATAAATTTTGCCTCTGGAAAGGAATTATTTATGTATTTATTCATTAGAAAGGAGGACTATTGGTTTCAATCTCAAGTTTTTGTAGATCAGTTTTGTGTAACACCAAAATGAATTAGAAGCATCAGTCTTTTAGTTACAAATTCGGTACCAAATGATAAGGACAATTTTTCTAAATCCAGGGGTGCAAGCAGTTTTTCGAAACGACGATTATATATATATATATATATATATATATATATATTTAAAATTAACTAAAGTAAGAAATTTAGGTGGAAACACTTCATTGTAATAATTTTCAGTTATTTTGAAAAGTACGTGGCACAGTTATATGTCAAAAAAGATAAAAAATAAACTAAAAATTAAAATTAAAAATTGAAAAATAAAAATAAAAATAAAAATAAAAATAAAAATAAAAATAATAAAAAATACAGATTGAAATTAATAGACGTCCGTACTAAACTAAATTCTATCTTTGTCAGTTTTTTTTTTTTTTTTTTTTTTTTATTGATTATATAATTTAATTATATGGACTCGTTGAGAAAGGGTAAATGTTGGCATTACAAAGCCTTATTTGACAATGCCGTCTCAAATCAGCACCACACATCAGATTTATTGATAATGAGGTCTGTTGTTTTCAGCCTTATTTAAATTTTGAGTAGATTTAGTTATAGTTATATATACACCGTGACCAATAAGTTCTCATACAACTTTTGTAGCACATTAAAAAGTTGTGCATATGTGTTACTGTAGTCCCAATTATTTTGCAGGCAATTTAGTGTAAGGTATAAAACTATTGCAAGTGCAAATGTTGCACTATTTATAATTTTTCTTTACCTAGGTAGAATGAAGAAATTGAGAGAAAATATAATAAATAAATCGATCAAAGGAGAGCAGCCGGGTGATATTTTCAGAGACTTGAAAGCCCTGGTGGTGAAGAGAGAATTCATTTACATAACTACCAAAAGGTATACTGAGATGCCCTCTTTCGATGATAGAAAAGGGTCTGACAGGCCGAGACCCGTTCAGATAAAAGAGGTTGTGGAAAGGGTCAGGGAAAAGATACGACGAAGAGAACAAAGATCCGTTAAGAAACTAGCACGAGAGCTCAAAATATCGAGGTGATCAACGTTAAATATTCTGAAAAAGGACCTTGAATGCAAGGCTTATGGAAAAAGTAAAATTCATGGAGTTTCGGAGTCTGATAAGATGAAAAGGAAGCAAAGGGTGGAAGAAATTCTTGCTTGGCACGCTGGGGATGAATTTGTCTTTTCAGACGAGAAACTATTCATTTTACAGCAGAGACTCAACCCCCAAAATGACAGAGTATGGTCAGTGTCTATTGATAACATCCCTGAGAGCCAGCATTACGTTCCACGTTACCAAAATGCTTCATCTCTGATGTTTTGGGCCGCTAATTCCAAAAGAGGAAAACTCCCGTTAGTCTTCATTGTTAAGGGGGCAAAAATCAATGTCCAATATTAATAAAACTGAGTTTTTGGAAAAAGTTTTTCTCCCAAATGTCTAAAGCATGTATGGGGCAGAAAATTTCTACTTCCAACAAGATGGTGCCCCTTCTCATACCGCACGTGTGGTTCAGAAGAGCTGCAGTCAAAATTTAGCTGACATTTTGCCAAAGAATGAATGGCCCCCAACTCCCCCGATCTGAACCCACTTGATTATTTTGTGTGGTCATATATGCTCTCCCAACTGAATAACTATAAAATCACCTATTTGAGCAAATTCAAAAATATAATTCAAACGATATGGAAGGAAATGTCAATGAAAGTTGTGCGTGCCGCATGTGATGGATATGAAAAGAGACTTAGGCTCGTTAAGATACTAATACGCGGAATTATTCCAAAGCATTTAATGTAAAGATACTCAATGATTGGTACTTTAAATTGATGCAAAAAGTTTTTGTATGATTTATTTTGCATTATTGTAATAAAAATTTGAAAGTGTATGAGAACTTATTGGTCACGGTGTATATGTCGTGAAAACGCCAGCTTTACCCGGTCATTTGATTTCAAAACCTGCTTTGTCATAAATCCAGTTCCCACACAGTGACAGACATAGTGAATTACGAATTATTCCTTTGAATTTTTTATCACAAATTCGCAATAACGTATTTAACCCTTAAATGAAGCAAATTAAGGATAGTACAATAAGAATAGTTCTTATGTTTTCAATTTTCAGCAAATAAAACAGCAGCAGACTTGTTAATAATAAAAATTAGTTTTCTGAATACACTTCAAAGAAATTCCAGCCATATCGTTCTGACATATATTCAAAAGCACTTTTGCCACTATAAAAATGAAATGCGTGAAACGGTTTTCCTTGAACAAAATGCACAGCATAAAAGTTCTTTCATGCGATAAACAACACATATTGTGTCAGTTTCATTTTTTGGCACTCAGAAAAGTTTTGATATGTTGTTTGAAGGCACTAGTCAGGTTTCATATTTCGTTTAAGAAATGTAACGAGTTGGAGATAAAATGCGAGTGGATGTTTTACCTATATTTCATGAAAGCACGCTAAGAAACATACCACGAACATAATATTTCCTCTATAAATAATTATATAATGAAAGGGATGAAAATAATTTTCTCTTTAACAGCTTTTTTTCCCTTTCACTTAACAAAATGAATAAATAAATGAATATATATATATATACATATTAGGGTGGTCCTTAAAAATTAACATTTAAATTTTTGTATGGGGCACGCACTTAATTTGTTCTATGTACAGAATGAATATTTCCACAAAAATTTCAAAATAAAAAAAAAAAAAATTTGTGAGAATCGCTACAAGGGTTTAAAAAATTAAAAATTGACAAAATTGGCATATTTGTAATTTAATAATAAATTAGTAATTCATATTCATATTCATCACCAATGATTCATAATATGATATTAGGATGTAAAAACTTTCATTTGTTTCAAGTGTTTTTTTTTTTTTTTTTTCTGGAATTCGTGCCGCGTTTTTAAAATTTTTAAAAATTTAAATTTTTTTAAATATTTTTCGCATTTGTACGATTTTTTAACGAGTCTGGACAATACTTACAGGTTAGCTTATTTAACATAAAATAGTGCCGAAAACGATTTAAAAATTGAGAAAAATAAGAAAAAAATAATAATGCGATAATGCAATTCACTATTTTAACACATGATTGGATAAAACAATTAATTTCATAAGAATTAAATAAATATTTATTATAAAAATTATTTATTTTTGTATGCGTTTTTTTTTTTTTTTTTTTTTTTACAAAATGGCGTTTTCTCTTGTGTATTAGTAGTCCTTCGTCCTCTGCTCTTATAGCAAAACTTGGTTTCCACGCAACAGCTGCGTTTCGGCTGATGTGTATACAACAAGTTCCAAAGTGTTTCCAAATAGTGAAAAGAGTAGTGTAGAGTGTTACTGTGATGGGCAACTTGAGTGTTTTATCTCATTCTTTTTTTTTTCTTTAAATGAAAGTGTTATCTATTTATTTATTATTAAAGTGAATTTTGTTCATAAGACAACATGTCTGATTAAAGAAAAAACACAGCATAGTAACACTCTACTCAACTCCATTCACTATCTAGGAAAACTTTGAGACTTTTGTCTAGTCTAGAGAAATGAGTAGTGATAGAAGTAGAGTTCGGATACCCTATACTTGCTATAGAGATAATTTACGCGAACAGCATTGCACTTTTTGCACCTTTTTTTTTTGCCAATAATCGCTTTTTTGGCAAGTGATTCCTATAATTTTACATGTTTTAAACTGTTTGGTGGAAATCTGCTTTCATAGAGGTTGAATGACTGCTTTGGTGGAAGTGGAATGTCGGTTTGCCAGTAGAAAACCGGTTTGTCAAATGAAGTGGTTGATTCGTAGACTCTACAGTCCGCAGCAAAAGTATCCGAGCACTAGCTAATATTTTGGATATTTAGTGTTATACTACTTTTTTAATATGGAAATCGTCTGCGTTATCATGGGAGATATTTTTTTTTTTTTTTTTTTGATAATAATTTTAACAAATTATTTTTAAAGAGTGAATTTGTACAGGAAAATATACAAGAAAGTCGTGTGGTGGCCACAACACACTACTTATTTGTAGTTAATGGGCGCTTTGCTAATAGTATTTTACCATTTCTAGGAAAGCTGTTCGGGAATTGAAATAAATTCCTCATTGACATATGATAAATAATGTATGTTTTAAGCTCAATATTGATCGCTTGTTTTTTGTATATTTACACGTATTAAGGCTTTCTGATTACCCAAGTCAAGTTGTTTAACGTTTGATCTTTGTCTGTGTCTCTTAGACGAACTTCAAAACGAAAAATTTTAGGAGATTCAAATGTTGTATTTTGAAGGTAATATAAGTTTGTTGCTGGAAAATTTTGATAAGTTTCAATGAATGAGCGTGTGAAAATTGTCTGTACAATTTTAAATAAACTTTTCATTTTAATAACAGAATTAAATTCTATATAAATGTAGATGCATTAATGAATTGGCGGGTTGCGGGGGCGATAGCCCCCCTCACACAAACTAATTATAATGTAAAACACTTCCGAAGCTTAATTTCAATTGTTTAACATAGGTTTACATAACAGTACCCGTTATCTTACCCCTTAATCTCCAGCCTGTATTTATAGTATTAAATTTCAGGGTAAGAGAAAGTCGTGTGAGTGACACACCAGATTATATCAAAATGCAAAAATCGCTACATTGAGTTCGTTTTAGGTTTTATTTTTTTTTTAAGTAATCGATTTTATGGTGATAACTTCTTACTAATTTAATAGTAGTGACATAGAACAATGGAAAAAATAGTTATACATAACAAGAAATACATAGTTATTCATAACAAGAATGCTTTAACTGTAAAGTAATTATATGGAAAGTTTGCGGTAAGTTAAGGCAAATTGTTACAGATGAAGATGTAGATAGTTGTGAAGCTCTATTGAAGACAACTATATGATATATTTGATTTTAAATTTTTTTTTTTTTTTTTTTTTTTTTTTTTTTTTTTTTTTGTATATGTAGTGTTAAAAATGGTTTCTCAAAATGGAGCCAAAATAGCTCCGAAAGAATATATATTTAAATTTGAAAATTCCATGTACTAATTTTTGAGTACACTGACATCCTCAAAAATGGGGCTAACCACTAAGAATCCCAATATCTCCATTTTTTGAGCATGTCAATACACTCAAAAGTGAGTACACATGGGTTTTCAACTTTAATTATATATTGTTTCAGAGCTATTTTGATACAATTTCGCTCAATTTTGATAAACCATTTTCAACAGTGTTCATGATTCTGTCAAAATACAGTACATACGAATAACTGATGTAGATTTTTTTTTTTTTTAAACCATATTTAATGGATTCAGTTCTTTTGATGCTGGTGCAACTACCCTTAAGTTAAGTGAGGACGTTTAAGCATATATATATATATATATATATATATATATATATATATATATATATATATATATATTACCTTTATAGAGAAAGTATATTTTTATGAGCTCCATTTTTAACACATTTCAACAAAGGTGAAAAGTATTTATGACTTCGATTTGCCTGTCTGCCCTTCTGCCTCCCATAAATATTTATGGAATTTCTTGAAGCTGATATATATCTGTATATATATATATATATATATATATAACTTAAGTTCATTATCGGATGCTCCCTAAATTGAAAATTGAATAAATACTACAACCACCTGAATGTATTCTAATACATTGCATTCTGTGAGAAGTATATCAAAACAACATTTTAGTAACTTCAATTTACACAAATATTAACGAAACTGAAAAATGGTATTCAAATTAACTATCGTAATTTTCCTATTAAAAATTTCCGTAATTTTCCTATTATGGTGTAAATACCACCAATTATTTGCGTACAGGAACACCAAAAACTAGTCCAAAGCATAGCGTTCTATGAGAGATATTTCTATAAAGTATATTTTAATAACTTAACTTTGAACAAATCTTAAGGAAAGAGATATATGCCATTCATATGCACAAAAGAATGCTTTCTAACGATTTTAATATTTCATTTTAAATATGATCAGTACCTTTGCATTAAAATCAAATTATTTACGTAATATAAAAACATATATTAAAAAAAAAACTTTTATTTTAAATATTTATTTTAAAATGAATAATTATATATATTATTTCCCAGTACATTGATTAATTTTACATTAAGATTTGAACTTAAAATACAATGAAAACCTCTTGACTTTTATTTCTTCAAGTTTAACATAACAAAAAATTCTCGTTTAGCATTCTTCATTGTTCTACAATGGAATCTAAATGACTAATTTAAACTTTAACAACGTGCTTAAACTAAACCAAGAATCGTAATTAAAATCCGGGAAAACCAAGTAAAAGATAAAATTGACTTATTGATGATTGTTACAAGGTAATTTTCTAATTCTTTAAGCTGAAAGTATTACTAATGATGCATTACATTGCATTTTAGATCCGATTAATATATATATATATATATATGTTTGTTTTTAATTACTGATTTTATTTTATCGTTGATTTTATTTCTTTGTTTCGGTCATTTTTTTATGAAATATAAATTTGATTGTAAGAAAAATATAACTTTAAATTTTATTTAATATAAGTATACAATTAGTAGTTCCATTGGAATTTAAACACTAAAATTAAGTTTTTATGTAGTGCATAGGTTCAGCTCATAGTCTAGTTTAATTTTAGGACACATTGTAATTAATATCTTTAAGGAAATGTATTGATAGCATGAGTTCTGCAATAAAATCAATTTATTAGAAAAAAATGCATGTTTTTATTTCGTTTGGTTATTTTACCGTTAACTTTTGTAGCTTGAAATAATTGTTTGTTTATTGATAACATATACATCATATTTGTATTCTTGACTCGTAGTCCGCTTGTAAATCTTCGTCAGATAATTGCAGATAACACATGACAGAATTACAATACGAAGAAATGTAAAAACACCCAGGGCCAGAGCGGGATACGAACCCGCCCTCCTACGCTCGAAGGCGATTAGTAGTGTGGTGACATAACCACTCGGCCACAGAGAGTCCATAGCATATTTAGTGTGATGCATTAAAAAAAAAAAAAAAAAAAGATAATAAGTTTATGCGTAATTTCAAAATCAGCCCCCGGCAACAAGCTTTTTTCTGTAAATATTTAGTAAGTATTGTTTATGGATAATAAAATTTACCCTAAAAAAAAAGTACAGTATCATTTATCTAGATACTTTTATTTTGCTTTAGTGAATTGTCGTAATGTTAAAAAAATATCTAAAACAGGCAAAAAGACCTTTGTACATATATATAGGCATTCTAAAAAACGAAACGATAAGTATTTCCATATAAAATGTAGAAAGAAATTATTCAATTTTTTAAATTCATTTTTATAAAGAAAAAAATAAACAATTTGAAATAATCACGAATTATTTTGGGAGGTTTTATCTTGCATTTTGTGAGTTTAACGTTTCACTGGATTTAGGTGTTATTCTGAGAAATGACATCACAAGTTCTATCCTCTGAGGAGGGTACATTTATTTTTTTGAACTTTCATCAAGACATTTAAAGATATTATAAATAAATGAATAATTAGAAATTGGACCGCGTTTTCTAAATTTCAGTAAACGATATACCTCATGGGTAAAAATTTATGACTTGATGAAAATGACTTTTTCTTTTCTGACTTTAGATGAAAATGATACGTTTTGTGGCATTTTCGAAAACTCTTGTATACTAGAAACAAATCATAAAACATATTTTTGTGTTTTAGAACCTTATGAAGAAAATTTAACAGATGGGATTTAAAGACCGCGTGTCATTACGCGAATATAATACTCGCAAGCCAATCGCTGAGCTCGAAATTTCTGTTTATTGTTGTATCTCAGTTAATACCATCCGCATAAATCGGTATTTACAAGTTGTCACTCGTGTATAAGTTCCATTAATGCATTAATAATTATACTGAGTTTCAGAAATATATTAAAAGTAATTAATTTGGCAATGTCTTAAATTAAAAATTAATTTTGTTAAGGATTAAAAACGGATATTTATTTATGTATTTATATAGGATACGTGCTTCAGTGATTGACACTTTTAGAGTAATTTCTGACGTTTTCAATGTTCTAGTCATCAGAAAAAATTTTTAGAAATCTTAGAAAACTTAAGTTAATACATATGGCATAAAAGACATTCAGAACCACATATATGTTTAAATATATGCATTTGATAACAATTATTATTATTATTTTTATGAATTTTCGTTTAACACCCACTCAGTGTTCCAGTAATTGACACTGCCAGTTTTTCATTTTATCAGTAATTGGCAGCCTATGTTCCAGTGTTTGGCACTGCTAGTTATTCATTTTACCAGTTATTAGCACCCCATGCTCCAGTGTTTGACATAAAATTTTAAAATTCTTATATGTAAAATATATTATTTTTATTATTTATTTTAATTTTTTCGGGATAGATGTCAATTATTGGAACATGCCAATCATTGGAGCACATACCCTATAATTACTTTCTGTCCTAATTTAAAAGATTAATTTTTTTGACGATAATGAATTACAACTTAATTTTTACCAAACTGTTGTTGTTTATAATTTTTACTTTCTTCTATATTAAATAGAAGAAAGTATTGGATTCGTAAAAATTTTCGACCTCGGGTTTTTGATGGATTTACATGTTTTGAGAGCTGTAGAACACGATTCGATCATATTTAGAAAATGTCTGTCTGTCAGTCTGTCTGTGTGTGCGTGTGACAAAATTTTGTGGCAACTGTATCTCAGGAACTGCTGCACAGAATTTAATACAAATTGGTATGCAGTTGCACCTTGACATAAATTAGTGCCTATGTCTTACAGGTTGCGTTGCCATCCAGCCTTTTCTAAATTTTTAACATGGTGATATAGGACAAAATTTTGTAGAAATGTGCATAAAGAGAATTATTTTTTAGTAATCATTATGAAATTTACAAGAATTATTTATAATAGAGATAATCAACTGGGAAAACATTTTTGTATGTGTAGGAGCCTCGTAAACCCCCCTGGGGGGGAAGTCCCCCTTTGAGGGGAGTAAATTTTCAAGATGTGTATATTTCGAAAGGTCTCGTCAATACCTTTAAAACGAATGCTTGAACTATAAATCTGTCATAATTTAAAACAAAGTTATCGATTTTTTTTTACTTTTAACGAAAAAAAAAAAAAAAAAAAAAACAGAAAAAAAATCGTAAATATATATATATATATATGTGGTGATGATAATCACCACAACAGTAACCCAGATCCATGTCTATATTGGCTGTGTCGAAGTCCATATAAAAAATCTGTTGAATGAAAATTTCCTTTGCAGAAAAAGTAAGCAGACAGAATTAAATTAACTGGTAATTTTATTGCTGGTTTCTTGAAAGCAGTTATTTTCGAAAAAACTACTACATTTCACAAAGTACAGAGAACAAGAAGAATCTGATACAGAAATTGAGACGGGAGGAGAGGAGGAACCAAACAGAAAACGTCTTACTCTAACCAAGTGAAAAACGAAAAGCTTCACTAAATATGCCAGCCTCAGAGAACTTAAATTGCAACCCCAAAAGTTGGCATCCTTAAAATTAAGCCAAAAGAATGCCAAGCTGTTTCTTTGTCCTCCTAACATTTTAATACAAAAATTTTGAATAAAAAAAAATCGTTACAAACGTTAGATCTATTTGACATTGAAAATCATCGCCAACTGTCAATGAATTTTCAACGTTCATAAGCGACGCCACTTAGACGGGAAACAACGATTATAAATCTATTTTTGGAACTATAATGACCTGCTTGAAATAATAATAGCTTTTAATGTAAACACACAAGGGTAATAAATATGAATTGAAATGACTGTTTTTTATTTTATTAATAGCTGCTTATGCTAGAAATAGGCTGATAACGACTTTTTAAATTACCTTCTCAAAATAAATAATTATAGCTAAATTGATTTAATTCTTTCGGCGAAAGAGTATAAACAAAATTATTTTTCAAAAACCCCGATATAAAAATTGCATTATATTATTCCGAGAGCAATGTGTTTGTAACAATGAAGGACAAAGAACACTATTAAATGAAAGATTTTCATTTGTAAATAAAACGGGAAATTCTATATAATTAATTAATTGAATTACATAAATTTATAAAGATTTATTTTATATAATCTCTATTAATCCCTCCTTTTTGTTATATATTAAATTTTAATAAATAAATAAACTTTTAAAGGACATATGTGTGAACCCTCACACAATATATATATATATACTAGCTGACCCGACAAACGTTGTTTTGTCATATAAATTATTTCTAGAGAATATTTTGTTAGAAAAAAAGAACTAACTTATTGTAAGTGTGTAAGGATGTGGTATATAAGTGGAAGATGTATGGAGCGCTGTGAACGGTGAAAGAATATAAAAATAACAAAACACCAATCATTTATTTTTTATATTTATTAAAATTGATTCTTTAAAATTATATACATATCGCTACTTATAACAATATTAATAAAAGACAATATCAATCCCTTAATGCAACAGAGTGTACAATATTTTATGTTATACCATCTTTCGCCAATACAAACAAACTGGATGGTTTGCCCACTCGAGAGCCACGTATAATTGTCCGTGTGAAACATGATGTGCTCAAATCTAAGCCACAGACAGACATCGTTTGGCCCTGAGACTTATTGATAGTCATTGCAAATGCCAATCTAATTGGAAATTGAGGGCGTTTAAATTGAATTGGCACATCTGTGGGTATAATAGGGATTCGCAGTAGTAATATATTTTCACCTCGGAATTTGTCATTTAAAATGATGGCTTCGAAAATATTTTTCATTAATTTTTTTATGACTAATCGCGTGCCGTTGCAGAACCGTGGTGGGTTCAAATTACGAAGCAAAATAACCGGAGATCCAACCTTCAGTTGTAAAATATGCGGTGGCATGCCTGGTAAATCCAGTGAGTTTAAAAACTCTGTTGGATAATTTACAGCTTCGGTGGCTTCGCAAACTGTATCATTAGATTTGTATGACACCAAGTCTCCTGGTAACAAATGTTGTATCTTGAGATTCAATTCGTTGACGTCCACATTTTTTGCTGCTAAAATTGCTCTTTCTGCCAGCTACTCATGATTTGTGTATCGTCTGTGTACATCGGGAAATATCTGGTCAATAAGAGCATCTTGAGAATCAATGATTGTGCAGAAATCGGTCGGTAATTTTATGCATCCAGTTTTATCTGTAGTAACTTTTCCATCGCCGATATCTAACAATTGTTTTGAGAATGTTTCAGCGGATGGATCTTGAAGCTTTTGAACGCACAAATTTACTTTCAGTTGTACTTTTTCAACATTACGCCACAATGACGATGATTTTAAGCACGCGTTGATCTCATCAGCGTATGTTGAACGCGTAATAACGGGAAGTGCTTTTCTGAAATCACCTGAAAAGAGTAACAGAGTGCCGGCAAATAGTTTGTCGTTGTTTTTTATATCTTTCAATGTCCTGTTTGACGCCTCAATCGAATGTATGTGTGCCATAGTGCATTCATTCCAGATAAGAATTTTACACTATTTCAGCACTGTGGCCATGGACGATTGTTTTTTTATGTTGCGCACTTCGTCTGGGTTATTTTGAATATTTAGTGGCAGTTTAAATAATGAATGACCTGTTCTGCCTCCATCCAATAAAGTTGCCGCAATGCCAGATGATGCAACAGCCAATGCAATGCCATTATTAGATCGTATTTCGGCGAGAATTAGCGAAATAAGGAATGTTTTGCCAGTTCCACATGATGCGGTCGTAAATGGTTCTTTGTTCTTCATTCATTAGTGGGACATTGCGAGCAACAATCGCTGCCATTTCTACAGTATTGTATTGTAGTTCACGATTCAATTCAGTGCTTATTAAATCAGATGCATTTCGATTTGTTGAATGCATACCGAAATGACTGAGTGGTAAGTTGGCAATGATAATGCAAAGAACTTCAATAGCAATCAATGCTTCATTGTACATAGTGTCACTGAATACTATCGTTAGATCGTTGCACCGTAAACGATGTTGATGCAATATATCATCAGTCATTGAATCTTTGTGATTATCCCATAATGTCTCTGCTCGGGCCGGGAAACATGTAGTCAACACTGTAGCGAATAGTAGACGAATTTGTTTTGCTGTACAGTTCAGTCCTACTTCAGCAAGCATACACTCCCACTGGTTGTCGTCTTCCAGCAAGCCGAGTGCAAGGCATGCATCTTTATACGTTGGATACTGTTGTCCATTCACTTTACGTAAATCTTGAAATGACAAAGGGCCAATGACATTAACCAATAACAGTTGAAGACAAAAGCACTCAGTCTGCCTTGGATTGACTGTAAATACTCGTCCCAAGGTGTTTGATTTGAATAAACCGGGACATGCATCAATCGGCGTGCCTTGCTTTCGGGCATCCATTTTTTTTGTTGGAGCCCATGTGAAATAGCGTGGTACTTCTGAATAGAGTAATGTCCGTGCAAAAGCACCAAAAGCATCCGCACGATTACACACTTCAAAAATTTCGGTGAGTATAGTTTTTGGTGGATTTATAGTACGATCAATCGCTGTTTCGCTCGTGAAATATACGCGCTGGCCATTTTCAAGATGGACGGCTAAATGAAGAACTGCTGGATCCCGTTCATGAATTGGGAAACCAAAGATACGCCAAACAGCTTCATTGGAGCTGACGTACCGGCCAATTTGGTAAAGTGTTATTTCATCGTTGTTATTCACCGGAGGAGCATTCACATTGGTATTTTCAACTCAAAATACAGCCATATCACTGCCTTTATTCACATACTTGCAAATGCATTTGATGCTTTACACTGAACTGCAGAACTGAACATTAATATGAGCATTGGATGTTTTGCCCAGCAGAGGCGAATATGGGACCACCCAACGGTTATCAATGTCAATATCTATGTTGTTGACATAGATGACCGCCATAGATGATAAGATTGTCCGCCATTATCGGGATTTCTTCGACGATATATTGGATATCCATCAACATTTGTGATCGTGAAATTTTTCGGAAAACTTTTAGTACATTTTCCATCTGCACAAATAATAATGGCCTAAAAATTCCTTTTTCATTTTAACATAAAATAACTCCGTCGGATATTGACGAATTTTTTAAAAGAATATACCATTTTAACTAATTTTAACATTTTAACAATATTAACGTTGAAAAAATATATTTTAAACACTTACGGTTAAAAATTCATTTTTCATTTCAACATTAAATAAATTCTGACATCGTGTTCACGATTCTAAAATATTAACTTTGAAAAAATATTTTAAACACTTCGTAAGATACGGTTACGATTCTAAAAATATTAATTTTGAAAAAATATTTTAAACACTTCGTAAGATACGGTTAAAAATTCATTTTTCATTTCAACATTAAATAAATTCTGACATCGTGTTTACGACAACTCACGCCATCTAGGTGGAAAAGTTGTTGAAAAAGTTGGTTAAAAATTAATTAAGAAAGAACTAATTAAGTTACAACTTTCATTTGTAAATCTAAACCATTCTCGAATCCACCTGAAGACACACAAAAAATTTCATTAAACTCAGTCCAGCCGTTTAGGAGGAGTTCAGTGACATACACACGCACAAAAGAAATATATATATAAAGATATATATATATATAAACGAAATTTAACCAAACTTGGTATTTAGTTGACCCCTGACATAAACTGGCGCTGATTAGATTTGGGGATCAATCGCTCAACAGGAGGCGCTTCGATCGTATTTTTTCTTAATTTTTAACATGGCAGTATAGGACAAAATTTCGTATAAATGTACATAATGAGAGTTATTCTTAACCTGTGATTGTAAAATTAATATGAATTATTGATAATAGTAGTAATTAATTAGGAAAAAAAAAATGTGCGGTGCATCGTTCCCCGGAGGAGGGGAGGGGGTAAATTTTCAAGATGGATATCTTTCGAAAGGTCTCGTCAATAACTTTAAAACAAATGGTTGAATTATAAATATGTGATAATTTTAAACAAAGTTATCGATTTTTTTTTTTTTACTTTTAACGAAAAAAAAACTTCGATTTTTTTTTTTTAAATACTGTTACTGAGTGAATTTGTATAGGAAAATATAGAGGAAAGTCTTGTGGTGGCCACAACATACTAGTTTTAATTTACTTCCTAGTCATTTTAAGGATGTTATTAAAGAAATAATGTATATGCTGGACAATTATAACTGCCGGGTATTCTTACCAGCCAGGAGAATGAGCTGTTGAGCGATTATACTAACTAACGGGAAAATAAGCTTTTAAGTTACTTCACCGGCCAGGGAAATGAGCAGTCGAGCAAATGTACCTGTCTGGCAAGTAGCATCAGTTAGCTGAATTGTCGAAAACCGAATGTCGGGAAAATGCAAAATAACTACCATTTTTAAAATATTTTTGATGATATCGCAGAAAAGGTTTCACAATCAGTGTATGATAGCTTTAGTGCTTCTTTTTTGCTTCAAAAGAATTTGTCGAATAACATGTTTTTAAAAGACGTCAAAACAATCTATTAAAATAGACTGTTTATTTTCTGAGTGATTATAATTAAAGTAACGATTTCAAAACGCTACAATTATAAAATTGCCCATCAGAGCGATTTGTTATTTTACCCAGAGCAGTCGTGAGGTAATGAAAGTTTGTTTGGCAAAAGAAAACCAAAAAAGTTCAAAAATGTGCCATAAACTATCCGTAAAGTATGTTTCACGAAGCTCCTCCTTTTATCTTTTCACTATGACTGTTTTCGCTGTAAGCACGTATTCTTGTCTTTTTGAAAAAAAAAAAAAGGTGTGGTAATACCTTGAATTCTATTGTTTTCTGCTATTCCATTGTGTTGCTAATAACATTCATGTGTTTAATGAGTCCATTTAATTGAACACTAGGCGTTTCCCCTGGCATTACCATGACAGCGCCATCTACAAGAGCATGTTGAAACTACCTTTTCCTGCCCAAACAAAATTTTATTGCCTCACGATTGCTCTGGTAAAATATCAAATTGCTCTGATGGGTAATTTAAAATAATAGCGTTTTGAAATCGTAATTTTAATTTTAATTACCATTATATATAGCTTTTAGATGAAAGTCTTGATGTAAAATATTTCTAACTGCGTAACCATACTCATTTTAGTTATTGCGACTATGTTAATTTCTAAACATTAAACGATTCTTTAACATTTAAACAATTTTAATAAATAAAATACTTTTATTTCATCAGCTATCATGCTACACGATATTTTTCTACATAAAAATAAAATAAAATAAAATAAAAACTTTTATAATTTAAAATTTTAGAGATAAATTTTTATAATTAGAACTTATATTACTTCACGTACTTTATTTTTATAATTATAATAACTTCTTAATTTTAGAAAGGCTAATCATCATTGATTAGCTAATTATGATCGTGCATTTCTGTCTTTTCTGATATTTAAAGTTTACTTTTCCAATACTTTAATAAAAACTGGTTTATTATTTTTCATTACAAACTATTAAAGTTTATCTCATAATTTAATCATTATTTTTACAAAAAAATATATAGAATATTAAAGCTAGATTGCAACAAAATACTGTTTTTTAGAAGTTAATACATACATTTTTACGCTAGGATAAATTAATTTCTAAATCTTTCAGCTTTTAAATTAGAAAGCTTTTATTATATTTATATTGATATATTTTTATCACATATTTTGTGATAAAACATGAAACAATGTTATTCTAAAAGTATTTTTTTTTTATATATATAAATTATTTTCAGTAATATTTTCTTAATTTTAAGTTTAATGATATAAAGAAATTGCAATGTATTTATCGTAATATATATATATAAGCAGAATGATTTTCTAAATATTCATGTTAAAATATATTATTTATATTATTTTAAAAATATTATTATTATGTATTGCATTTTACTACATTAAATTTCACAAAAGTATCCTTTTTGTTTTATCCTACTTGTGATAATAAATATGTCACTAAGCATTTTTAAATTACTTTTGAGAAAAAAATATCATGAAACATTTACTGTACATGTAGTTTTTTAAGCTTAAAATTTGAAAACACATATGAAGTTCAGCATTACTTACAAAGATTTAAGCATCTCAGATATATTTATCATTAGTCGTTTTTAGCCATTCTATAATTTTGTACCATTTAAATTCTGTAATTAAAAATGGCGACATTCTAAAATTATTCATTTGTACATTTTGTAAAAACTTATTATTTCAAAGTTACCCGATTTTTGTTACTTTGACTTTCCGTTCAATTTATATTTTAATAGGTTCAATACCGGATGGTGTGATAGAAGATTAATAAATTAGTTGTAGTTGTACAACAGCCAAAAGAGGGCATTTATGCCTGTATGCTTGAAATTATTATCCCCATACTTATCAAATGCGCTACAAATCAGAAAGTTTTTTCGAGATATTTTTACTTTCTTCTATATGTAATATAGAGAAAGTATTGGATTCGCGAAAATTTTCGACCTCCGTTTTTTGACGGATCTACACGTTTTGGGATGTCCTGAACACGAATTGATAGTTTTTAAAAAATGTCTGTCTGTGTGTCTGTGTGTCTGTGGTTTAGTGTTTTCACCGTATCTCACGAACCAATGAATGAAATTCAACCAAACTTGGTATATAGTTGGACCCTGGCGGGGCATTGTGCTGATTAGATTTGGGGATCAATAGCTCATCAGGTGGCGCTGTGATCGCATTTTATGTAAATTTTTAACATGGCAGTATAGGACAAATTTTCGTATTTTTCACCGTATCTCACGAACCAATGAATGAAATTCAACCAAACTTGGTATATAGTTGGAACCTGACGGGGCATGGTGCTGATTAGATTTGGGGATCAATCGTCCAGCAGGTGGCGCTGTGATAGCAAAATTTCTTATATTTCACCGGTATCCCACGAACCGATGAATGAAATTGAACCAAACTTGGTGTATAGTTGGACCCTGACATGGAAAGGGTCTGATTAGATTTTGGGATCAATCGCCCAGCAGATGGCGCTGTGATCGCATTTTATGTAAACTTTTAACATGGCAGCATAGGACAAAATTTCGTATAAATGTACATAATGAGCGTTATTTTAAACTTGTGATTGTAAAATTAATATGAATTATTGATAATAGTAGTAGTTAACTACGAAAAAAATTTTGTGCATGTGGGGGCACCGGGTGACCCCCTCGGGGGGGAAAACCCCCCCGGGGGGGTAAATTTTCAAGATGGGTATCTTTCGAAAGATCTCGTCAATACCTTTAAAACGAATGGTTGAACTATAAATCTGTGACAATTTGAAACAAAGTTATCGATTTTTTTACTTTTAACAAAAAAAAAAAAAAAAAAACACTTAGAAAAAAAATCGTGTTTTTTTTTTTTTTTTTAAATATTGTTACTGGTTGAATATTTATTACTTTTAACAACAAAAAAAAAAAAAATAGAAAAAAATCGTTTTTTTTTTTTTTTTTTTTTTTTTTTAAATATTGTTACTGATTGAATATGTATATAGGAAAATATAGAAGAAAGTCTTGTGGTGGCCACAACATACTAGTTTTAAATTTCCCCTATGTACGTGTGTGTTAGCAAAATAGATTTAATGTTAATTGAACTTTCCGTACCGTAAATAACAACAAACTACCTAACTTTTATGACAAAACCTCTGTTTTTTTACAATGAGTATGTATTAAGTTTTTTTCAGTGGGATCACATTACATAGCAAGTATTTCCTCATCATTTCAAATGTATTGCACTTAATTCCTACATGACTATGACACTATCTGAATTTAAAATAGTTTTGATCACCATAGTAATTTAAAAATGCAATGAAAATATACTAATTACTTGTAACAAGAAGGATTTTTTTCCCCGGAGGGGAGCGGGGTATGTAGAGGGGATAATTTTACTGGTATATCCATAAATTGTAAAAACAAATATACTTAGGTTTTAAATTTTTAAATGAAAATTTTCTCAAATGTTTAATTTAAATGTAATACATCTGAAATGAAAATGCATTTAAAATAAAGAAGATAAACTTAAAAAACAGCTTTATATTATGAAATAAATGAAATGATTGCATTATTTTTGTTTTCCGTAATACATCTATTTATTTTTTCTTATATATTCCAGCAAAATAATTGGATATTTTATTTTATAATTAAATTTACAATAAACAAATTCTAATGTGTTTATATATTTATGGTCATTTTTTATAAAAAAAAATATTTCTTTATATTCCTTTATCCATAAATAATTCTATTAAAAATATATATATTAATTAATACGGTTTTGTTGATTAATAATTTTAATTAACTTTAAGCATGAAAATTACAACAGTTATTTTAATTATATCTGAAAATTCCATTGCATTTCTGTACAGAATATTTTAATTATGCTACATATAACATAACGATCTGTGTTTTTGTGTTAATAAATAATTGAAATTAATATTTTATCGAAACAAACATAATATAATTAATTAAATCATATTATGAATCTTAACATATTTAATTGAAAAATGTCTTTGTTTAATTGTACTGAAAAATCAGTTTCCCTCAACATAGCATTTGAATGATGAGAAACGAAGGTAAACTTTCATTAAATTAGTATTTTTTCTTTAAAAATATATAATAATTACTTGAAATTAATTGATGAAAGGAATTAAAAGTAGGATTTCAACATACACTTTTTTTAATTATTAATTATGACAATTCTTATGTTATATTTAGGTTTAAACATGACTCACATTGTGTTATTATAGTGTTTTTTAAGGAAAAATTAAAGATATTTATAATTATGTATGTACGTGTACAACAACATCAAAATTGTATATGTATTACACTTTACAAAATATCTTATATTATAAAAATATGAAAATAACATGAAGAAACAACATGTAGAAAAATTAATAAAATTTAAGTCAGATAAATTTATTAAAACAATGCTGATTTTCAGCTGCGCCGTATTTTTAACGGGTTACAACGAAAAATATGCACTAAGATTAATAGTGAATGAAAATAGTATGCAAGAGCATGACCTCCAACGTAATATACTTACTAATGAATCAAGTATTTGTGAATATTAAAATATTATTTACAAGTATCAAATGGTCTTTTGTCAGGGGCAGTACGCAGTTTAATGCTATAGCAGTACAAGCACTCCGAAAATCACTTGTATCGATTTTATTAAGGCATTTTCGTTAAAGGTTTTTATGTCTTTTAATTATGCTAATGTTATTATTATTTTTTTCTTTTTTACTCAGTTCAACAAGAAATCTTTAGAAATCTCCTCTATTCAGGCAGATTAGATGTATTTGCACCTTTTGCGCAAAATGGCTGTTTTTAATTTGGAGGAATGGGGTTTATTGTTAGAGTCCGTGTTAGGTTACTGAGCACGTGTTAGGCTAGAATATGAAAACTTCATCAGAGTGATACTGTTTCAGAAATAAAACAAACAAACAAACAAAAAATGAAGACACTGCTTTTGGTATACAGTTTACTGGTAGCTCACTGAATGCAACTGAGTATGAAAAAATCCTTTTCCAAATAAGGATAAATACAGTGTTGCTTTCTTTTAAAATTGCAGTGTTTGTCTTATAAATAATGAATGTTATTTTTAGGCACCCGTGACTGTGAATGATTGAAATAATTTTCATCATCCAAAAGAAACATTTTTTTTCTTGAAGTTTTCTGCTCAGCCAACGGAAGTTCGATTTGATACCTTTTATTTTGTCTTCCGTATAAGATGGATCATCTTGTTCCATAACTTGACACTAATTAATTTAAAGTATTAGAGAAATGTTGTTGCGAGCACATGAATTTTCTGATAGCAACATTAAAACTCACATTGTCCTTGTCATGAAATAGCACTTTCAATTTTATTTTTTTTTCCTTGTCTTAATGTTTGCTTTTACTTCTTAAATTTCTTTCTAGTGTGCTATGTTACAAAATATCATAGACTGTTCTAGGAAATTTTCAGAATTGAAATGCTTTACACCTTCCCAAATTCATATAGTTCAGCAAGAGCTGGACAATGCGTTTACAGAAAAAAGCTTAATTAGTTATCATTTAAAAATAAAAAATGATTTTAACCACATTGTTCATTTTTCACTGTTTTTTTTTCCTCATTTTTTTCTTTCTTTCCCTCTCTTTTGTTTTTATGATAATTGCTGAAACTTTTCAGTTACAGAGTATTTAAAATAAGGCGTATTTTCAGATTCTTAATACAAAAATCTAAAAACTTTTACCAAAAATAATCAGTTAATCAATGAAACATAAATACAACATTTCATTCATAATTAATTTGAAGACAGCTTTTAAAAGATAATGAATAATGTTAAAATCTATACAATTAAAAAAATCCAGATATTAAAACTTACATGAAGCTAAATATTACTTTTAAAGTAGTGACAATCTAAAATTCCTCAAACATTATTTGAATGTTTTTATTTTTTTTCCTTTCTCCATCTTCAGATTCGAAATCTGAAAAAAAAAAAAAAAAATAAGTTACTTATAATGCACTATGCGAATTTGTTTTCATGCAGTTCTTTAAATATATATATATATATATATATATATATAAGAATATTAATAACTGTATGTGTAAAAAAAAAAAAAAAAAAAAAACAGGCATTCATTTTGAAATAAAGAAAGTGATGGTTTTATTACGTCTCAAATTCAGCCGCATGACAAAAATTCATGTAACTTTAAAATTTAATAGTTAATGATTGTAACAGATACTGTAATTAAGACATGAGATAGTGAATTTACGCACATGTTCAGTTACATTCAAGAGACATATATTAAAAAATAGAGATTTAAAATAATATAGAATTTGAATTGAAAATTTCGAAATTGCGCCTTAATTTGTTTCATTTTTCCCATGGAAGAAATCTTTACATCTCAAAAATTACACTTTATCATTTAAAACGAACCATACACATACAAATTTTATATTAGATTTTTGTTTGCTTTTTGGAATTTACTTTTTTTTTCATGTTATTGATTTGTGAAAAAAAATTACTAATTTTTATAGTACATATTTTTTTTATTACTGTAAATATATTAATACCAGTATTTATTAAAGATTTAAGAAATAAAAATAAAACGTTTCCTAAGTTTTCGTGTATAATCTTACAAAATATAAAAATTTTAATTTTAATTTAAAGTATGCACAATAAGTGAGGTAGTGTTTTTCACATGAAATAGAAAAAAATACACATATAAAATTAAATAGAAATATTTTTAAACATGTACAAAACCTAATACAATTAAATTATATTTAATAAGAATTATTTATTTCTTTTAATCATTAGCTATATATACAATATACATAACAAATATTTATTTTTTGAAGCAACATATTCTAATGAAATCGGGTGTATGCTTTAAACTTCTTCTACCCCATTTAAAGACATATATATATATATATATATATTTGAGTGTAGGAAAACATTTACATATAAAGTGAATTCTTTAACAGAAGAATATGTTCAAAATCACGAAAGAAACTATTTTATTTGTGTCTATTTAGGATGCAAAATAGAAACTTGATATATCTCTTAATCATAAACAAAATTCTATATTACTTAGATTTAATAGAACACCGTTACACACAACTTAAAAATTTAGGAATTCGGTATATCATTAAATTGGGATGTTGTTAATCTTTGTTTATTTTATTTACAAATACATTTATCTGTGTATAGTTTTCTATGTTGAGCGTTTTTATACATACACATTGTTTATATAAAATTAAATATCTAGATTTTTCAAAAAGTTTTAAAAGAATTTTCCTTTATGGATTATTTAAAACTAAAATATCTCTTTAAATTTTCACTCTTGGAATAAAGTCGTTTTGGATAAAATGACCTACTGATACCAACTGCTTTTTATAGTTTAATTTCATGTCACATACATCTCCAGGTAGTAAAGCCGGTAGACAGGACTGTGTATTGTGATCATATAGCTGTACCTTGAAAAGTTTTGTTAAATTTACAAGTAATAAGCTTTATGTGATTAACGAGAAATAATGATGAATCGTCCTGTTGATGATAATTGTATCTCTAATGTATGTAATTTGACTGTTGCAGGATTTTTTTCTCAGTAAACTATAGTTTTTTTTTTCTTTTAACATTATTAAAACATAAAATGGTCGCTTTTAACATCGACAGTTGATTACATATAGGTGTTATTAGTTGCATGTAACTATCTAGATAAAACTTATAAATAAATAAAGAAAAAGTTTGATGTGAAACAACCGTACAACTTCCATTACCCACTACGTATTATATGCAATTTTTTTTTTGGAGGTAATATAATCAGAAGACATAAAATTCACCTAACAAAGTAGAAACCTAAAATTTTTCCGGCAGGAGAAACTTAATACGCAAGTAAAGACATATAAAACAAAGTTTACATGGCACGTTAGAAAATAACAGGAAAAAAAGTTTGAGTTATCTTTTGAAACACCACAACAAAATTTAAATATAAATTTTATAAAGGTTATTAATAAAGTTAATGAAGATTAATGTGGGCTGTGTACATATGTACTTTTTAAAAGATAGATTTATAAATATCTAGACTAAATGAGTTTAAAATTTCCAAGTGCCCAACACTTGTAAACAAGATGGTGGATCAAGTTTGTCAACGATCATATTAGGTGTAGGAGAGAATGGGGATGAATGGGATGCAGGATGAATGGGACAGTAGCAAAATTTTTATGTTTTGCAAGCACCAGAAACTTGACAATTTTTCTGATATATGGCAGTACTGAGACATTCATAAAGTGTAGTTTCAGAATTGTGCTATGTATAGAAGAGCAGAAAAAAATTAAAGTGTATTTTTCTGCTGCCAAAGTAAGTTTTACTGATTCAATTAGGTAGTAGTTAAGAAATTAACTATTTACTTAAAGTTAATATAACTCTTATATGATAAAAGGGTATAATCTTTTATTGTGTTTATCATATTCAAGAAGAATATTGACAATTGTTCATTAAACATATTTCCTGTTTATATGTTCCATGCGGTGGTGGGGATGAATGGTACATTCCCTACTAGGTGCTAATTTAAAATTGTACACAAAAATTATATTAAAACAAATCTTAAATAGATTTTCAAATTTTTTATAACCTGTAGTTCAGTAGTTATAACATGGAATTAAAAAATTAGCATGGATTTAGAGAAAAATAGATTGAAATTAATTGTTCGATTTTTGTTTATAATAATTATGATTAAAAAAATTATAAGTTAGAATATTCAATGCAACTTAAATCAATAACATCAATAATTAAAAAAAAAAAAAACCTAATAAGTAAACTAATAATAATTTGATTAAAATCATAATTTCAATCAAGCTAATTAATCAAACCCTGATGATTATTAACGTAATACACAATAGAATGCTTATTTTTCTCGATCAGTCGGAAGCAAACATTTATCTGGATAATCTGTAAATGATTTATATCTTTCTAGTGTCTTATTTATTTATTTATTTTTACATTAGATCTTATTAGATTAAATTACTAAAGCCTGAGCACTAGGAACTGCGCGAACCAAAGGACTTTTGCCTTTTGATGTTAATTTGAGTACAACACATCAGTTTTTGTTAATTTCAGTAAATTCATAGTGTGTAATAAAATAACATAAAACAGTTTAATTTTAAAAATTTATTGACTTCCCATTTTGTTTTCTTTTCTTTGTTAACTCCAGTCCTGTCCCATTCATCCGCATAGGTGGGGATGAATGGGGCAATGCACATGCATGTAATATATATATATATATATATATATATATATATATATATATATATATATATATATTATTAATGAAAAATGATAAATTTTTATTAAACTTAGGTTGTTTATATGAAACTGATTACTGAAGTGTACGTATCAGCAATATTGCAAAATTCTGAAGTACAAGTGGACGACACTAGGAATAAAAACATGAAAAATGTCCCATTCATCCCCACTCTCCCCTATTTCTAAAATGATCCTACTGTAAAAATTTTCGTTCGAATTAATTCAATATTTTCAAAGTTATATGTGCTTAGAAATTTCCAAATGACCGCCACTTGAAAACAAAATGGCGGATAATTTTCGCGTACGAACTCGTCGAAGATATTTGTAAGATAAATCTCCTGTCTAATTTTTGTTCAAATAAATTCAGTATTTAAAAAGTTATCATGATGATAATGTTTCATATTGCTGCCATTAGGAAATAAAATGTTGGTACAAGTTGCTTAGTGAACATGAGCAAGTTTTATATGCGTCCGCTCTCTGCACTCATGGGCGTAATTGCAAGAAAACATAAATATTTTACAAAAAAAAAAAAAAAAAAGTATTGATTTTAGTCATATATAATTTAGCATATAAATTGAATTAGCTATTTTAATCATTCTAATGATTAATAAATAACCATAAAGATTAATTTGTTTGTAAATAGTTTTTTTTTTTTTTTTTTTTTTTTTTTTTCAGTTTTAGCTATGGCCGTAGTTATAGGACAAGTGGCCTATTGTCTGAAAGTAAGCTGCAGCTGTATATGCAAATAAGTGCGTACGTATTCAAGACGTCACATCTTGATAAAAGATAAAACTGGTCACCGGTTTAAAGATTCTAAAGCGATGGCAAATTGCCCCGAGGCACATATGGATAGAGAAAGAAATTCGCAAAATTTGGCGACTTCATGGAACCAGCGCTTAAGTAACTGCATTTCGAAAGCAATTGGATACTGTAGATGCGCCGTTTGAAATGTTTTAAAGAGATGCGTAGCTTGAACAGTGCATGAGAATGTGAGACTGTTTTTAGATGTTAAAGAATTTAAAAATGCTATTCTGAAAGCGTGAAAAGATATATCCACTGATATTTTGTTGAAATTAATCTGAAACATCCCAGATCGTACTTTTGAGGTTATTGAATGTCAAGGTGACTCCATAAATTTTTAAATATAATTTCTGCGTTTTCGTTTTCATTTTCGACATAAAGTTTACTGTTTTATAATTCTGTCTTTTTCTCGTACAGGTCTATGAGAAATTCTGCTTATTGTAATAATGCATGCGTATGTTATGCTGGAATTATTGTCAATATTCTACTATATATAGTTTACTTTTAGTTCGTTTTTACTGCGATAAAGCTTGTGTTCTGTTATAATTATGTTCAGGAATGTAACTCTTTTTGTTTAATAATTTCTGCAAAGGTTTTTCGACAACAAAGCATCAAACAAACCGAGAAATTCTCCAGAAGTTTCTCGGTTTGCTTGACGATTTCTGCATTTTAATTTCCGACATAAAGTTTACTGTCTTATATTTCTGTCTCTTTTTTTTTTTTTTTTTTTTCGTACTGTTATATGAAACTCTGCTTATTGTAACAATAAATGTCTGTATCAACATTTTTTGAAGTTATTTTTCATATTCTACAATATATAGTTTTCTTTTACTTATTTTTCTTTTTGATAAAATTTTGGTTATCTTATAGTTTACTTTTAGTTCGTTTTTACTGCGATAAAGCTTGTGTTCTGTTATAATTATGTTCAGGAATGTAACTCTTTTTGTTTAATAATTTCTGCAAAGGTTTTTCGACAACAAAGCATCAAACAAACCGAGAAATTCTCCAGAAGTTTCTCGGTTTGCTTGACGATTTCTGCATTTTAATTTCCGACATAAAGTTTACTGTCTTATATTTCTGTCTCTTTTTTTTTTTTCGTACTGTTATATGAAACTCTGCTTATTGTAACAATAAATGTCTGTATCAACAGTTGTTGAAGTTATTTTTCATATTCTACAATATATAGTTTTCTTTTACTTTTCTTTTTGATAAAATTTTGGTTATTTTATACCCAGAAGTATAAATCGCTTTAAAATCAATTAAATATTTCAAGAGTTATCGCGATTATAAATTTTCCTGTGTAACTGATTTCAAGTGGTCGGCATATGAAATTTTAATTTTCAAGTCTGTTAACCTTCTGTGTACCCGTACGTCATATTTGTTTTTCTGTATTCTGTAGTGGCTAAACCTATAAAAAACCAACCATACAGATAAATATTTTATTATATCATTATACATAAATTATAATTTTGTTGCTTTTTATCCGCACATTACTAATTCATTCAATATATATATAATTTTTTTTTTCTGTTTGATCAAATGGTATATATATATATATATATATAGAATGATACAAATGTCATTAATAAAAATAAGTAATTAAAAATTAAAAATAAATGAAGTAAATAAAAGACTAGTTATATTGATTGAATTAGGAAAACAAGTACAAAATGTTTGTACATACACATGCATACACACACAAATACATATATATACATATATATATATATATCTTTATTCTTTTTAATTAACACTTTTTTTTTCTCTAAAATGCGAAATTAATACCCTGACCGTCTATGTGATCCTTTCTTATGTTCTGTTCGATATATTTATAATGACACATGCATATCTATATATATATATATATATAGATAGATAGATAGATAGATACATTTTTTTTTTGTACTGTTAGAATTAAAGTAATAAACGGAACTTCAAATTGAAACAAAATATTTTTTCAAAGTTAGCGAAAAAGTAAAAAGATATCTGTCACAAGTAGGGACTTCAAAACTTATGTCAAAAGTAGTTTTTCAAACGTAATAGCTTTTTTTACTTTTGTTCTTTTCATTGAAAACATTTTCGTATTTTTTATTGAAGTCCTTAAATGTATACAGGATTTTCAGAATTAATTGCTTTGAGCGAATTAATTTAGTTCTTTTTAAATTATGTGTAAATTAACATAAAACAGATAAATCTAATTATAAAAAAGAAATATATATATATATATATATATATATGTTTCTAAAATGCATTTTGCTGCAGGTAAAACTAAAATACGAAGATTCATTTTTATGTTATACCTATATATTTAAAAACATGTAGTATTTAAAAATGTAGGAATTTTTCTAATGTTTTCTATTTTTACATTTTGTTTAATTTCTTCTTTTTTTGCTCTCAATGCACAAGTAACACTTTCAACGAAAAATAAATAAATAAATAAATAAATAAAAATAAATAAAGGAATAAAATAAAATAAAACTTATTCCACAAAGCATAATAAAACTTCTAAAACAAGACACTTAAATCATACATAAATTTAAAACTTTTGATTAAATTTTTACTTTATAGTTTGTTAGATACACACACAGTTATTAAAAAACATGGAACTGTTCAATCGACTAATAAACGCTAGCGACTATTTTTATTTTGTTTGATTTGTTTTTAGGAAGCAAATGTTAAAAGGAATTTAATGATTCTTTACTCTAAATTTTATATTTTATTTTAAAAGTCAAATTCTCATTATTATTACTTGTTTGTATATAAAAATCATTACTAAATCATGTGGTACAGGTAAACTTTGAATAAAGAGTTATGTATTTTTAAGAATTACTATAGTTTGTAAAAGGCAAATTATTTAAAGTGGACAGGTCTACTTGACCATAAGGACACTTTGTGCCAATCGCGATATTTTTAAAACTTTCCATAAGACGGCATTGTCACTCCAGCCAAAAAAGTGTCGTCTTTTTCACACATGTAAATGTCATTGAAGAAAGAGCGCTTATTAAAGGACCTCGAAGAATTATGAAAATTTTATTAAAAGAAGTAAATACTCTATTTTATAAATACTATTTTTCGTAAATTATCAATTGGTTTTTTCTAAACAGAATTTAGGGGGGGGGGGGGGAATGTTCAAATTTATTACAGCACATGTTTGTTTATTGAAGTACTTTAATTTTTTTCTTTACTCTCATGAAAAAAAAAAGTGTTAAAGTGTTAGCACGAATCAAATAGGGGATGTTATCCCGGCTTACTAACACGTTCTGTATCATTACCAAAGCTATTTATTTTGGGGGAATTCTTCAAAATCAACTTATTTACTCATTGGAAAAACCAGAATTTGGCTCTTAGATGTAGGGGGTGGATTTAAATTTTATTAAATATATAATAGTTGCAAGTTAGTTTAATTCTGGGTTATTCGAGTCATGCTTTTATAAATTAAAGTTATAAGGTTGTTTATCACCTCCGTACATTAACCAGGCTGCTCTGATGACCAAAAAACGTCAATATTTTTACAAATTCAGATTTTATTTTTAAATGCATCACAATCTGACTTAACCAAGATTATAAATTAGAAATCACTATAGATAATAAATAAATAAATAACTGCGGTTGATATAGATTACGAGTATTTTCCAAATGTAGGCATACGATGCGTCACTTAAATTTCAACGTACTTATAACTATGTGATCACACAACGGAAAAAAAAAAAAGATAGAAAGACAAGCAAGTAGATTAGTTGAATTCAAAATAACTTTTTCATGTAGATCATAATTATTAAGAACACATAATGAAAACTGAAATGCAATTCCAACAATTTCGAGTTGTAGCTCTTAATATATCTAAATATTTTAGTGTATTGCTGTAAATTTTAACTTTAAACATACCATATTTTTAAACAAAATTATTTTGCACATGAATATTAAATGTCAATTTTATCATGGTTTGAGCCGTACAAAGTTATTTAGTATAATTTACATATTGCCTTTTATAAAATGCAATAGATCGGCATACTTTTTGGTGTACCTGTATAAAATCCAATTGTCCTACTATACTACTTTAAATGGGGAATATATCATTTTGAACTTGAATAAAATGTATCATTCAAAAGAAATCTGAAAATATTTACGGATGCTACAGTCGCATTAACGTATTGATAAGCAGACGGACAGAAAGACAGACACAAATTATTCAAATTTTAATTCTTCTTAAATATTGTTAGAAAGTGTGAGACCGATTATTAAAAAATAAAAATGTAATTAAATCAATTTCTTTTTTATCACTTTATGTCTACGAATATTCTTTGTGTGGCCATTATATATTTGTATTTTCACCATACAACATTCTATAAAAAACATTTTAGTGCACATTAAGAATAAATTCAATTTTAATTAGATTTATGAAAAAAAAAAAAAAAGAAATATCAAAATATGCATTCTTGAACAACCTTTCATACAACGCAAATTTATGAATTTATTTCGGGTATCTTTGTAGACAAACAGTGATACTCTTTATCTCAATTTTCAATATGGACTATTCTAGCATGTATCAGTTTCAGAGAATTCCATAAATATTTACGAGAGGTAGAGTTCTAAAAGTCAGACAGACGCACATATGACAAACAGACAGAAAAGCCGATGTCGTAAAAAAATTTCAACATTGACAAAAATTGTTAATAATATATGTATATATTTAAATGTGGAAAATGTTTTGTAAAAAAAAAAAATAATAATAATTTTATTCATTATAAAACAAAAAACAAAACACACACACACAAAATAAATAAACAAATAATTAAATTAATAAATGAAATGCATTGCTTCATTATGAATAATATACAAAATATCAACTTGTTCACAATTAAGAAAAATGTTTTCAAAAACATCAACTGGATAAGAATTCAGAAAATGGTTTTTGCAATTTTTTATAATATGATACATGCACATAAGATAAATTAGTTATATGCAACATTCCAGATCTAATTTAAAACCATAAAACTTAAAAATAAATGATTTTCTATGTTTTAAATATTAATAAATATTTTTGATAAAAAAAATTAAATACGCATTATTTTTTTAAAAAGTACTCTCTTCTTAAATCGTACTGTTTGTAATATTACTAAAAATAAAAAATAAATAAATAAATAAACCGCAATTTTGTTTTATAAATTGTAAATAAAATTACGAATAAAAATCCAAATTAATAGTGTTTGCTTAAAAGACTTAGTTATTTAACAGGAAATATTTCTTCAATACAAAAACATGTAAAAATACTTTGCTTTATTGCTTTTGATATACAAGCATAAAAATATTTACAGTTTCGTAAATTCTTCTTAAAATCACCAATTCGATTAATATTCAGAAAAACATTTTGTAAACATTTAGAAATATTTACATTTAGAGTGACTTTTAAGAAACATGCCTTGGAATCAGTTTGGAAATATTTTATTGAATGTGTAAGTTAGGAAAAAAAAAAAAAAAAAAAAGAAATTTTATTCGTTCATATATTTTTTTAGTGTATTTTATACTTCTTTCTCAAAAAATCTGGAACCTGAAAATGTAAAACGGCCGTTTTATTTCAAAAGATAAACGGTTTTTCCATTTAATCGTTATTATTATCATTTAATGTACAGTAAATAAATAAAGATTTTATATTACTTATTTTGTATATATAAGGTAATTCCGGGACAGATGCCCCACTTAAGGAAAGGGAGCTATAAAATAAATTGGGTATTAACAATGACAACGAAAATTTGTGGGAAATACATAATATATATTGTTTATTAATAATAAGTAGATTTTTTGTGCCGTATTGTAAATTTTCCAAAGAAAAAAGTAAAATTGCCGCACTACTATATTTGACCACCTTTCCCGAAGTTGAGGGTGAGATGCCCCTCTCACGTGGGAGAGTTGCCCTACCTGTAAAAAACATAATAAAAGTTTTTAACAATGGTCAATAGTTTATAACAATTTTTCAGTAGTCTATAACATATGAAACGTAAGCTATTTAAAAAAAAAATACGACCTTAGCATTCATTTATAAAATATTAAAGTATTTAGCTACCAAAGACAAGTTGTAAAAATTAGAATAAAACACATAAATTATTGAAAAATATTTCAAATATCTTTTTTTTTTCTTTAATATATGGGAAAATTTGATATTTACAGCTAAAATTATTACGAAATATGTCGAATTTATCAGATAATATTTTTCTTTTTCTCTTCTCAAATTTTCGCTTTTCCGCAAACATTGCACAGATCTCCGTACAATGTGCATGATTAATGCAATCATTTATGGCACTTTATGCAATTTATCCAATCTACTGTTTATTTTGTAAAATAATAGTTCTTCTCACATTCGAGGCAATTGTTTGTAATATCACTTCCGTCATTTTCAATAGACATGTCCATCACCAGCTGTTTTGACGCTTTGCTAAATTTAACAGCGAATTTTAACTTTTTTTCTTGGATGTGCTCTTGGGATGTAATGACCTTACCGACTGTATCTTTCTTTTTCGGCATCTTTCCTTTAACCTAGGTACAGGGGGGTATCTGTTGCAATATTTTTGTCGGGGAGGATGTTTATTCAGTTGATTCAGAAATTTGGGACTGTTCACACGTCTGTTTCAATTCTTCACTTATTTAAAAGATGTGGTTTGAAATCATTGCTTGGTTTAGAGGAAAAATTCCCGTCTATCGAAAACCATTAATAGCAGTGTCAACAGAGGCTGCATTTTTCCAGGCTATACCAATCAGATCTGCAGCTTGTATTCTCCCAATGGTCCTTCCTGGATGATTAACAATCCATTTCTTTGCTTCCTCTTTAAAGTAGTGTTTTAGTGATTTAAAAAAAGACCGGTCAAGAGTCTGAAGAGCTTGTGTCGCATGGCTGGGCAGGCATACAATTATAATGTCATTCTTGTCCGCAAATTCCAGCAAAATTCCAGTGAAATATTGTCCTTCTGCATTGCAACAGGCAATGACTGTAACATTTTCTCCTCTCTCTGTAGACGTCAAAACATGAACATCTTTTGCCCCTTTGGTAGCCACGACCTTTCCTGGAACTTTATTTAACTAACAGCCAGTATTGTCCATATTATAAATCCTCCCCTGTCTGGTAAATAATTGATTTTCTTCAAACGCTCTTGAAAGAATTTTTAAAAAATGATCAATACTTTCTCTGTTTATGCCTTCCCACCTTGCTAAAGAGAGCCCCTGGGCTTGTCTAATACTTAGTTCTGGCTTTCTCTTTAAAAATGAAGACAGCCAGGCGTACCCAGCCATTCTTGCCTCTAAATTAAATTGATTCTTGAGACCTAGTTTTTCAGCAACTACAATGCAACTGTCCTAATTGTCTCTCTGTCAGGTGCATATCCCTATTTTTCTAAACGTTGGATGTGCTTCACGAGATGTTTTTCGTTTTCAACTCCAAACACTCTTTGAGGCCCCAAAGAACTTGTTTTGGTATTATTACCCATTTTTCTTCGACGACGACGAAGTGTCCGAGAAGGAACTCCATAGTACTTAGCAGCTTCATTGACACCAATTTCCCCTGCTTCTAGTCTCCTGAGAGCCTTTTATATCGTCTTCTGTCCAGGTCTCAGGAACTGCTCCAGGATTGTTTCTTTTGTACACTTTAGGCATCTTTCCTGAAACAGACAAGAAGCACTGAACAACTGCATGAACAAATACAATAACTCACTGGCACAATTAACCGCCCACCGGCAATTTTGTTAGTGCCCAAGTTTTATTTATGTTAATTTTTAAATGTCAATATTCAGTTTAAATGTCAAAGGTCAGTCTGACATACCTGTGCGTTTTCTGCTTTCTTTTCTGGGTTTAATCTGTATTTTTGTGATTTCGTTTTGAGTTGCCACTTCTAGCGATCACGCGAGTTTGAATTTTATTTGAAGAATTTTAATCTAAATTTATAGTTGAAAAAAATATTTTTAAGTTGAAAATTTTTCCATTTACAAATATTAAGCATTTTATAAAAACAATATGATTTAAAAAATATTAGTTTAAAACTTAAACAATTAAAAGACTTTTCTCCCTGAAAATGTATGTGGGGCATCTCACCCGAATATTATTTGGGACGTCTATCCTTTTGGTATGGGAGAGATGCCCCGGAAACTATCCAAAGTACAAGGCAGCAAAAATGGCCGCACAATGCCCGAAGTCGACTGATCAACTTCTTACTACAGGTTTTTAAGCTTATATAAAAAAAATACCTACTTATTAAGTAGTGCCTGCCTTACAATGCAATATCACTCTTATAACAGAGTAGAAAAAACATGGTACTTACTTGAAATATTGTTGTGAACAAAGAAATGACTTCACGTAACTTCCACAGCACGCTATTCAACATCTATCTGAAATAATAATCAGACTTGCAGAGCCATCTAGCGTTACGTCTCGAAATTACATAAAGTGGGGCATCTCTACCGGTGGGGCAACTCACCCGGAATTACCTTAATGAGAAATGTTTCAATCATTCTTCAAATAAATTTTATGTTTTTGAGTAGCGACAGCTATATTATATTTACAGGAAAGCTTATTGTTCTTATACTGTGGTAATTAAGTATTTCCTTTTATAAACGATTTCTTAATAAATTCTGAAGTTCAGAAAATATAAAAGCAAATGTATGCTTACGTTTTCCCTCAAATAATTTTTCATTTCATTTTTATTAAACTTGGTTGTAATTCAAACAGCACATACTCTGATCATTGTCTCAGTGAAGGTTACTCCTCTTTTCTGAACTCATTTGAGAAACAATTTAAAGCGTCACATACTGGGGACTACTACATTTTCTTGTGGGAAATTTGTTTGTTTTCGAAAGTTATACAACCATTCGGAACTAGAATCATTGGTTTTATTACATCCTGTATATATATATATATATATATATATATATATATAACTTTATCTGTATCTATAAAATCTATATACCTATTTATGTGTTTGTGTGTGAAATTTGACTTTAAAAATCCAATAGTGCACTAGGGGTAATTTTCTTTACATTGTGAAAAAGTATCCATTATATAGAATTTCTTTCTTCATAATGGAATTTTTTACTATAATATACGATATATATATATATATATATGTATATTGTACATTTTCCAGTAATAATATATTATCATGGCAAAATTGCGTGACTGTACTTAAAAAGAAAAAAACATTATTTCTGTCAATTAACAAATCGTTACTTGATCTGTGAAATTTCATTAAAATTTCTTTCTGACAAGGAAACGTTCTTAAACTCATAGAATTCAACGAAAAAATTACAGGTGATAGTAAACGGCTAAAAATATCTATGGTGAAAAAATAGCTACTTAATTGCAGCGGAAAAGCGTTAAAAAATAATAAAAGTGAACATTTTAAACATCAAATGCAGCCCTATTTGGCGAGGATACAGAGAAAAGCGCCAAGTTTTAAAATGAACTGTCTATGTGTTCGCCGTCGCCATTTAATATTAACTGGAAGATTCTGTTAATCTCGATTCAATTTACAACATTGTCCTACTCCTTTCCTAATGAACTTAAGCAGCTAATTTTCAAAGTATGAATTTCCCATATGTTCTTCTAACACGTGTACCAATTTCATCGAATTCTCTGAGTTTAGCTAAAGAACGTTTCCTTGTGAGTTTTATTATTAATTATTTATTTAATTGATTATTTTTTTATTGGACATGATTCATGAATATAGTCATGAATATAGACCTTTACAATTAGAAGTGCTTATTTAATTTTTACATATGATGAAACATATATTTGAAGGATTTAAACATTTAATATTAGTCGTTCAGTGCAAACTTTAATAAAAATTCAAACTTAAAAAAAAAACCATGATAGACAGAATGTTAAGATGTCTCACTTTAGTGTACCTTTATTTCAGTATTATTCAGTATTATAATTAAAGTTACGATTTCAAAACGCCATAATTTTAAAACTACCCATCAGAGTGATTTGATATTTTATCAGAACAATCGTGAGGCAATGAAATTTTGTTTGGAAAAATAAAAAAAAAGTTCCAAAATGTGCCGTTAATTATTCGTGAAGTAATTGTTTCATGAAGCTCCTCTTTTTCTTTTTTCACTACGACTGCTTCCGCTGTAAACACGTATTTGTGCCTTTTTTTTTTTTAAGAAAAATGTAGTAAACCCTTGTATTCTATTGTTTTCTGCAATTCCATTGTGTTTCTAACAATATTCATGTGTTTAATGAGTTCATTTAGGTGTTTCCCCTGACATTACCCTGACATCGCCATCTACAGGGACATGTTGGAACTACTTCTTTCTGCACCCAAACAAAATTTCATTGCCTCACGATTGCTCTGGTAAAATATCAAATCGATCTGATGGGTAATTTTAAAATAATAGTGTTTTAAAATCGTAACTTTAATGATAATCACCCTGTACTTCTTTAAATTTCTTATTTTCTAGTTTGAAGCATTATGGACTGGGGGTTGCTATTTACACATGTTCAGATTTAACTATTATTATAATCAGATAAAATGAACAAATATGTTTAGGGATTAAAAAACTAAATATTATACATGTTAGAAGAAAAAAAGAAAGAAAAAATAGAAAGAAAGAAAGAAAAGGTGATTTAAATAAATAAATAAACGATGTTATGTTATTATTTATTCGTACGATGCTGGTGGCTATATACAATGTCAATAAATCTGTAGTAACATAAAGAAATCTCCAGTAAACTGATATTCCATATACTTTTCATATAGCCAATACAGCGTCTTCGAAAGCAGCCTTGGTTTTATGCATGTTGACTACACTGTAAAAAATAAACCTGTAAAAGTACAGGAAATATCTGGCAGCTGGGGTGCCAGTATTTATCTGATCGCAAAATTGTATCACTGACATATATTTAACGCATAAATCCTGTAAATCATCAGGTTTTTTGTTAAAAGTACAGTTTTGTTCTGTATATTTGACGGAGAAATACTGGCACCCCAGCTGCCAGATTTTTCCTGTACATTTAACAGATATTTTTTACAGTGAAGAAAGTGTTAATGTAATTACATTTTTTTTCTTTTTTTTAATTTAACAAGTTAATGTTTAGATTATGATGTAGGTATTTTACTATTAATAAATACAGAAAACTGTTATGAAATTGGGCAATTATTCTTTTTTTAAGCATATCGAACTTCCATTAGTAATTGAAATAAGGACACTTTAATACATAACCACTTTGTTTAATTTTTGAAAACAGTTTCATATATGCTTGCATAAATACATTGGTTTACATAATGGATTTAGACTTACACTCTACTTATATACTACAAAATTTTAATTTGCAACTGGCAGACAAGAAATATATATATATATATATAGTAAATTATAAATCGTTTTATAACCATATTCCTATCAGAAAAGCCTGATTACCATAAACAGTACGATACATTTAAAATTTGATTTTTTTTTTTTTTTTTTTAGAAACATTAAGCTAAATATCCTCCAAATATTTTTTTATTGTTCTTTCTAAAATTATATTTCATGTTGAAAAAACAGTAATTTTAATTATAGTTACTAAAGTACCCATATGCAATTACTTTTGTTTCTTTTCATACGCATATTTTATTCCTATGAAATATAAACATTAAAATATTTACATATATTTAAACTGATACTTGAAAATGCGAAAAAAAATCATGTTAAAGGTAAGGCTAATATTCTACGTTTAAATATTTTGTATTTACAAATATTTTATTCGCTCTTCTCCACACGCAATTTAATAATTTATGCCTTAATAAATATGAAAAGGAATCCACTAAATATGACTTTTAAAATCTTTCATTTAAAAATCTCTTGAAAGATTTAAAAAGAAAAAAAAAAAAAAAAAAGGAAACCAGAAACATACCTATTATAATCATCCCATCAACTATATAAGAAAAACAAAAACTAAAAATATGTATAAAAAAGAACTTTTCAGTAATGATTTCTATCAGAGTTATTCGGAATAGTGTGGGATTAAACTTTAAAACGTGCTCTATATTCCATTCATTTGGAATTTTCTGTTACTTTACCTTATTTGTAAATATATTCCGAGAATTTATTTTAAGTCCACCATTGGATCATATTCATATTTGTAAAATTCATTTGTTCACATGAAGAACATTTTCCAAACAAGGACATATTAATAAATTAAAATTTAAGAATCTCAATAATATGAAATGGTAACACTGCGCTGAAAAAAAAAAAAAAAAAAAAGCCCTGATATCATTTTTGCTGATTCTTATGTAAAATGACCTTCTGAATCCGAATATGACTCCCATTTTGTCCAGTCATCCATAGTTTTCTTGGGACACCATACCATTCCGCTAATTTAATCACTGTTCGGTAATGCTATGTCCATGAATTTCATTTGGAGAATGAAAAAGAATTATACTTTAAAGTTATACTTTAAACCATTAATACTAATTTTTTAGTTATATTTGAATAATTTTTAAAATACCAGCACTGTTCATGACAGGTTTTAATGAATTTTAAACGGATATGTATTAGTTTTAAAAGACGTTCGATGTTCAAAAGATTTGTAAGCTACTAAATGTAGTAAACTTTTAACAAAATTCCCCTTCTTATGAATTATAATTTGAGGCTACGTGCAGATACAAATACTTCTCAATTCATCAAGATTGTTTCATGCTTTAACAGTAAGAATGTTAGAATTAGTCGTAAAGAATTTATTATGAGAATGTCACGTTCAGAGAAATGTTACAAAATTATTTAACATATGAAAATAATATTTATTTAGGTATAAAACTACATATAAAATTATAGGTTACATATAATACTTTACTAATAATTTTACTTATAATTATTAACACTGTATTAAAATTTATCATAATACACACAGCACACACATCTGTATCTTCACAGCTGCGTCTTTTCAGGATGTCTTCAGAGCATCATAAATTGTATGAATGACAAGAATGTTACAAAAATCAAAATTCAACCCAGACTTGCGTTTGTCGTTTTGTAGGCAAACGGCTAATACATGAGCTAAGTCCTTTTCAACGCCACATAATGCACCTTGAAACATGATTTCCGAATTTTTGAAAAGTTCATTTTAATTAATTGTAATATATAAATTTCTGAAATGATCGATTTTGAAGATAGGTAGATAACTATGAAAATTCCCTCTATGGCCCATCAGCTCAGATGGTTAGAGCATCATGCTAATATAACGAAGGTCGTGGGTTCGATCTTCG
This sequence comes from Salticus scenicus, assembly GCA_963930645.1. Classification (NCBI taxonomy): domain Eukaryota; kingdom Metazoa; phylum Arthropoda; class Arachnida; order Araneae; family Salticidae; genus Salticus; species Salticus scenicus. The sequence continues at coordinate 159,071,704 of OZ005648.1, read as the reverse complement.
ACAAGCTAATGCGTAACGTTTTACAGATAATTTATATAAAATGTGTCAAACAATAAAATAAATTCTTTCAATGTCTTCACATTCTCCTAAACAGTATGGATGGCAAAAACGTGACAAAAAAAAAATTGAACTTATTGGTACGTTGGCCGATTTTTAAGTAAACAGCTGATTGGAGATCTACTTAAATTTGCATGGAGGTGTCGGATTTGACCTCCCCTGTTGCACTTCGAATCCGATTTTTTTTTTTTTTTTTATTAATTAAAATTTTTGCAGCTAGGAATATTGTCTGATGCTGAAATACCATGATTCGATACATTCGATATGGAAATTTGTCCTAGAAATGTCTGTCGGAAAAATATAATTCTCGAACATTATCATTGTTACTTATCGTACAGTGCAATAAATATATGGTATAATACACCTAAATTGCGGCACAAATGAAAGCAGTGGAGAACCGGATCCGATACAGCGAAGGCAGAGAATACGGTACCGTCTGCAGCGAGTCATGTAGCAACGTTTTAAGTGATATCAATGTCATTTTTTAATTTTTTCATATGGATTTATTTAAAACATAGTGATTATTTGTGTTTTGACTTTTTTTTAAATATAATACTAGAAGGCAAAGCCTGCTTATATGTACACTGGTTCTCATAATTATAAGGACACCCGTTTTTCTATATTAACTAAACACTGAACACTATTATTTAAACAAATATATTTTTTGTTAATTTGAATTTCATTAATAGACTATATTTAAAAAGTTTTATCGTTTTCTATCTTAAAAAACTTTAAATACAGTCAAAAAGATGATTTTTCAGGTGTTCAGAATTATAAGGACAGCTCGAATCTTAGTAATTTTTTTTCAGTTATTCTTTAAATTAATATTTTATGGGGTCTCTTTTTAGGGTGAAACAGTCAGACATTCTCTCTGGTATATATATACATATATATATATATATATATATATATATACATTTTTTTTTTTCAACTTTCAGTTTCAATACCATTTCATACAGAATAAATGATATTCCGAATACATTTAAACTATTTAAAATTGCTTTCCACTTGCATGCACTTTTCTAATATGATACGTTAAGGTTTTTTTTAACTTTTAGGCCACGGGAAAGGCAATAATACAGAAGTTTTTTTCTTCAAACTATTCCCCATTGCTCTAGAAGTAGAGCAAAAATGTAAGTCTTGTTGAAAAAAATATTATTGTCCCCAAAATCAAAAATCTGAGAATTCCACGCTTAAAATTTGTGGCTATTCTCTTGATGTTCATAATAATAGAAACAATTACTAAATTCATTCTGTCTTTAGTAGAACCAGCTCCCCAGAGCACCATATAATCACCTTTAAAATGCCCGACTCATATCTGCCTTTAAAAAATCTGCTCTGTTTTTCGCTATCTGCAGATCGTACCAGTAACTGTTAAAACCATTTATTTAATCAAGAATAAAATGTTTTTCATCCGAAAATGTAAGTTTTTACCATTTAATATTGTCTTTATTCAACTTTAACACAGACGTCTTTCCCCCATTAAATGCTTATTGATTAGTACAGTTTTTTTATTCATCTTAGCATATTATTAATTATTTTAAACATGCATAAATGTAGACCAGAACCTTTCGTTGAAAATTACGAGCTAATTTAGCAGCAGTCATTATGAGTAGAACAGTAAGAGGAATTATGAGTCTTCGATCTCTGTAAAACAACTCTGATTTTTCATCAGATCTCTCTCCTATCGAACCAGCAGTTCAATGTTTGATTACATTTCCTTCAGCAATTTTAGATTTTCGAATTTCATTAGAAATTCGGCGGATTGAAATTTTCCTTCCACTTAAAAAACACATTTGCCATACTTCACTACATAAACGTTCTTTTTTTAAAGGAATTATCAGTATTGTTCGTCCAAGAAAAATTGAATTAATCTAGCCCAGTAGTTAACAAATTCACATGTCAACTGTAATTTATCCGTTAGTAAGTTAAATAAAACGAAAAAAATGTTGATAGTCCCTATAATTATAAACATCTAAAAACGTGGAGAAAAAAATATTTTGCTTTATTTTTTATTAATTTTGTTTCATATTAAAAAAATATATAGCAGCTTTGGTTTTTAGAATACTAGATATATTAAGTGAACTTGTATAATCTTGTTCATAATTATTTTTACATTTGTTATTTCAAAACATAAAGTGTCCTTATAAATATGAGATGAAGTGTATATATAAATATGCGTAATATATCTTTATCTTTTTTTTTCTTTGTGTGTGTCTCTCTGTCTGTCTATCTATCTATCTTTATCTCACTATATGTACGAAATGGTAAAATAAATTTATATTTCAATTTAATATTTTAAATTAACATTGAGTGATCATCTAAAGAATATCCCATTCAAAATTCTTATTTTGAATTTCATCCTAAAGTTTCCCATGTAAATTTAGTTTATAACGCAAGTTCAAGGTTAGTTTAAAGCAAGTTCATAACGCAAAAGTCGGAAAATTAGACAACTTTTATATTAAAAATTGCTGAATCGTGCACAATCTTCTATTTCTTGCTGTAAAATAATGCATATTAATTAATCCCGGACCTTCGGACTTGGGTAAACTGTCAATGAACAGTTAATGCGGATACTATGTGTCACCAAATATTATCCTGACACACACGCACGCATATATATATATATATATATATATATATATATATATATATATATGTGTGTGTGTGTGTGTGTGTGTGTGTGTGTGTGTGTGTGTTTTAAAAATCGTATACTTTCATTTCTCACAATTTCTTTATTTTGGGTACAAACGATAGATACTTTTCTTGAATTCTTGCTATAAGTTTCGTGACATAAATCAAATGTTATCCATACTATGAACGTATAATTTTTTACGATCAAATTCTAAAACATGTTGTGCAGGTATTAGTTTACATGGCAATATATAATAACATCATCCGTATGTAAGTTAAGTGTATTTTGGTAAGTACATATTTACAAAAATGTATATCAAGAGTTTTCAAAGTAAATATTTTGTTCATACCTATGTATATATATATATATATATATAAGTTACAGTTACTAGTGTAAAATATTTTTGTCTGTGACCGCATCTCCTCGCGGACGGGGTTGTCTTCGGTATCATGACAATTATAATTTTTTGCTGAATACTGTAGGCTTCATTCGCCTTGCTTATCTAAGTTTTCATTTCAAACACAGGTGCCACGCAGAAGTCAATAAGCGAAGGGTAGCGGGGGCAGCCGAAGCCTCCCTCAAATTTGGTGAACAAAGCGAATAGGGCGCATATTTCAGAAAAAAAATTACATAGGCTGTATTCAAAAACATAGACTCAGTTAAAGAAAGCCCCTAACACTTACAATCACTTGGCTTCAACAGACCTCGGGATGGCCGGAATGCAACCAATTTATCGTCACGTATATTTCCTGAATTTTCTGGCTATGTTAATAAATATTTGGTACAATGCTTCAATAATCCATATATCGGGAATAAATATTGTCTTGCGAAAGTCCCCAAAAAGGCACGAAGGCCATTTCTGCCCTGGTGAATCTTTTGTAACGGATTTTTAAAGAAAAATAATTTATTTTAATGCCGTAACAAATCCGAAATTTGGAAAATTAGCATTTTATTTTATTGACTAAGTCTTTATAAATAATTTTATATAAAAATAACTGTAATTACTTACAAATTCCTAACAATATATATATATATATATATATATATATATATATATTTACTACGGAAATAATTTAACAATATTTGAATATTTTTTCCACTCGATAGGCGAAACAACTTATTTTGTCTTCAAATTCAATTATTTTCTGAATAATTACAAGGCACACGGAAACATTGTACTCTTATCTTTTGGTACTACTTATAAATATTGATAAGGTAATAAACGATTTAAATAAATGATATTTCCAATTTCAGATTACTTAATACATTACTCAAGCTTTACAAATAATTCATTCAAAAATTAAGAAAACATTTGAATAGATTCCTATTTACATTGATTAATGATTGGATGAATGTTACATTTTTAGAAGAATATTAATAACAAAATATTTTGTTAAACTTAAAACAATAATAATGATAATAATAATAATAATAATAATAATAATAATAATGCTATCACTTTCAACTAAATTATTCATTTAAATATCAATAAAAGAATATTATTTAAATTAATAGAAATGATAGTGTTAAGCAAGTGTTTTTCATATAAGTTTATGTAGAAATTTGGTCGTAAAACATTATCATTCTATTTTAATAAAGAAACAAAGTTTTGATTAAAGAAATTATCTAATAAATAGATTTATAACAATAAATTTAAAAATACTAACTCATGAAAGTACTTATTATATATCCAAAAATTTACGTTTTGACGGGTTTCTTTGTAATTTATAATTTATGAATACATGTTAACATATCTTATTTATTAATTGTAAGATAGTTAACTATTAATTACATTCTGCACATCGTGCAATTGAGATGTTTTCAATGTATAATTTTCTGAATAACATTTATTGTTAGAAAATTTCGAGATTTCTTTTTCGGGTGGATGGATGGGGTGATATTTCAAACAGTCGATCGATTCTAGAGGTTAAAACTGAAAGATCGTCATTTGAATGACATGTTTTTGAAGAACATAGTTGAAAGGAAAACACACGTGATCTTGTAACGAATGGTCAATCAATTGTATCTTCTTCTTCCTCTTGTGTTTGAACTCTAACAATATTGGAAAATGAAAGAAAATCAGGAAGGAAATTTTCTTCGGAGAACGTGTTTCTATTCATAGAGTAGGCATCAATAGCCCTGAAGTCGTTGACATCAAAATCTTCCCGCTGAACCTTGAGATAAGAATTTCAAAATCATTTTACGATATCAAACACACCCGAAGGATGTGCGATGCACCTTGCATTACTCAATTCTCACTCTAAGATGTTTTTTTAACAATCCCATGAACGTTTTGTCCCTGAAACAAATTAAACCTTTCAACTAAGGTAATATTTCGGAAAGAAACCAATTTGATCAAGGTTTGTCCACAACTGTGCTAAATTAGGCCTATTTAGTCAGTTTAAGTTGGTTTATCATATTTTATCCTTCAATTTATTTAATATTAGTTATTTGCATTTTTATCTACAGTCGGCAGCAAAAGCATCCGAGCACTAGTCAATAATTCCGATATATACATATATATATATATATATATATAATACACTTAATGCTGCTTTGTCAAATTAATCCTTGTCGAATCATATTCTTCGACTAAGAACTCAACAAGGATTTATTTAACAAGACAGTATTAAGTGTACATTCTTTAGACAGTGATTATTGCTAGTGCTCGGATACTTTTGCTGCCAACTGTAGGTAAATACGGAATACACAATATTATGTTGGATAATGTAGAATAGTTGGTGTTCCATACTGCCCGAAATACCATCTTGAAGAATAAACCAAACCACCTTGAAGAATAAATGATCAACCTGCTGGTGGATGTAAGTTCATGGAAATCAGGCTGATAACTAACTCTACTCCTAAACCGAAAATGACACTAGGTTTTTACTCATTACACTACTTTGTAAATAGGTTACAGAGATTGCAATGTTTATTTCCAAAAACGCCTGAATCTTTATAAACTAAGACTTTGTATGAGGAAAAAAATTGTTTTCTCACTGAAACAAAGGGAACTACCGTTCATATTTCAGGTTCAGCGAAGGCATCCTACATGCTTATGATATGTGTCAGCACCGTTCATGTGTAAAATAACAGTATTCTTTTTTACCCGACTAATCCTTAATATACAACGTTCCCCTATATATTAATTATAACACATATTTTCCGGGAATAGAAAATGTTTGAAATAATTGAATATGCATGCTCATTTAAATTAATACATTTTAAAGCATTTAATTTTCTAGAACGTTAGTGAAATTTCCCCATAACAAACTGAGTCAATAAAATTATTCTTTTAACACTGATAATATTTAGTTAAATATAACTTCCGACTGTAAATACTGTTTTATCTTTTAAAGTATGAATATTTGTGATTGTGCAAATCTTAACATAAAATGATAATTTAATTTTTAATATTTGTGGTGTGTGAAATCAAATAGACTTTGTTAGATTTGTTATTGATTTTCGAAAATCCAGACCTTTCTGAGGGAAACTTCATTATTTATTCATGCAATTGGTTAACAATTGCATAAAGTTACAAAAGCTATTATTTTGAACAGAAATGCATAATTTATTTATGTAGAGATTGCAATCTTGAAAACTGGAATTTAATTATGAAAACTTTTTATATTCCGAATAAATTTTCTCAACTTCAGTAAAAGTATATGCGCAATGCGAATAAGTTGCAGTGGGAATATATGTTATTTTAAATAATATATATATGGTATTAAATAGATGTTATTTTTTAATAACATACATACTAAATAAATATAATCTAATTAACATATTTTTCAATCAGTCATCAAAAGAAAAAGAGTCATTATGCATCTGATAAAACTTACGAATCTCAAAGTACTTTTGATTATATTAATTTTTTCTTATATAAATATCATAAAATTTCCTACAAACAAATAAATAAAACAAATAATTTTATATTAAATAAATTATTTAAATATATAAATTCTATAAGTTATTTATTCACGTTTATACACTGAGAAAAAATTCTGTAACTGACATCTAGAATCTAAATTGTGGCTCTAGAAAAAATAGTTCCATGTCATCCTTATAAATTTTATTCCCCTTGGAAAGCGAGTTGTCGAAGCCCCTATTAGAATTCTTGAGCGTTTGCCTATATTCTCGAGGCCAAATTTATTTAAAAATATCGGCAAATAAATGAGACTACAAGAGGCGGGTTTCTGCAACTATAATCTTAGTTTATTACCAAATTCTAGAAAATCAAGCGAGAATTTCTTGCAATATAAATGATTCAGAATATTTAGAGTACTCAGAATTATGTTTTGCCATCTAGAAATGCGTAAACTAAAAATTCTCGATAATTCCGTCTATTCAGTTTATGGACGTGCCTTATGTGCATAGCTCGGAAATCCATATTTCTTGTTAACGGATTTAGGAAATGACCATTTATTCATTCTAGATAAAGGCGGTATATTTTTTTTTCTCAGTGTACTTGAATAAAATTTTACAAAGTAACTAAAATTAGAAACAATATTGTATCACATTCTAAAATCGAATTTTTTAAATTTTTTTCCAGTTTTCTTATTTTTTTTTTCCTAATAAATCTGAAATACATGCAAGCCTAATTCCATACATTTAAATATATAAATATTATATTATGTATCTTATTGAGCGAAATTGTGTAACAAACAAAAATGAAATTGGCATTATAAATATTTATGTCTAGAAGTTTTTAAAAATAATTTCAATTTATGTTTTATGATAAAGGATGAGAATTTGGAACAAAGAAATCATATTTAGGGCATTTCTTTTATCTTAAATTATATATTTTTATCATATGTTTTAAATGTAATATATGTTCGATTTCATGTTATATATCAAACATAATTAAATATTTATATATCTTAATCTGTAGTGTTTAAAATTCAGTAATCTTTGATCAAAATTTTTGTATTACATTTTTATCTAAGTACGCTCTCTAAAACGTCTTAGATATGAAAATAAAAGAAATTTTATCATTAGTTTATAAAAATAATACATAACATTCTCTTGAATAAAACTCAATCGTAAATACACGAAGAAATAAATTATATTTTAAAAGATTCAATTACATATGTATAAATTTCTTATAATTATATAAACTTCTTTAAAAACATATTTTTAAACTGTTTCTTCTTTAAAAAGGTAGTTAGCAAAAAACTAATTACTAAAGTATCACGGAAATTTGTTTTAAGAAAACGTAGATTTAAACTCACTAATGCTAAGATGAACATAGGATGTCACTTAAAATAATTTTTCCTTTTATCACGAAAATTTGCAATTTTTTTATAAACAACAACAAAAAAAAAAAAAAAAAAAAAAGATAGAATTTAAATAAATATTGCAGTTTCTGCAATATAATTTAAGATTTGTTAATCAGAAAATAAAGTAAAAGATTATAAATAATATTTTTTTTTTAATTCACAGCAGAATGTTTTATATTTCTCTCACTCAAGAGTAAAATATATATTTTAAACTAAGAAGTACCTTTGGAACTTTCACTTGAAAAAGAAAAAGTTTAAAAAAAAATATTATATATATATATATATTTTTTCTAGATGAAAGACTGATAATTTCATAATATATATATATAAAAGGCCCAGAAATAATTGAGAACTAAAATATAATTTAATTAATATATTTTTAAACAAATATTTTAATAGTTTTTCTTAAAGTTATAATTCATTTTAAATATGTCATTTTTTATTCCTCTTTACTTTTTTTTTTTTTTTTTTTTTTTTTTTTTTTTAACAAGAAACAAATTTTCTTAAATTCATCTCTTAAATTAAAAACTGCATTACATAGGATTATTCCGAATACATGTTGTTGAGTAAGTTTAGTTTACGCTTTTTTAATAAATTTTATTTACATATATAATTCCATTATTATTCTTTTCCTTATATGTAAATTTATCAAATTATTTATTTTTCTTTTCAAACTTTTTCTTTTTACTTTTTCCCCGTTTTTTTGTATGGAGATTTTGTATTTTTATATACTTCGCGATGTATCTAAATAATGTTTAGTAGATATCGTCTGAGAAACAAGAACCACTGATTTTTCCAAGCACAAAAAAGTAAGCTTGAGAAATATTCCTACTTATTTTGAGACATAAACTTCTTATTTATTTAATTTTATTCCAAATTATTTACTTCTTATTTTTGTCACTAACATGTCATAGTATTAGTTCTATCATTTATACTGCAAAATCAAAAATCTTTAAAATATCAAAAATAAACGAAAATCGATCTTATATGACTAATTTCCATGCATCAGACAAGAACCGAGTGGAAGAAATATTAACAAGATTATTCGAATTTTCAAATATGTAAAAAGCTTCATGGATAACCAAATGGGAAGAGGAGACCGGAGATGAAATGATGTTTGTTGTAGAAATATCAAAACGATGACCATAAATGCTGCCGTGGGAAGCAATAGAAGCTTTGGAAATCTTTTCATAAGAACATTCTGACTGTGCTCATATATTCCATGTTTCAAACGCCTCCTAGCTTGACCAATATAACCTAAATTGCACGACGAACAGGGGATTAAATAAGAGCCATATCGGTTTTCAGTACCCTAACAGCACAAAATGTTCCAGAAACATAACAATTATATAACATTGAAACATTATAAACATTTCAGAAACGTTTAAAAAGGTTCAGATTGCTTTTCGATTAGTTTCAAAAACGTAGAAATGTCCGCGATCGTAACAAAAAATCAGATACGTAACAGAAACATTACAATCACTTAACAGATAGAAAATCAAAAAGGGCGAATGTTTCAGAAAGGTTTCAGAAAGCATACTTAAATGTGTTACTATTTTGAAAGATTGTAAGTTTTTTGCAACATAACTGAAACATTCTGTGCTGTATGGGTAGGAATGGAATTTTTAAGGGAATATAATTTAATTTTGTTGACGTGTATGTAAATGATTTTAAAACCAAATGGTGAAAGAGTTTTAGACTTTTTAAAAGAGAGTTGTGAATAAAAAGATAAAAACAACTGGGATGAGACTATCATCGCTCAATTTGGGAACAGAAAATTTACGATACTTGAATTTGTATAGAGTTTTATCAAAAATAGAGAGATCATAACCTCGAGAAAGAGTAAGAAATTATAAACAATTAATTAATTTCGAAAGACTAGATGGATCAGAAAAAATGTGTAAAGCAAGGAAAATATAAGTATAGGGAAAAAAATATATTTTATGTTAAGGGACGTGGTTAGAGAGAGTATGCGATGGAAGAGAGCCATAGAACGGGTTTTTAAAGTGGCTGAGAATCGATCTTTGTCTTCACACAAACGTCAAGATAAGGGAAAGAGCAATCCTTTTCAATCTCGGAAGCGACCTGAATGCAGGACTCAATCGAATTGACCAAGGAAAGTAAACTGGAAGAAACGACATCAGAGGGAACAAGAACGAATGTCTCAATATCAAAAAAGCAAAAGCAGCTGGTAAAGTTTTATCATAATTCAAATAACATTCCAGTTGCTGTTACGGACAATATAAAGGATATTTTTAAAGATTTGTCTATGCCTTCTTTACTAAAAAAATGAGTTGGAAGGACTAAACAAAATTCAAATGAAAGTTTGAATTCACTGTTTTGAAAATTTAGTCCTAATATATTTGCTTCAGGTAAGAAAATTGTACAAATTGCTGTTAATGAAGCAATTATGTGCTTTAATGAAAGACAACGTGGTCCCCTAATTGTTATGAAAGAAATGAGATTTCGAATTGTTGAAAATTGTTCCTCTTACATAACTGAATGTGATAACTGAATGTGCTCTTACATAACTGAATAGACGTTGCTGAAAAGAAAGCCCTAGCAGGCACAAAAGAAGCTCGTAGAGCCAAAAGAAGGGCTAAAAAAGTAGCCAATGAGGATATACAACTAAAAAAAGTATGTATTTGTCAATTTTAATCATGCGAATATATCTATTTTTAAAATTATTTGCTTTTATAGAGTAATGTTAACTTTGAAACAGTTTTCTCGAAACTGCATTTTCAAACATTCCGCGCACTCTAATTCGAAACAATCGTACCCAAATAAGTGCAATTGTGGGATTTTATGATTAATTTTTTTTTTTTTTTTTTTTTTTTTTAACACTATACTTAATTTAAAATTGTTATTAACGTTTCTAAATGTTTTCTTTGTAAACAGTTTAGATTAGCCATTTATTATTTCAAATATATGTGAAAATAAGATAATAAAACGCTTTCATTAAAAAGGTAAATCCGTCATGAATAATTCAGATATTTTACATCCTTTTTACAATTTCAAAAGAGGGCTTTTTTTTTTTTTTTTTTATCTGTTGATGAATGCATTAACAAACATTTGGATAAAATCATCTTGAACGTGATTAAATTAGTTGCATTAACATTGGAATACTTAAAATGGATTTTATTATGTAATTCTGTCAAATAGTATTTGGTTAAAATTTTTATGCATGTGCATAATTTGGAAAAGATTTTTAAATATGTAATCATATTTTCTTTTCCTCTTCAAACATTCAAAAAATATTTCAATTAATATGATATTTATAATAGAATATTTAAGGCATTTTCTAAGTTACAAATTAAAAAACTTATTTAATTCTGACATTAGGAACGAAATATGATTATTTAAAGCTATTTTAAGAAACAAAAAATGAAATGTGAAAAGCATTTTTACTGACGAATTTTATTACAGCATGCTATAGCAAATATCTAAATTTAATAATCTGATATCTTTAGAATATACCAATTATAAAGAAATGCCTATCCCAATACTATAGATGCTAGATGTAATATTGTTTTGACATTCGATGTTATATGTAAATTTTGGTTCAAAGATGTTATATGGGAATTTGGTTCGAACAAATCAAATTCACAAAAGCGAGTCTGTGAAACTACAGCATAAAGGGTATAATACGTCAAAGATGACTGTCAGATTATTCTAACATTTAATGAATGATATTTAGAAAATTTTATAATCTGTATTTCACAAATTAGGTTTGAAGACAACAAAATAGATACCCCCAAAACATTTAATAGTTTGATATTGCAGCGCCAACCCTACTACAAATAATCAGAAGATATTCTTTTGAAAATAGTATTTTCTTAAGACATTCTTCAAATAGTATAAAGTATTTCAGAAAATTTTAGAGTGGAAGGCTGATTTTTTGTACCAACTATGTGAAAAATACCAGAGCCGGGAATCGAACCCAGGCCTTCTGCTTAACGTGAGGATGCGCAAATTATTGATTTACCCTGGCTGGATACCAGCTAGGCATTTTTTACATAACATTCGTTGGCAAAGTCACAGAGTCTGTAAGCACAGCTATATCAAGTGACTTTAATATTCATGGCACAACTCCAACAGACCACGAAATTTTAATTTAATTTAGAAATTTATTCATCAACCAAAATTAAACTAATGCAAAATATTTTGAAGATTTATGATTTTCCATAAAATATCTGAAGTAGTTTTGAAGACATACACTCACGTTTATGAAAATTCCAACACCGTGAAAGAATTGTCAGAAATTAATAAATTTTATTTCACATATTACTGATAGTAGTATAAATAATTTAATAAATGTACAAGACAAAGAAACAAAAAGAACGTCTGAAATCAGTACTTTGTGTATCCGCATCTCTGAGCGATGAGAGCCAATACACGTCGTGGCATTGAATCATACCGGTTCTCAATATAATCCAGGGGAATGGTTGACGCCAAAGTTCAATCTTACTATGCACCCCACCAGTTGTACGACCGATTCGCCGAACAATCATAGACATGCTCACTAGGCGAAATATTCGGGAAATAAGAAGGCCATGGAAGAAGTGAAACCTGTCGTGCACTGAAGAAGGCTAGTGCAGTCTGAAAAACGTGTGCACGGACTTTATCCTGCTGAAATACAGAAGCGGGAATGCGTCGAAGAATTTGAAAGACCTCTGGCTCCAAAGTTCCCCCTGTAACATTTGACGCGTAATCTTCCAGCATTGTACTCCAGATTGTAGCGAAATTCATCGGATAAAAAAATAGTTGTCGCTGGGCGTGCCACTGCTGCGTTGTTGAGCCCATTGATGTCGGAGGCGTCTGTGATTCAGTGAGTGGGGAAACCTGCGTAGAGGAACACTTGCACGCAGTTCATGATGCAGCAAACGGCAACAAACCGTGGAGCTAGACAACAAAACACCTGTAGCCGTACTCCAACGTTGTGCTAACACACGAGAGAACGCTGCACGGTCCGTCACAGTCATGTGGATGAGGTGTCTGTCGTCTCGTACTGTTGTTCTATTGCGTACCCGACTGACAGGATTTCGGCTTGTTTGATTCTCCTGTGTCCATTTTTTCCAAACAAACATCACATTTCTGGCATTACACTGCGTGCAGGCTGCGATTTCTCGATACGAAAAGCCACCCTCTTGCATACCAACTATGCGGCTACTTACCAACTCCGTTAGTTGTTGGTATTGCACCCTCCTCTTTTGTCGAGGCATATTAACCACCAATGAAACGTTTACTGTAGACAGAGGACGATGAACAGATTTTTCAAAGCGCTTTTATAGTCTCTTATATTCCTGGAACACGCGACAGATAAGGAGTCGGTTCTCGTTCCACGCATGCGCAATCGCTTTGTAATTCTAATCTTTTGCATGCCTTGCCTCACTTCACATTTCCTGTAAGTTTGGTTCAATTTGCATACGCCCTTCATGGTGTTGCAATTTTCAAAACATGAGTGTAAAGAAATTTAGTAAATTTTCTTAAAAATAGGCCAAAAATCTTAAGATATTCTGCAGATATGCTAAAGATGTTTTTGATCATTTGAAATATAACAAACGTAAACAAATTTGTAATTTAACAAAACGTATGATGTATTGATCATTTGAAATATAACATGTGCTCTAGGAATTGATAGATGTAAGACGTATAAGAAAACGATGTGAAATATATTAAAATGAAATAATAATATATCTCAACAGTACGAAGCAGTAACAAATCGGAAGCACGCAGTTTGTCTTATGTCAGTGAGAAAAGCAGGTTTTGTGTCATACATTTTCTTTAGGTTTTCAAAATTAAGACTTATTTGGAGGTAAGTATAATGAATTCTGTAATCTATATACAAATCAGCAAAAATGAGTGAAAACCTAGTGACATTTCCACTAGAGACTTCCGCTTATTTCAACCAACAGAGTATCGAGTTTGATTTATACTCCAGAATGGTGATTCGGAAAATATGGATTACCAAATATTCGATACAAATTGTTATTTTTGTAATACTTTAATGTAGATATATATACTTCTTCTTCTTTTTTTTTTTTTTTTTCAAAACTGTTTATTTTCAATGAAAATTCAAAAATAAAATTTATATATTGCAATTCATGATTGTCTGTAAAGTGCTAGCCTATACCATATTATCCTTGAAGGATGTAGCTGTTCCATATTTTTCTCCACAGCTATTTCAAATTATCCAAATGTAAAGATTTTCTTCTCTGAACAAAATCTGTAATAGTATTTTAAATGAAGAATGTTTCATGAGGTTTTTTTTTTTTTTTTTTTTTAACATAAAAATGTAGTTTTAAAAAAATAGTTAAAGTAAAAACGACATCCATACTTATAATAATAATAACAGTATTTTACATAATAAAGTAATAAATATTAAAAAAAATTTAATATATTATTTCTTTTTATTTCCTAAATTTAAAATATTGCAAACAGTGCACATAACTGATACATATATGTTTCATATACCTTAATACTGCGAAATAAAATACAAAATTTTTCTGTTATATAGTATATTTAAAATTACATGAGAGTCAGATTTTAGTTTACATAATATATTCTCCAAACCCTGAAAACAATTCGCCCAATTTAATTTCTAAACAGCGTCATGTTATTTAGTTTTATTGCATTTATATCCTTCGTAAATTTATCTACCTCTAGAATAACATTGCAAAAAAAAAAAAAAAAAAAAAGTAAAAGATAAAACAAACAATTTTTCAATAATCTTAGTTTTCCTTAAGAGTTTTTTATTTTTTTATTTAAAAGTGCTTCTCTAAAAGAATAAAAGAAATATGTATATATAAAAAAGGAAAAAGTCTTTCTATGTCTCTTTTTATTAAAGCAGAAAAAAATGAAGATTGATAAAGGAAAAATAAATTTTTGAGGTTTTGATTTCGCTCTAATTAAGGTAATTAAAACATGAATAAAACTTTACTTTCATTTTTGTATTTCTAACATAAAAAAGAATTAAAAATTTATGATCACAAATATATTTTTATTAAATATCAGTATAAATAAAAATAATATTTTATGCAATAAAATGAAGCTAATAATTACAAATAAACAATGTCTCTGAAGTACACTTAAAGCATCGCTAAATAAATATAATTTACTATAATACGTTTTATTTACTTGGTGAGTGCGAGTTCTACCCGTTTTTGGATATGCAGTTTTGCAATGGAATTGGCGTCATATATAACATTGTAATGGCGCAAATCTTCAGCCAAACAAACGTGTAGATGTCTCACATATAAATACATCTTTTCTCACAAAGTTAATCATCTGAAACAAAATAACGAAGTGTGTAACATGGAAAGCGAGAAGGAGCATGTAAGACATTGTTTTTATACGAGTTCGATAAAAAGAGTACGGCAGCCGCAGCATGTCGCAAAGTTTGTCAAGTTTATGGGGAGGATGCAATACACAAAAGCACATGTCTTCGGATGCTTTCGTAAATTTAGGGAAGGAGACAGAAGCTGCCCAGTTCAGGCTAGGAGTGGACGGTTATCACACGTTGGAGACGACTATATTGACCAAGCCATAAGGAATATCCCGAAATCAACCGTGTAAGAATTATCGTAGACCTTTACCGTACACCGGGCAACGGTCGAGAGACAGCTGGTTAAGTTGGGTTTTATCAGAAAGTTGGATCATTGGGTTCCACACAGAGGCGAGGCGTGGTTCAGAAAACAATGGAAGCACCGAAGAGAAGCGCTTCCAAAGACATGCGACGTTACTTGATTACTTAAAAAATTTTTAAATAGGGGAAGCGCTGCTTCCAACGCTTCCATGGAAGCTTCGCCACTGGTTCCAGATAATCTGACTGATAACCAACGAGATGACGGAATTGCCACCTGTGTTTCCTTGCATTCTCGGTACAAAAATTACCCATTCTTGACAAGAATTGTGACGGGAGATGAAAAGTGGGTTACGTACCGTAGCGTAAAGCGTCGTAGGACTTTGCGTCACTCTTCTGATTCGCCTTCATCGAGTTTGAAATCTGAACTCCATCCCAAGAATGTGTTATTGAGTGTGAGTGGTGGGATGTGCAAGCAATAATTCGCTCGGAGATCCTGCCACTCAACCAAACCATCAAAGCTGTCTACAGTTAGGCTGACTGCATTCAAATATGGTAGCAAAGTGGCCAGTAGGTCTCAAAATTCGTTGCGGTGTTGTCCTTTATCACGATAATGCCAGACCACATGATGCTGTCATCACTCGCCAAAAGTTACTGGGCTTTGATTGGGAGGTTTTACCCCAACCTCTCTATTCTCCAGACTTGGCACCATCTGACTATTACCTATTTTGCACGTTGAAAATTACCTTTAGTTTGAAAAACTTTGATGATCTTGACGCTGTGAAAACTGCATTGCAAATTTTTTTGACTCGAAACCACCGGAATTTTACCGCCATGGGATTCATCTCCTACCAGAAAGATGGCAGGAGGTCATAGATAACAATGGAGATTATGCACAAAAATAGGTACTGTTCGATTTGCGTTTATTTGCTCTTCTTTATGGGTAATACAGCGTGAAAAAAATAACTTGGACGAAGTTTCAAATGAAATATCTGTAACAAACACTAAAGTTATAAATTTATTTCGTTAAGTATTGATCCTACAAAGCGACTAAACATGTGTAAGTAAGTTAGTTGTGGTAACCATTATGGTGAACAAACGATGTGCCATACTTGAATTATATAAGCAAGGAAAGAAACAATGCGAAATTGTTCAACTATTGCAAGTGCCTAAGCAGACGGTTTCATACACAATCAAAAGGTTTAAAGAACTCGGACAAGATGGTGACAGGCCAGGAAGAGGAAGAAAGCGTACAGAAAACACATCAAGAAACCGAAAAGTTATCAAAAACCGAGTTCAACTAAATCCTAGGGTTTCAATGAGAAAGGTTGCTAGAGAGATGAAGATCAACAGAGAAACCGCAAGTTTGATGGCAAGAGTAGAGCTTGGTCCTCGCCCTTACAAAATGAAAGAAGCTCAAAAGCTAACAGCAGAGTGCAAACGCACAAGACTTCAAAGGTGTAAAGAACTGTTAATAAGGGCCGCAGGTGATCGATGGCAAACATTTGTCTTCACAGATGAGGAACTGTTCTCGACTGAACAAGCTCACAATAGCCATAATGATAGAGTTTGGTCAGCAGAAGCACCTGGACCTTCTTGCATTGTTGAACGGAGTCAACGACCCCAATCTATATTGGTTTGGGTCGGGATATCTGCTAGTGGAAAAATACAACTTGTTTTTGTTGTTCAAGAAATAAAGATTAATCAATAAACATATCGCAAGCTCATTTTGGAAGATGCTGTCTTGCCTTGGTTAAAAAAGTTCTTTGGAAACAAAAGATGGACCTTCCAACATGATTCCGCACCTGCACACAAATCTAAACGCACAAAAGATTGGTGCAAGGCAAATTTTCGTGACCTCATTGGAGCTCGAGAATGGCCACCGTATTCCCCAGATTTGAACCCGATATATTATTATGTTTGGTCCATCTTGGAGACAAGGGTGTGGGCTAAACATGATAAAACTTTGGCATCCCTAAAGAAATTCTTATACAAGGAATGGGATAAAATATCAGTAAGTGCGTTGTGGCCCATAGCCGAAAATTTTGTGAGACGTTTAAAGCTCTGTATTAAGGCTAAAGGTAGCCAATTTGAAAACTTGTAAATATATTACACAAAATAATGTATTCATTTTTATTTTGAAGTTTGGTCGTAATATTTTCATTAGCATTAAAGTTATAATGCATCATGTGTGTTCAAGTTATTTCTTGAAACCCTGTAAAAATGGGTAGAAATTTTGCACCCACGAATAAATTATTACAAAATTGTTTTCGAAACAAATAACGAAAATATATAAAGAAAATAACAAGTTATATTATTTGCTTTTATCTAAAGTAATAGAAACTCGTAGGGCACAAGAACTTCCTAATTTGACTACCAAAGGTGACATCATACTCCTGTATGAAAGTAAACTCTGTCAAATCTTAAGAGCAGTAATGTCGTCCTTATTATATTTTTCTAGAAAACTTTCTATTGTGTCGTTATGTTGTTTAGGGTAAAATCGTAAGTCGGCAACTTGTTGCTATAAAAAAATAAATAAACTAATGTAGTGTATTCGAGACTCTCATAAAATCAAATATAAATTTATTTGACTGAGACTTTGAACTGAACTTTCTTTACTATTTTCATGGGTATGATTTAAACTTAATTATGTGAATTCATATGAATTTCAATAATGCAGAGTCGGGGAAAATATACCCTATCTTAATTAGCACTAAATTTAGGTAGAGACACTTATAAATTTATCAGTCTCTAACTCAATTAGATTTTAGAAACTAATAAAGTAATAGCCTTAAATTCTGTCGCTGAAAAATCAATTTGCATACCTACAAAACACATTTTCGAAAAGTCGTTCAAATTTAAAGCATTCCATAAATCTTGCAGAGCTCGAAATCGTCACCCAAACTTCGTAGAGCACTTTTCTTTTCGATCAATACCATTCCTTCAATGAACTAAATCCTATTCTATGGATTTGTTTAAATTCCAAAAATTTTTCCTAACTCATTGAATCAGTCATTAAATCGACCTATCACACAAACTTTAACAAATTCTAGGACATTTTACAGGGCTATTTAACCACCTACCATCGAAGTTTTTTAATAGCCTAGAATAGAATCTGAAAATATCTGTCTACGTATAATAATAGACCAGCATAATATTTTATGTAAACAAGAAACAAATCAGAGACAGATTATTAAATTCTTGCACCATATTTTAGATATTTTACAGCTGGTCCAGTTTTGGGATATCTGCCAGAATTTGATCATGCACCCGTGATTGACCAATTAAGGGAATAGTGGACGTTGAAAATTGGTCTTTAAAATTACTGCCTTAAAATTATGAAAGTTTGCATACATGTACATAGAACTGTATTAATATTAAATATATTTAATTTTTTCGAAACATATTAAAACTAATACAAAAAAAAAAAAAAAAAAAAAAAAAAAAAAAAAATCAAAATTTTAATTTTTTGAGAATTTTTAAAATGTTCCAAGCTAACGAGTTTTTATTTTTTTTTTCCACAATTTTACTTTATTATATTTTATCAATATATTCTAAACATAATTCTGCATACATTTTTGATTCATGAGTTTATTATTATTATTATTATTATTTATTTATTTATATGTTTGAATGTTAAAAGTTTGCCTCAAATATCATCTTTCATCTATAAAAATATTAAAAAGAAATGAACCTATCAACCAATTCACAAATGAATGCACACATATGCTTGTAATATATTGACGAACTATTGTAATATAAAATTGAAGGACAATTTTACAAACTGGTTGAATTGAAAAATTTCAAATTTGAAATTTTGGATTTTATTTTATTTTTTATTTTAATAGTTTTGTAAAAATAAATAAATAAATAAATAAAATAATAATAATAATAATAATAATAATAATAAATAAATAAATAAATAAGAATACTACATTTACTATTTATATATTTCAGGGACTATGTATGCAGGCTTTCACGATTATAAGACAGCAGTTTGAATGACTGATTTTTAACAGTTTGAATGTGCACTATCTCCTTATGAATATATATGTAGTATATCATACACTAAGAAACAATCATATACGAACTAAATATTAGACCAGAATTGTATTATAAAATAGAAATTGCATTATTATGAACATTGTCTTGAATATTTCTGATCCACTATACTTACACTATTCCATTTACTATAAACAATAAAGACATCATTTGACGCATTAGAAATTTCGTTTTACACACCACAAAACAAAAAAATCTGGAGTGATTCCACTCGAATTTCCGAACATTGAGTAATTAACAGTTTTGTAGATAATGTAAAGAAAAAGGAGTTGCTAAACAAACAAAAGAGAGAAAACCATAATAGAGTGTTTGAGTATTTTCTCCATATATTACACGATGTTATTTTTAACGCTACTGAACTTTGAGCCCATAGATAATAATTATAAAGAATTTTTCTTTGTGTCCCTGTAAAAAACTATAAATGCTAGATTCACCAAAATGCTTATAGTTAGTGCAACAGTGATTTATATTATTCATTTAAATTTTCAGCTTAATTGAATAAAGTGTTTAGATGCTATCGCACTTTTAAAAATTTAGTCCCTTAGGACATAATGATAAAGAATTTTTCTTTGTGTCCCTGTAAAAAAACTGTAAGTGCTAAATTCACCAAAATCTATACAGTTTGTGCAACTGTGACCTATAACATGTGTACAATTTTTTTGCTCAGAATAATAAAGCGTATAGACGCTGTCGCACTTTTAAAAATTTGGCCTCTTAGGCCATAATGATAAAGAATTTTTCCTGGTGTCCCTGTAAAAAAAACTATAAGGACTAGATTCACCAACATCTATAGGGTTCGTACTATGGTGACTTACAATATACGTACGAACTTTCAGATTATTCGAACAAAGCGTTTAGACGCTAGCGTGTTCACTCACAGGCATACACACATACATGCACACATATATACACATATACATACATCATCGCAAAAATAGTGAAAACGGACTCATTGGACCTCGAAACGTATAGAAACATCAAAATCACAAATTCGGATTTTTGACATGATTATAATACTTTCCTCACTGCAGTGTTCGGAAAGTAAAAAGAATAAATTAATCTAATTATGTACCATTAATACTTATATTTATATTTTTGTAACGTCCATACCTATCTCATTTCGATACATATAATGTAATTAGACTTTTCTTTAATATTTTTTCGCCCATGCAAAAATATGCACGACCATTTTAAAAGAAAACAAGAAAGAAAAATCATGCAAAACAAATTGATTAGTAAAACTTTCCAACTGTACGTGATTGTTGTATCGAATAACTTTTAGTATTCTTTGCCTACGTTATCACACAACAGACAGAAGGACTGAAAAATATACAGATAGACTAATTGATTTTAAAATTACTCTTAGGCATTTTGGAAAGCGTTAAAAAGGCTTAACGCAAAAGAAAATGCAGCTATTAGATTATAATTACAGTTTTTGATCTCTCTCAATATTTTAGTGCAGCCCTGTAAATCAGAAAGTTAATCGTATCGTATTCTATACAAAACATTATTTTAGAATATTAATAATACATTTCAATATTTTTATGATTTTTACAATAGAAATATTTTTAAATATAACTTTCTAAAAATTCTGTCCTAAAACGTAATGCATTGGCTTTTTTTTTTTTTTTTTTTTTTTTTGTTGTTTTTGTTGTCCTTGTAAACAAACTAGATATACAGGACCAATTAATCTCATTTGAAATGGGAAACATTCTATAGGGAAAATATTTATAAAAAAGAATGGTTTTATGCTTTCGAATGGTTTTGGGTGTCCCTGTACACAAACCAGAAAAGATATTCACTCCATTTTCAACATGGGACATCCGATAGTGAACTTCAATAAAATATATCAGTTTCGAGAAATTTCATAAATATTTACAGGAGTTAGAGCACGGACAGACAGACAGACAGACAGACTGACAGATACACAAACTGAAATCATATTCACACTTAAAAATGTTAGAAAGTGTTAAAAACGCTTAATGTAAACGAAAGTACAATTCTAGCAATTTTTTATTAATAGCTCTTAATATAAATGGATATTTTTGTGTCACCCTGTAAATCTAATGCTAATCATGCTATATTCTATGCAAAGTATTTTTTGCGCATATAAATAACATATTTCAATTTCCTAAAATTTTTTGGAAAGTAAAGTTATTAAAATTTGATTTATAGAAATATCTCTCATAGAACGCAGGGATTTGGAATACTTTTAAGTGTCCCTGTACATAAATCATTGGTGGTATTTCCTCCATTTTATACAGGAAACATCCAATAGTGAACTTGAATAACATATTTCAATTTCATTCAGATATGTCTACAGTAAAGGTATGAAAATATGGTTTATAGAAATACCTCGCATAGAACACAATGCTTTGAAATACTTCCGGGTGTCCCTGTACACAAACCAGTAGAGGTATAAACTCCATTTTCAATAGGGAACATCCGATAGTGAAATTGAATAACGTATATCAGTTTCAAGAAATTCCATAAATATTTACGGGAGATAGAGCTCGGAACGTCCCACTTGAATAACATATTTCAATTTCATTAAGATATGTCTACAGTAAAGGTATGAAAATATGGTTGATAGAAATACCTCTCATGGAACATACTGCTTTGAAATACTTTCGGGTGTTCCTGTACAGAAATCTGTAAAGGTATTGGCTCCATTTTCAATAGGGAACGTCCAGTAGTGAACTTGAATAACATGTTTCAATTTCATTAAGATATGTCTACAGTAAAGGTATGAAAATATGGTTTATAGAAATACATCTCATAGAACACAATGCCTTGGATTACTTTCGGGTGCCCCTGTACACAAACCAGTAGAGGTATAAACTCCATTTTCAATAGGGAACGTCCGATAGTGAACTTGAATACCATATATCAGTTTCAAGAAATTCCATAAATATTTACGGGAGTTAGAGCGCGGACAGACAGACGGACAGACAGACAGACAAACCGAAGTCATAAACACTTTTCAACCTTGTTGGAAAGTGTTAAAAAAACATTTTTTCTTTTTTACTTCCTTATAGAAAGTATAAGGAAGTATAGTAATCCCGATTTGCGAAATGGATTTTATATCTCACATAGCTCAAAAACGAATGACCATAGAATGTTTAAAAATAATATTTGTAACTGTCACGATATCTAGTTGTACATCTACAGCATTGCTCATAATACGAGCTCCCGTTTTAGAGATTTCTGCGATTTTACACTTTTTTTGTGATGTCTGTATGTAAGGAAGTCTCTGTATCTCGCATAACACAAAAACGGTTAGACGTATATTGTTGCAATTTGGTATATAGGTTTGTTATTACATCCAATTGCGCATCTTCCTTTCTGATGAATCTGAAACTTTCCATTTTTGAGATATTCACTGTAAAAAAAAAAAATATATATATATATATATATATATATATATATATATATACACTGAAGTGACAAAAGTCATGGGATACCTCTTAATATCGTGTCGGTCCTCCTTTCGCCCGGCGAAGTGCAGCAACTCGACGTGGCATGGACTCAACAAGTCGTTGGAAGTCTTCTGCAGGAATATTGAGCCATGCTGTCTCTATAGACGTCCATAATTGTGAAAGTGTTGATGGTGCAGGATTTTGGGCACGAACACACCTCTCGATGATGTCCCATAAATGCTCGATGGGATTCATGTCGGGCGATCTAGGTGGCCAGATCATTCGCTGGAATTGTCCAGAATGTTCTTCAAACCAATCGCGAACAGTTGTGGCCCGGTGACATGGTGCATTGTCATCCATAAAAATCCCATCGTTGTTTGGGTACATGAAGTCCATGAATGGCTGCAAGTGATCTCCAAGTAGCTGAACATAACCATTTCCAGTCAATGTTCAGTTCAGTCGCACCAGAGGACCAAGTCCATGCCATGTAAAAACAGCCCACACCATTATGCTGCCACCACCAGCTTGAACAGTGCCTTGTTGACAATTTGGGTCCATGGCTTCGTCGGGTCTGCGCCACACTCGAACCCTACCATCAGCTCTTACCAACTGAAATCGTGACTCATCAGACCAGGCCACGGTTTTCCATTCATCTAGGGACCAACCGATATGCTCACGTGCCCACGAGAGTCGCTGAAAGCGATGTCGTGCTGTCAGTAAAGGCACTCGAGTCGGTCTTCTGCTGGCATAGCCCAAGGAAGACAAATTTCGCCGCACAGTCCTACCGGACACGTCCCTCGTACGTCCCACATTGATTTCTGCGGTTATTTGACGCAGTGTTGTTTGTCTGTTAGCATTTACAACTCTTCGCAGACGTCGCCGGTCTCGGTCGTTAAGTGCAGGCGGTCGACCACTGCGCTGTCCATGGTGGGATGTTATGCCTGAAATTAGATACTCTCGGCACACTCTTGACACAGTGGACCTGGGAATGTTGAATTCCCTAACGATATCCGAAATGGCATGACCCATGCGTCTAGCTCCAACTAACATTCCGCGTTCAAAGTCTGTTAATTCCCGTCGTGCGGTCATAATCACGTCAAAACATCTTCACATGAATAACTTGAACACAAATGAAAGCCCTGCGAAAGCACTGCGCATTTATACCTGTTCTACGCGATGCTACTGCCATCTGTATATTTGCATATTGCTATCCCATGACTTTGGTCACTTCAGTGTATATATATTCATAATGATCAAAAATGCAAATATTTTGGCCATTATATATGACCTACCATGATAAATATTTACAAAAAAAGCTAGGAAAGTTGTCTACATTTTTGCGTGTAGAAAAATATTCTTAAAGACATAAGCAGATTCTGGTCAACAAATATATTTTATTTAATAAATATTCAGCCCGTAAATAGAGCCCGTGATAATATTTTTATGAAAGTTGTCGTGTAGAAAGTAATTTTCAAGGCATAAACAGGTTCATGTCGATGAATGCACAGTATTTAATGAATATTCAGTCCTTAGTGAAATTAATAGGAATGCTGTCGACCATTTTGTGTGTAGAGACTACATAAGCAGATTATAGTCGAAGAATACAATTTATCTAATGAGCGTGCCGCGCAAGCATCACAGGATTTGTAACAATTCTCCCCGTCGTCCCTTGTTTGCAACTATAGAATCATTCTCGGACTTCCTGGAGAAAATCCATCACTTTAAAATGGCCTCTGGAACAGTTACTATGCAGTTGTTCTAAAACATCTGAAATCTTTGATCTTGATAGTATAAATCTGCCATTTGAAACTCTTTACATCACCAGGCTCCCATTTTCTGTACAGTACGCTGTTTTTAATATGAAGAGAGTCACAGAGAACCCGATAACATTTCATGATGAGGCCAAATGTGGAAATATGCTGCCAAGTAGGTCTGTTCCTGGTTGTCTCCTTGAATTGAAATAACTGCTTTGTGTTAGAATCTTCTAACTGGGTTTGTCTAAATTACTGACACTCGACTGGTCCGGTTTCGATGGCGTTGAAACTGTAGCTTGCCAATCAACTGGATTTTTCTGCTAGTATTTCTCTACGGCTCCAGAGCAGTACTTGCAACTTTCCAAGAAGGGTTTCTATGACTAGGCATCTGCATTTCCGAGTAGAGACCGTTTACGATGGCACATTTCAAAGGACTTCTGAGTAGTCTCCTAGATTGTCTTACTGAGCAGCTTCATTTGTTATGTCCATCTCTTTAGCCGCCTCAGCATTTAGTTGTTGGATTCTTCGCTTCGTTCTTACTCTATAGACTGCGTAATCTCCTAGTAAAATCCTACAGATTTTTCTCAATTTCTTTAAGGTCAGCTTGAGCGTCATCCAAAGTGACTGCTGTGCTGCTCTGGCGGTCATTACGGGATGCTTGTTGGGCTGCCTGAATCTTCAGGTCATATACAAAAGCTGATTCAACATCCCTGACATCGGATAGTCTAATAGCCTTTTGAATCGCTAAATTTTGAACGGCATTGATGCAATATTCTAGAGCCAAACCATTGCGAGTTTCAGGGTGACAGTTCGAGAAAGCTAAGTCTGATAGCCTCTGAATATTTGATGCCAGTTCTTGTAAGCTTTCCCCTGGTCTCTTATGACGGGACTTTAAGTAGAGTTGACTATATTCTTTAGGCAATTTTCCTTCAAAGCACAGCTCTAATGCTCTGTCGAAAGCCTCGAAGTTATTTCGCTGTTTCTTTTGAAGTGTCTCCAAGATATCAATTGCGTCGCCCCGTAGCGATTCTACCAGTTAGCCTGAGCTACGTCGGAAAACTCTGTCTTTAATGCTTGCCAGGATGATCCGCCGTCATATGTGGGAATCTTTATTGCTTCTCGATTCTGTATTCTTTCAACTTTTCTTTCACCTTCCTGAGGAATCGATGTTAATTTTTTTTCCACTCATGTCACAATATCTTCATCTATTCTGTTAAACTTGCTTTCTATCACTGAAAAACTTTCTTTCAGCTCTCGATGAAAATTTGCATAATTTTCGAATTTTCACAACTTTCACCTCAAAGCTCTCTTCTATCTTCATATCTTTATTTTCTATTCCTTCTATTCTGATAATTTACTCTCTATTACTTCTCTCTTTGTAGAAAGATTTTCTTCATCTCATCTTGATTAGTTTCCACTTTTTCTTGGATTTATTTAATTTCTTTGGTAAACTCGGTATCCATCTTTTCCTGTACTTCTTTCCTTTTTCCTCCAACCTGTCTTTCATTTTTTAATTTTTTTTGAGTCAATCCGGTTTCCATTTTTTCCTGTACTGCTTTCTATCTTTCATTTCTTCAGTCAATCCGTTAACCCTCTTCTCTTCTACTGCTTTCATTTCTTTTATTTCTTCACTCAAACTATCTTTCATCTCTCTTTGCCCTTCATTCATTTCACTCATCTGGGCAGCAAACCCTTCGAAAAATTTTTCAATTTCTTGCTCCATACATCTGGTTATTACCTTTCAAAAAACAGTCTCACTTCTGACACCAGAATTACTGCTTACTTGGAGTTCGTGAGATGTATCTGAATGAAAAGTGAAACTTGTAGAAGCTCAGAAGTTTATTTGCAGAAATTCCGAGAAGATTACAGGTCAATAAAGCAACTATTGACTTCAATTTCAACATTAAACACAGCTTAAATAACAGCTGACAAATAGAAATCCACAGGACAAACTGTATCAGAGCATTAACGTACACCGCAATGTGCTGCAAAAAAGAAAATAGTCAGGAACTATTTATCGAAAGGCATTTGTCCAGAAACTGACTACATGGACGCTTTGGACTTCGTTTTATACCCTTCTATAAAACCCAGAATATTCTGGTAACTCGTAGAATATTCAAGTTAGAGTTACTAAATTTGGTATATCGGAAATGAGGATTTTGTCACCAAGGTCGCCAAAAAGTCTCAAAAGAGTTAAAAACTCTCCAAATTTGGCACCAAGGTCATTCCCTGCTTTTATTACATGTGAAGCTATTTAAAGTGTTTTTTAACGAATAATGAGCTTTTTCATGTGAAAACAAACTAGAAATGCAAAAAATTAAAATTTTATAACCTGATGACTAAACCCCTTTGAATGAATTTACATAAAAATAACTATAGTTATTTCCAAAATCGTAACACTATATATATATATATATATATATATATATATATATATATATATTACGTATGAGGCAAATTAACGTATTTCTTCGTTTTTTAGAGCAATTATGAAGCATAAACAACGTATTATTTATTAATTAGTAATATTTATTATTTTATCTTTAGTTTGTCCCGCCTTTTCAGAAAGAAAATCGAAGGTGTCAATACGCGGGTTTACAATGTCCCCAATATTGGCAAAATCAATTAGAATTTTTCGCATTACCGTCGAGTTCAAAAAGAGTTATTTGAGGAATTAACACGACAGCCTTAAGATTAGAAATATTAGACATAAAATAACCCTAAAATGGTTACTAATGGTGCAGTTACCGTAAAATAGATCAAATTTTCAAGTTTCTTAAAGAGGTAAATTTATTTACTGAATAACACAATTTTTATACCTGGAGGTTAAATTAAATTTAAAATTAAAAAAGGATATATATATATATATATATATATATATATATATATATATATATATTTCTCCCAAAATGTACTTTTCCTCCTTTAACAATATACAATATTATAAATCAGCATATTTAAGTTATTTGGACTAATTGTGCACAAACGGTACATAAAATGGCTAAAAATAAGTGAACTAAATAATTTATGCAATATATATTTCCATAAATGATGATTTTTGATAACATATAATATATATATATACAGTAGACTCCCCATTATCGGCGGTCGGATTATCCGCTTTGCGGATTATCCGCGGTCCTCAAGTGCCTGAATTTATTAGGGAATTTAAAAATACAGAACAAACTTATTACAAGAAAAGATCGAAGAGAGTAATGACCTTCAAGATTTTTGGAGATATTACACGATTCTTGACAGCATTTATGGCATACACACTGCTTGGGAGGCAGTTAAGCAGTCTACATTGGTAAGGTCTTGGAGAAAAATTTTACCAAATGTGGAGAATGCTTTGTTATAGTTTATAGAAGAGGAAGAAATTTCTGCTTATGATTTGGCAAATTTAGCTAAATCTGTTACTGGAGGAGAAAAAGTCAATGAAGGAAACATTGAAGAGTAGATTAATTGTGACGCCAATGATCCAGGTATTACACCCAGTTTCAGAAGATAGTGAAGAAGAATAGGAAGAAGGAGGTGAAACTCAGCAGAGGATGAGCAACGACGCAGCCCTAGCACATGCAGATGACTTATAAAATATCTCGAGGAACAGGACGATGTATCACTTTGTGACAAAATGCTGATAAAGAAACTGTAATCGCAAATTAAGAAAAAATGCTTCACCGATTTTTTTTTTTTTTGTTAAAAAATAGAGCAAAATGTAAGTAGAAATTTTTATTAGTATGTTAAATTGTATATGTAGGCCATGCTTAACTGTTAATTAAATAATATTGTTCAAAAGGCTTTATGTGTTGATTTACATCCCTTTTTTGACCATTTTGAGGGTTATCCGCTGATTCGATTATCCGCGGTTGTCTATTCCCCGTTCACCGCGGATAATCGGGAGTTTACTGTATAGTAAATATATATATATATATATATATATTAATTTCTTTAAAAGATAAAATTTTAAATCTAAACCTCACAACTACTTCTAACATGTTTTGTAAGGATGTTATTATTATTATTATTATTATTATTATTATTTTAATTTTATGCTCATTCTTGACAAAATTTCAATTCTTTACCGAAACAAATATTTTGGTGCTGTATTTTTTAAATTTATATTATATTTATATACAATGAAGAAAACTATTTTTTTTTTCAAAAGAAGCAAATTAGTGTTATTATATATATATATATATATATATATATATGCATATATATAATGTAACAATTAAAGCTGAATAAATTTGTACAACTTAGTACAAATAACATATCTTAAAACTTATATTATTATTATTATTATTATTATTATTATTATTATTATTATTATTTAACTTTAGAATTTATTTAATAGTGTTTTGAATTTAAAATATGATTTCACAAAATTTTCAGTAATTATAACATATTTTGACATTTAAATTATTTTTGTTACAAAGTACTTTGTCAAACTCTTTGACGATGACAATCCTTTTATTAAATCACTAGCTAAAGGAAATTTTCTTGACAAGCTACATTTTAAAAGGAAATTACAACAAATATTGAAATTTTCTGTTAATTCGGAACTGTTCCATCGCTTATTTAATAATTTGAATGTCCAATCTATTTTTACGACAGTTAAAAATATAAAAGCATTTCAATTTATTTGATTTTTAATGTTTTATTGAAAATAAACATTTCGTAATATCTCTTTAATGTGTAGACAATTATAATATATAAATTTACATGTTTAATTTAACAAAGTCATTTCTTCATAATTAATAGTTTCTTTTACTGTAGATTATTTGTGGTTTTTTCCGAATTCGATAAATCTGGACTTTAAATTTATAAAATATCTTTAGTTATAACTATACAATATACATTTTTCGAAGTTAAAAGTATGATTATTCTCTCAACAGTATTTAGCAATGGCCAATTTCATTATTTTTATTTTCCTGAATATAAGCCATGTATTTTTTAAGAAGCTTAATCACCCATATGAATTGGACTTTATAAAATGTTTTCATTTATTATAAATCACAAAAATGTCATTAATTGTGTTTTTGCTGTACCCAATATCTCGGATTGTTGTAAGTATTTCATAAAACATACATATTAATGATTTTTACAACGATTCCTACATCCCAAATTCCTAATTTTTAGCACCTACAGTTTTTTTTTTTTTTTTTTTTTTTTAAATTCCTGTTGACTGCTATTCCCAGTCTAAAATTTGCTTATATATATGTATATATATATATAATAACAATAATTTACCTTGTCATTCTTCACTGAAAACGGCAAGCTTCTTACGCTATCGAAACTGTAGATTGCATTTAGTATTTTTACACTAGTGTTTTAACGTTATGTAAATATTTTTATTTATTTTCCACGCCAAATCTGATTATATATAATATATTTATTTTTTTGCATCATTTCTGACAGTTTATCAATTATTTTCAACCTACAGAAATACTCACAAATGTTTATTGTTCATTACAAAATGCAGGGCAATAGTATTTATTATTATTATTTTAGTAATTCAAAAAAATAAAAATTAAAATTAAAAGGAAATTTTTTCGTATCTTTCTTTTATAATAATAATAATTATTATTATTGTTATTTTTATTTATTTTAGTAATTATTAATTAATTATTTTTCAGCAGTATGTCATATAAATTAAGGTATAAAATTAAAGAAAGGAATAAAAACGTATAAATTAATAAAAACTCCTGGCTGGTATATACCAAATGTTAATAAAAAAATAATTATGTCAAATATTAAATATAATATTTTGTTGAAATAAATATTATTAACCATAATATTTATTTATTCCATACAGTATGACAGAATCAATTTGCATAAAACATTCAATATAAGCTCTCGGAAAAGTACTGATAGGTTGTATGTATTCATTAAAAAAATGCTTAATTTTTTTTTAGAAATCTTTATTCGTGTTTTTTCTAGTTCTTCATGTGATACATGGTTTTATATTTTGCAATTTTTGGAAAGGTTTTTTAATATATATATATATATATATATTATTTAGCATGAAAATGTTTGATTGTGAAGACACGAATGAGTTTCCAAGTAATAATTTGATCAGACAGTATACAGCTACTGGATTTATGGAGCACTATTGTTATTTATTTATTTTACAACCACACATACGAGAAAAAAAATAAAGAAAGTAAAAAAAAAAAAAAAAAAAAAAAAAATGAAATAAGTAAAAAAGAATGAAAATAAAAGAACCATAAACGTATAAAATATTCCTTAAAAGCATACTTTAAAACATCTTCCTTTATTCCGAAATCGAAATCAATCTTATCTTATATTTTTATTTCTTTAAAATATATCAAATTTTGGATTTGAAAACTTTGATGTGTGGGCGAAGATATCTCTGAGGAGTTTAAGTGTTAAAAGTTGAAATGTGTAGACCCTATTTTGGTGATTTTCGATCTATTCTCATATTTTATTTATTTTTGATAAAGTATATTAAATCCTTCTTACCAATTCTATTTTAAAAATTTTATTTTTGCTTCAGACTAAAAACACAGTTCTCTTATCTGAAAGTTGAATATATATATATATATATATAATGCCCGTATTATACGCTATAGAAAGAAATTTTATATTAATTTATTCCTTTATTTATTATCGAATCGCAATAACTCATTTTGTAAAAGTTGCAATTTTAATAAATCTTTAAATAATATAAAACGATTTAAGTTCATTATTAAGTTTATAAAATCTTCTATATAATAAAAGTGCGTATGAAATTCAGATTATATATCGAAACATTTCGAGATGTACATTAAATTTGAAATGTTGCTTGCTGTAGAAAGAAAATATTGAAATTTTAAGCTCTTAATTCAGAATATTTTGAACGCTAAATTTTAGAAGAGCTTTGTTTTAATGTAAGGCATTTTACATTGTTGTGTACAGAAAAACCCTTTAAATGTTTTTAGTTATTATGACATTTGTTTAATTTATTTTTTTTATTTTTATTTTTATTTTTTGTAATAGCTCAAGGGGTAACACCACTTTAGAAGCTTAAGAAAATCAGTTTTTTAATTGGCTTAAAAGATGCTTTAAAACTTCTAAATAATAATGCAAAAAGTATGGTCCCTGAAAAATAATTTGTTCTATGGAATTCTGAACTCCTTCTCTAGCGCATCGAATGGCCTCAAATTAATCATGCCTCATGAGAATTGTTGCAGCGTCGCCATATTTTCCCATGAAATTTTATTTTAATATACAACGTAATATAACGTATGCTCAATAACTACCTCAAGTATTATTTCAATATCAAATTTCCTTCCGCCTCCCGCCCCCTAAAAAAACGCTTCTTTTAGACAGTTACTGTGGTGTTACCCCTTAAACAATGAAAGATGTGGTAAAAAGGTATATAATATAAATTCGCATTAGTGGAATGTGTTTGAGCTTGCTTTTCTATATTTAGTTGGAAATTAAGAGAAAGGAGCCTTATGGAGTTCTAAAGTTTAGACTAAATTAAAAGAACGGTTATGCATACCAAGAGTCAAATAAGTATGGTACTGTCAAAAGTGTCTATCAATGTTCCTTTTCTAATGAATACCTGAAATAGAAAACACGGGAAAGGAAAATGATAGAGAAAGTAATAATTTTTAAAGTTCTTGTATGTTTGCCCGCTTAAAATTTGCATTAATAACAAAATTTTAAGATAAAAAATTTTTTAATAAAATAATATACATTCAAAATTGGAGTTTATTACAAGATATTAGCATCCAAACAAAAAAATAACAATAAATTTATTACGTAGTATCCATACATTTATAATACGCTGAATTTCAGTAATTTTCAAGAAATTTAGATGTAGTTAATATTATTATATTTCAATGCATATACAACAGTATTAAATAAAACATGAGATATAAATTCACAGAAATATAACTTAACATAATAAAATTTCTTGAAAAATATATAAATTTTAAAAGAATAAAGAAAAAATACTTCTCAGTAAATAAATAAATAAATAAATAAATAAATAAATATATATATACAGTCGGTAACAAAAGTGTCCGAACACTAGCAAAAATTCCTATGTAAAAAAAGTACACTCCATACGGTTTTGTTAAATAAATCCTTATCGAATCATGTTCTTACACTGACTAAGAACAGGATTCGAGAAGGATTTATTTAACAAAACCGTATGAAGTGTACTTTTTTTACATAGGAATTTTTGCTAGTGTTCGGACACTTTTGTTACCGACTGTATGTTTACAGTGATTTTTTTAATTTATTTCCTCGATTTTGCAATGTTCTTCTTCAACAGTAATTTCTGAACAAATTTGGTTTTGTATTTTTCTCAATTGATCGATTAATTAATTAAATATTTTTTTTTGTTTTGAAGGCCAATTTTATGCAAGTTTTCTTATTCAAATATAAAAATATTTAATTTTTAATTTGTCTTATTAATTATTCCGCAATGTAATACGTAATTATGTTAAAAATGTATTTAAATATAATATTTAAAAAAATAAGAAAGGAAAAATAAATAAATAAAAGCAAATTAGCAGTAATCGTAAGATATATATAATAGTTTTCAAGAAATTGCAATAGGCTTAATATTTATAAATTTTATTGCATATATACATATGCAATAACATTTATAACTATTAAGCCATATTGGATATATATATATATATATATATATGCAATATATCTAACTGTAAAGCATTATTTACAAAAATATCTAATCGATGAAGTTGAACATCTAATTAAACTTCAAGTTTGGTTAAGTTCTGTCCTTTAAATAATGGATGTAGCGCCAATAATTTTGAATATGCATACGAAGCCCTTTTCCATAAATTGTCAGATCACTTTCAGGACATGTCTGAACATGTAAATCCATTGAAAGATGAAGGACTAAATTTTTCACGAATCAAATATTTCATTTTATATACCATCAAATCAGAGTAATAATACATTAAATTAGTGTGCTTTTATTTACATTTTAAGAAAAAAAAAACGAACAAAATCTGTAATATATTTGTTTCTACATTCAACAATATGAAATAAATAAAATCATAAATAACACATAATTAAAGTTTCATATTTTTCAATTTTTCCCATCTCATAGTAGTTACTTTTCAGCTGTGATGAAAAAAATATGTGATTGTTTATATTCAGAACACCATTGAAGAAGATAATTCCTAGATCTTTGCCATAGTGCAGCACCAATATGATATAAATGCACTCAAACCTTAACCTTTATTTCTCAGTGTGTATTATTTATTGATATCAACAAAACATAGAACTTGAAATAAGAAAACAAAACTGAAAATGAAAATTTTTCTTATTTGATATTGCTACGCTCAGCCAGGCTGTATTATGACTCTGATTTACTTGAACGTGTTTCTTAGAATTGCATATCTTATAGATGTTTAAAAGGAAATTTTCTGAACTTTCTAATTTAAAATAAATTTAACGTTCGTTCGACTCCAAAAACAGTGTTTTAAGAATTGTAACTGTTATTTGATGTTCGGGAACGTTTATGTACTGCTTGAGAGATAGCTTTTTATCTCAGACACTAAAACATGTTTACTTTGCCTTCAGGAACACTTATTCTCCTAGCACTTTTTTTCTGTAAATTTTATCACAGTTAATGCAAATTATGGTATTCCGCTGCAAAGTATGGTATAGTTCATTTATTTGTTCCTTTATTTTTCAGTTTCACTGGTAAATTTGTGTCAAATAACAAGAAAACAGCACATGTCTCGAGTGCGATACTTGACAGATAATTGTATTGGCTTCTAGGTAATTATAACGTACTTCTCACATAGATATAGTAATATATATATATATATATATATATATATAGAGAGAGAGAGAGAGAGATAGATAGATAGATAGATAGATAGATGGATAGATAGATAGATAGATAGATCTATCATCCCCATGTTATCGAGTAAAATTTTCTGATGCCGAAAAATTGTCCTGAAATCAGCCATTTGAAGGTATTGAAAAAAAGAAAAAAAAAAAGAAAGAAAAATAAAAATGAATTTAAAACTGTATCTGGTGTTTTCCATTTACTATTAGTAAATACATTATTCATAAATTTCATTTACTAAATTATCCGTGCGTATTCCTATTCCTGTGTGTAATTTGATCAGGGAAAGTCAGTCCTTAGAGTGACTTTTCCCGAGTAAAAAAAAAATCACTTTTTCCCTCTCGCTGATAAACATACGTCTTATTAATATATCTACGGTACCATATCGACTCTATCATTTTTTCTAAAAATTAAATTTACACTCTTGCTACTTTCCTAGTCAGTCCTGAAGAGTTCCAAAAAGTCCCAGAGATGTACTCTTTGCGTATTTCATATTTTAGAAAATATTAGAGAAATATAATTCTACTAATAGCCCCTAATACGATAAATGATAGTATGATTATGGAACCATTATATATCTTAGCAATTTTTATTTAATCATAAATTATTATGCTAAACTTTTTTAGACAAAGCCAATGATTTTACATCATATTTCTGTACATAACTCACAGTTTATATTAGCTGTTAACCTTATTCAACTATAATACACTCTGTCATACAAAAAAAATATATATGCACCCAGAAGAAATCGAACCGCATTCACGAAACTCGGCACAAACGTAGCTGGTAAGAGATATGGAAATGATTAAAATTTCAACGCGAATGAGACAAGGCTAAGCATGTTATGCGCATCTGAACTGCGCAGCTGGGCGAGTTTGAAAGCATGATTTCTCGCGCCGTACAGCTTTTCAAACGAATCTGTCGACTTTAATGGACGGTACTGTGACTTGAGATGCTTCTGAGACGTAACCAGTGACAGTACCGACAATTGTCGGATAGTGAGAGGGGCCGTATAGTAGACCTCAGAGAAGAAGTTTGGTCGTTCAGGTATATCCACCGCCACCTCGTTCGGAGCGATATGGTAGTTGCTCGGGTTTGGTAACAGTGGGTCACGGAAGAGAGAATTAACCATTGTGGAGGGTCAAGACATCATAAGCAGTGTAGACTGGATATTTGTTGACCCAAGGCAAGTTGGAGTGTGACCGACCTAACGTGTGATCGTCCGTGGTGAATTACGATTCAGACTCAGTGCTCATGACCATCGCACACGCATGTGGAATCGACCAGGACAACGGTCTGATACGGCATTTTTTGTCTAGCGGCATACAGGTGTTACACAAGGTGTAACAGTGTGAGGAGCGATCTGTTGGGGCACACGATCATCTCAAGTCGTTTTTCAAGGCACTATGATGGCTCGCAACTACGTGTACAGCATTTTAAGGCCGGTTGCGCTGCTTATTCTATGAAGCCATATACTGCTCTACTCTCCCAACAATGTCTTCAAGCATATAACGTACTCACATGGCCTACCAGTTCATCAGACCTCTCGCAAATAGAGCAAGTCTGGGACGGGCTAAGAAGGCAACTGCAGTCGTGTTGGAATGCTGGTGAATTAACTGCTCAGTTGCAAAGGTTATGGCATAATCTTCCGCAGGGAGATATAGATGACCTAACTTATTCGATACCACGCCGTGTTTCAGCTTGTATAGCTGCCAGAGATGGCTTTACTACTTACTGATTTGTAACTTTTTTCATCCCATAACTTCTTAATAAAACGATATTTTGTTCTGAATTTTCAATCATTTGTTTATCTCTCCATATACTACAAGCATGTTAAGCTTCGTAATTGTAGCTCATTTCCTTCTGGGTGCATATATTTTTTTGTGACAGAGTGTAGTACCACATTCTGATTTTATTTATTTTTTTATTATTTGAAGGAAACGTACGTTTTTAATTCCAATAACAAAAAGAAATCAATAACAAAATGTAAAGATTAATTTTGCTATGCAGATGTATTTTTAAAAATTCTTACTTCACTAAAATATAAATATATATTATTATCTAAATTTTAAGAAGATATTATAATATTTTCCAAACAACTTTTAACAAGTACTTCCAAGTGAGTTTAAACAAACAGGTTTAGATTAATTAACAGTGTTCGCCTCTAAAATATTTTGACATGACATTCAAAATCTCAATCTAAGAATTTTTCGCCAAACAAGAGGTTTCGGATAAATTTATTTTATGACTACAACAAAATATTTAATTTAGAAATATTTTCTGAAGCATCTACACTATGGTATTAAATATGACAGGTAGTGCAAAACTATAAAAAAGAAAATATTTGAACTTCCTTTTTATAAATTTAATTTGGTCATTCTACATAAAGTATTTTACTTATAATAAATTAAAGTTATATTTCCCCAATATATTTTTTATATTTAAATAAAAATATTAAATATGGTTAAAAGTTATCTGTCAGGGTTTGTTTAAAATAATGCATGTATCTATTTATCAATCTCTCTCTCTCTCTCTCTCTCTCTCTCTCTCTCTCTCTATATATATATATATATATATATATATATATATATATATATATATATATATATAATTAAATTTATTAACAAAGAAACTCTAAAAATTTATTTTATATAAAAGAAAATGCATTTTAAGTTTAAAAAATAAAAGAAAATCGTATTTAATGTATTTAAGTTATTTAGAAGTCATTACATATAATATATATAGATATAGATATACTAAATATATGTACACATATAACATTTAAGCACAATCACGTATTTATCTTTCTTATTTTTATGTCATTTCTTTTAATTTTATTTAATTTTATTTTATTTTATTTATTTTAATTGAGATGGATCATATTTCACCATCTCGTCCCAAAATAGATGTTGTGTGATTTTATATTTTATTCTGTTTGTGTAGATTTTATTTTTCTTTATGAGTATTTTGAAATCATTAAAATCCTTTTTTCATTGTAATTTTATCATTTATATTATATGTAAATTTTAAATATTTTAATTAATTAATTTAAAAAATGTTTTTTTTTTCATGATTTAAAGTATTTATAGATTAGAAAAATATAATCAACTGTAAATATTGAAAACACAAAAATCCTAATATTTTATGTCAAGCGCATAACAAATTAAATATATTATTATAACTTCTCAAATCTACAATGATTACTGATAATTGTAAAATAATTATTAATAATATTTTAACAAATTTTAAATATTAACTTCATGATTTAAACTATATATATATATATATATACATATTTATAAAAATGAATTACATAATTACATTTTTAATAAGACAAACAAAATCTGTATTCTTTACAAATATAATAGACAAAAATTTAAACAATCATAAAACGGAAAGATATATAACCAAAGTTGCAAGATAGATCTTTTTTTTTTTTAACTAAAATAAATGACAATTATAGTATATGACTCTGTAAAAATATAATAATTTTATTTATCCTCATTGATTTTTTGTACTTTAAATTTAAATCTTACTACAATATCAAGTCATATTTAGATGCTGATTTTTTTTTTCTTTTTCAGTATATAGATTATACTACAAACTTTGTCAATGCACATAATATTTGTGATTTTGAAAATTTGTTCTTATCATACAATTTATTGTTAAAATTATATAAATAGACACTGTTATAATGTATGTGGAATAATAAATATATTATCATTATAACAAGAACCAAAATAGGAAACAAAATTGCTATAATGCTATATATTTTTTAAATAGTTTTAAAGTATTCTTTTTTTTTCCCTTCAAGCTATAGATGGGATAAAACAATTGTAGAACATATACTTAAGAAATATATACATATATATATATACATATGCTGCAATAAAATTAATAGCGCATTTTGGTATTTTTCATATTTTATTTAATGATGAAAATGTCTCTTTTCTAACAAGATAAAAAATAAATAAATAAATAAATGGAATAAAATAAAAAGTATTGCGTAAATTAATTTAGACATTTATTTTTTAATATATCTTATTACAATATCAAAAAAGTATAATAATTATTACAAAATAAATAGATAAACAAAAATAAAATTAAAATAAAAAGATAGAACAATAAAAACTTAGTTATTTTATTTTCTTGAAAAAAAAAAAAAAAAAAAAAAAAAAAAAGCACAATTTATGAACGAGCAATTTGATTCTTCTGAAGTCTTCCAGTTAAATATTTCTTAAATTTTAATCGTCAAAGAAAATTCTTCAGAAATACTCGTTTCAGTTTTCTTCAAATAACAAAAACTCATACATTATTTAAATAAATTTAATAAGATATCTTTGCTTATAGAAATTTAAAACGTAAATGTAACAAAATAACTTTATTCTTCAATTTTTAAAATATTTTTATATTTTTAAATAGGACTAATTGGTACCTTCACATATAACATATTAATATATATATATATATATACTTTTTGCGGTGAAAATCGTATGCATTGATCATGGAAAATAATTTAAATAAATAATAATCTTACAAAATATTTATATTGTGTAAATTTATGTAAGGAAATGTCGAAAATTCTTTTGTGGTGTCACAATTTATTATCTTAATAAAATATTCTTACATATGTTAATGTTACTTAAATAATTAGACTATAAATTAATAAGGAGTAAAAATAATGTTATATAAAAAAATAAATAAAAATGATTACGTATGTATGTATATGTATACATACATATGTAATATATATATTTTTTTTTTTTTACCGGGTGACCAAAAAGTCACCGAAGATTAAAAAAATATATTATTCAAAAATTATTGCCCGTAGAGCTGAGCAGTTTTCACTAAAATGTTCAGAAAAGCATGAAGACATTTTATATGTATAAAAAAAATATTATTTTGCTTTTTCACAAACAGATGGTTCCACATTAATGGTATCGTCTTAGATTTTATTATCGTCTTACATTTTATGAACTTTCGGTAAAGCATAAAATCTGGCACAATTAGCAATAATGGCTCTAATTAGCAAATCTGCTATAAAATCTTGCCCCTTGTTATTGGAATCGACTAAATCTCATCTTATCACTTCTATTGCTAATTGGGCCAGATTTTATGATTTACCGAAAGTTCACAAACCCAATATTCCATTACGTCCCATAATCTCAAATATCGGTACTGCTTCCTATAATTTAGCAAAATTTCTCCCCACAATTATTGCTCCCCTTCTTGCTGTTAATTGTTATACAGTTAAGAATTCCATAAAATTTGCAAAAAACATTTAAAACTGCCCTCACACTAATCTCATATTGTTTTCTTTTGATGTAAAATCTATTTTCACTAATGCTCCAATAAGTGGCGCCCTCTGCTGTCTCGAAAATAGATTAAAAGAGTTTCATTTCTCATCTTTTGAAATACAAGAATTAATCTCTCTTACCCGCATTTGTTTATCACAAACCACTTTTTCTTTTCAAAATAAATTCCATCGTCAGTCTGAAGGTTTAGCCATGGGTTCCCCTCTCTCCCCAATTCTCGCAGATATTTACATGCAATATTTCGAAAGCAAACTTTTTAAGAAAATATCTTTTCCTTTTTGTACCCGTTACGTTGAGGACACCTTCACGCTTATCGACATATCTCATCACAATATTGACCATGTCTTAGAAACTTTAAATTCAATTGACAGTAATATCCAATTTACATATGAAATAGAAAATAATGGCTCCCTTCCATTTCTTGATACCCTAGTCTCTCGCACTGTAAATTAATTTTCAACCACCATCTATCGAAAAAATTTTGCTGTCTCCATTCCTCCCCATGCGCGGTCATGTCACCCACCGAACCAAAATATGGCTGCTTTCTATACTTTTGTAAATCGTGCACTTAATATTTGTTCAAATGCTATTTTATTAAAATGTGAAATTAAATACCTGGCAATTGGCAGAGGTTTTGACCCTTCCATTATAGACAAAGCTATCCAAAAATTATAACTCCCTCGTATTTCGTCTACTAAATCAGTCTCTTCTGACATCAGTATTGTCTTACCCTATTTTCCTAAATCCAGTCAAACCATAGCTAAAATTCTCAAACAATATGATTTTAAAATAATATTTTCGCCTTAAAATAAACTCACCTTTTCTCAGTTAAAAGATCCCATTGATATGCATAATTCTTGCGGTATTTATAGTATTTCCTGTCAGTGTGTTTTATCATATATTGGCCAAACTAAACGCAGTCTTAAATTTCGTCTAAAAGAACATACGAATTACGTCCACAAACAAGAAACCAATAAATCGGCTATTTCTAAACTTTGCTGGGAGGAAAATCATAATTTAAAATTTAATTCAGCTAAAATAATTTGCAGACCTAAATCCATTCATGAACTCGATTTCTTTGAAGCTTTTCATATTTATAAAAATTTTAAAAACCTTGTAAATTGTGATTTCGCTGTTCCCTACTTGTCTGACTGTTGGAAATTTTATATTCAGTCCACATTTTCTTAATTTTTCTACTGTTTTCACAGCTAACTTTCCTAAATTCCTATTGGCCACTCTCCCCACCTTTCCTGTAATCCTATTGGTTGAACTAAATCCGGCCCCTCTCTTATATATACGAGCACTTCTCCTGATTCAGAATCCTTTTTGCACTGAAGACGGTACGCTTTAGGCTACCGAAACAGCTGTATGCATTTCCAGTATTTTTATTTGGCGTTTCTGACGTAGTAGTTTATTCGGGTTTTAATATTCCAACGCGAAGTCTCCTGTTATTATACTTTGAAATTGTGTTTCTTTTATATTATCATGTTTCGAGGTCTGCTGATCCCAAAAACATGTTTTTATTGGTTGGTTTGTGTGTCTATGTGTCTGCGTGTTTTTCTGTCTGTTGTCAGTATATGTGAAGAACAAACAGTAGTAGGAAATCCAAACTCAGTATTCTAAATCAGTGTCATACATTAATGGAACACTAAACTTTTCATCCGAGAGGTTTCAAATACTTTACGACTATGGGCTAAATTTTCGGTAGGTACACTTAAAAATATATAGCCTGAATTAACAACGAAAGAAAAAATGAGCATTTAATTTTTATATGCGTAAATCATGTTTTATGCCGAATGTGGTAGGAAAATCTTTCACCATTAGTTACCAAAATAATTCGGATGAATTTGAATTATACATTTAAATAGCTATATGCACGTTTCACTAGGACTAAAATAGTCCGGTGCGTAAATAGTTTGTAAACAATATTCAGGGCTATTCAAAAGTAAGCGAAAATAGTCTTTTTTTTTTTTTTTTTTTTTTTTTTTTTTTTTTTTATGAATGCAACTGACGGAAATGCTTCACTGTGTTTTACCATGCCCAAGAAAACACCTCAAGTAAGAAAATTTATTTTTCATATTCATACGCTACAAAATGTTTTTTTTTTTTTTTCTTTTTTTTTTTTTTCGACATTCAAATTTCCGCGCGCAGGTTTATTGTATAATATGCGTTTTAATATACTTCACTGTAAATACAAGTGTCTGAAATTCAAACAAAATTGTGCCTGAAACGGGTGTTCAATTTTAAGATGTTAAAAAGTGTCTTAAAAGGCACATCGTTTCACACTCGAAACGTCTGAAATTCCGCCATCTTTGATCCTGTATGAAGTGAATATTTTTCTTAACTAAAAAGATGCGTTTTATACTGTTAAACTGTGAGAAACAGATTTTAGAATCTCCTAGAGCATAGAATATATATATTAATACTTTTTACAATGATAGTCCCCGTTGCCCCCGGTGGGAATCGAACGGACAACCAATGGATTCAAAGTCGAGTGTCTTCCCAATCAAGCCATCGGTGCTCACGCTGAACTCTGCTTGTATAACGAAATATATTCTAGTATCCGTAAAACAAATGGAAGTTTTATTTCTTTGCAATAAAACTGTTCATAAGAAGTAAAGCTTAATACATATTATCTTAAATTTCATGTGTAGAGGTTTAGATTTTTTTTTTTTTTAATGCGTAATAAATATGAAAAAATAGTAGCCTATGGATTTTAAACGATTTTTATTTTTTAATTTTTATTTATTTATTTATTCATTTTTTTTTTAAACTGGTATTTGCAAGAAAACAACCTATATACATGAAACAAAAAAAAAAAAAA
Organism: Salticus scenicus; assembly: GCA_963930645.1. Taxonomy (NCBI): domain Eukaryota; kingdom Metazoa; phylum Arthropoda; class Arachnida; order Araneae; family Salticidae; genus Salticus; species Salticus scenicus. The sequence continues at coordinate 159,028,933 of OZ005648.1, read as the reverse complement.
AATGCACTTTTACATTTTGAAGTGTAGGGAAACATAAAATAATTTTTAAAACGCGAAAAAAAAATCAATTATGCAGAAATTGTTTAAGATTGTTTAGCTACGAATTCGCTTTTTTAGCTACAAGTTACATGCTTCGTTTATCTTAATATTTTTTTGATTTATTACATGTGAGAATTATAAATAAAAATTAACTTTTTTTTTTTTTTTTTTTTTTTTTTTTTTTAATTTTTAACAGAATACGATCCATGTCTAAGTATTTTAAATAAGTTAACTACTTATATTACATAAAATAATGTCAAATTTATTTGTTTAAAATATGTTAAAACAGGATATGCATGCTGCTTAAAGTAGATTCCATATGGAAAATTTGTTAAGTAATACAAATGTCTGAATTTCTAAGTCTGAAATTTGTAATGTCTGAATTTTTAAGTGCATAAATTGTAAAATGTTTGAAATTTTATGTGTCTGAAAATGATATATGTCTTAATTTCAGACATATCGACCTTATTCAGACACTTATCTGAGCTCATTTATAAAAAAGACACTTACGTGTCTTAATTTAAGATTGCGTCTGAAATTTTGCATGCGTAAGTGTTTCAGACATTTATGTGTCTGAATTGACATTTCAGACACACTTCTGTCTGAATTTAAGACGCTTCTATTTGCAGTGTTGAATGCAAACGTCATTAAGTTAATTGTTGACATGTGTGCATTTCTGGTAGCAATAACACATAAAACCAAATATTTGCAGGAAATTTTACATTAGCAAAATATTCATATGAGATTATTATGCGTTTATGTGGGACTTCAAAACATTATGCGCGTAAAAGTGTGGTGAATAATAAGGAATAATTTTTACATTTAATAACAACCTATAATTCTGCATTGATGTAGGTACTATATTCAAAAGGAGGGTAGAGGGGGACGAGTTGCCGCTCCCTTGCTCAATATTGCGTCGAATAAAACAGTTGGTGAAATAATTTTGAATTATCTTTAACGTAAGTTCATATATACCATTGAAATTACCTCGTAGACTGAAATCTTTATTTTATTACAACGCATGATAAGAGAAAGTCATGTGAGTGCTGCACCAGATCATTAAATAATATTTAAACTAAGAATATTTTTTCACGTTTGAACAAGCAAGCAAATAAGAAATCTAAATCTAAACTAAATTAAATAAATAAACAAAATAAAACTTCAACGTTTAGGATGCAGAAAACTTTAAAAGAGTTCATGCAGACAGCTCTTTCATTAGCACTGACCATATCTTTCATTATAATGGCTTAGCAAGTAAAAAGGATATTGTTTCCTGTATGTGCAAAAGGAACCGTATTCTGATTATTCTATATTCATATACACAAAAAATCTCTCAAAATAAAATCCGTAAAATTCAGCTAATTTGAAATACAGAAGAGTTCGTACCATTTTGTATTTTATGCACTGATGACAGTACATTTCTTTCTAAAGAAACGACTTTCTGCATTTTCTCTTTCAATATTTTTTGTTTTCTATACGTTGAAGTTTTTATGGTATATACATCATGCTATGTCTAAAATGTAAAAATGCTTTTGAACGTCTTTTTGTCATAAATCATAATAGGCACAATTACGAAGTAATATTAAAAAGAAATTTAAATTTATTGCAAAAATTTCACAAATATTTATAAATTTTATAGAAAAAAAAAAGATGTATTAAAAATGTAAGTGTTTCATTAATTACTGTGCTACATAGATTAGATTTGACTTTTAATTTTCTAATAAGGTGTACATTTCCGAAAAGTATTTTATTCAGAATCACATTCTAATAAAATCATACGTTAAAAGCCGTGTTATTTAGAGTCTGTATTTTTTTTTTTTTTCATTTTCTAATTTACGAAAGTAAAGCAAAAAACTGTTATTTTATTCAAATAAATTGATGTTAATTTTATTTACTTAAAATAATATTCAATGAATAAAACGTATTAAGCTAATACTTATTTTCCAAAGATACTTTGTCAGTGTTCACTTCTTTGAATATTACAATAATTTATTATTTAACTTAGTTAATCTCAAAATCAATAACTTATTTGCATTTTAACATGTTTACTGTGCTTAATATATAGTGCAATATCCAATAACAACTACGTTACGCTATTTCTTGTATTCTTATTCGAAAAAAATATGTATTTATTATAGATATGTTTTATATTTTTATGTTCCAATATTTCAGTAACTTACTGTTTCTATGTATAAAAGTAAACATAGCGTTTTTTTTTTTTTTTTTTTTTTTTTTTTTTTTTCTTTTACAATATATTATTTTATAATGTTAAATTATAAGTTTTTATAATGTTAAATTAATAAATATTTATTAAACATTCTGTTAATATGTAAATTTGTAAATTATACATTATTTTTTTTTCATAATTACTTTTGCTACAAAGAAACAGAAAAATTCATACATAGCCCATTTAAAAACGCCATGAATTTACGTTCTTATCTAACTGAGAATACTAAAGTAAAAAATCTTGTTGCTATACATATCTTAAAAAAATTCATTCTTACATATTGAAGCATGTACCATAAATCATGTTTTCAACAATGTTTTTAATATATTTATTTTATTTTATTTTTTTAAATTATCATATTTTTTTTTTCTTTTTTTTCTTTTACAGAAATATTGTATATAATTTAGTATGCATCAAAATGTTATAAATGTGTATCTTAGTGAAAATGCGAATAAAAAATTCATAGTTTAAAAGAATTTATTTCAATATAGAGAATCATAAATAATTTTTTCCCTAATTCGTATACTATTGTTAATATATATGAATTTGGTTGATTAAAAATACTATATATATATATATAGGGTCGATTATGAACGCATCCTTTAACCCTTTAACGTTCACTAAATTTATTTTAAAAATTACTAAACTAATTTTAAAAATGGCTTTTAGACACATATAGCTGATTATAAATATTTAAAAAATAAAAAAAAATAGCATTGTTCCTTTTCGAGAAATCTTCGGTTTAAAACTTCTGTAAATAAACCTTATTAAATTCAAATAATATTTAATTTAATAAATAAATCACTTTATAAGTAAACATTATCGACAACAAAAACTCGTAAAATTTGCATAGATCCCAAACATTTCAATTTATTTTGGAGTATTTTAACCCTTTGCGGGGCAATGTAATTCGGATCATTTAAATTATACTGCCACCGGAATTTACGAACATAATTAAAATAGAAGAAATTTTAAATTTTCACGTTAAAAAAAGGGCCTTTTCTGCTGTGTTATAAATGTAAATTTTTGCTAAAAAATTTCCGGGATGAGTTTTTGCACTTGAGAATTAAAATTAGGTGTTCCATATGCGGGAACACTGCGACTGAAAGGGTTAAAAACATAAAGGGGTGTATGTTCTCATCAAGACGAACAAAACTGTAATGGAACATGAGGTTGAACTGTTGAAAAATTTTAACGTGTGACTGGAAATTTATAAAATGAGACAAAAAAGTAACACTTCAGTACAACAAGATATAAAACATTTATTTAATAAAATATGTATAAACCAAAATAGTCAAAAGTTTTACAACAATAGTTAAAAATGACGTCTTTGGACATTACTGCATAGAATAAAAAGATGGAGGTACGACTGTCTAACGCGCTCGAACTTTCTGAGAATTTCTCTTCTGCAGAAGCCACAAGTTTTGCTATGAGTTTTACTGGTGTCTTGCCTAGTGTATCATAAATGGAAGAAGAAATTCAAATGTACTAACACGGTCTAGCGAGATTCGAGTCCAAGCAATTGGATCATGCTGCCGGATAAACGTTGTTCATGTTCTTTGCACATCTAGACCAGAATAAGGCGAAGAACAATCATGTATGTGCCTAATGTTTTATTGCACGTCGAGAAATGAAGCATATAGCAAGCCTGGTAAGATAATAAGTAAGAAAATTGAGATAAATTACGCTATTTAGAAATTTTTTACAGGAAGTATGGGCTCAGTAGATTACCACAGACAATGTCGCACCACATCTTCATACTGTTCCGGAGATGATCATCTCACTGAAAAAGCGTTCGGATTCTCTGCCAAGGAAATACGAACATAAATTGAAGTTCAAATTTGCAGTGAAAACGCATACTTATAACTTCGACGTTCTCCAAGTACTCTATAGACTGTTTCTCTCTGTTTTGAGAAATTTATTTTTTTAATGCATTAAAAAGCAATTTTTCTACATTTCTAATCCTTTTACTGATATTGCTCAAGAATGAAACTGACAGTTTTGGTAGCATGCCATTCATAGTAATATTTTGTTTACTTTTAGAAGCTCTACTGAATAGATAATGTAAGGATTAATTGGTAATTCTAATATTTATACTAAGGAATTCAAGAACTTTAAAATTATAAAGCAAACAGTAGAAAAATCAAACCCACAAGTTTGAAAATTCAAAATAGTAATTATAGGTGAAAATAATAATAATAATTATTATTTGTGTACTTGTATCAAATAAAATACACTTTATTTTAATGCTGAGAAAATGTAAGTGTTCAATATGTATTTCGTAAATAATAACCTTTATTCATAATATGAATTTTACTTTCAACTACATTTATCCCTTTATAAAGGTAGAGCGTAAATTTTGCGTATAAACCATTCTTAAAACGTTACATTACCTTTAATTTCGAATATGTTTATAAAATGTATAATAATGGAATATTATTTATTTTGGATATACATCCATAAATATATCTTTGTTAAAAGAAGTACAGCTTTAAAAACAGATTTTGTAAAATTACTTCTTGTGTAGCCTTGCTCTTTCAATTAATTACACACAATTTTTTTTTTTTTTTTGGACAGTACACCGAAACATATTATGTATTAATTTTATTTAAAACCAAATATGCAAAGATAATTTTTGAGACAATTTTCCCATTACAGATAAAATAATATATTTTTGTGTAATCCTGTAACTTTTATAAAAAAATATATACAAAAAATGTAATACTTTGATTATTGTAAAGTAATATATTGGTATTATGGTTTTTCTTTCTTAAAATGTATCTAAAATAGTGTGTGTGTTTTATAATTCATGATATCGGTGTAAGAAAATATTATTTAGAAAAAATAAAAACTATAAGAATGTTTATATATGCTAAAGAGTATATCTAGCGATTTCTATCGTTATTTTTTACGAATAATTGTTTATAATCAAAGACATTTAGAAATCAAAAACTGAATCAGTGAAAATTACATTATATATTTAGACAGATCTAAAGTCAGTAAATTATCCTATCTAATTCTATCTATCATAGTCACCCTACCTAAAGTCAGTAAACTATCTTCTTATCAGAGCTTTAAAAATATTGGAAAATTCGCTACGCTGAGATCACATTAAGATAAACTTTATGCATATAATTACATGGTTAAATGTTCTTTGGAACACAATCACGTAAAACTATTTACTTTGCTTACATTTTCTACATGTTTCCACTTTGATGGATAATATATACTTTGAAACAGTCCTTTCAACGAAGAAACTTTAGATATATTATTTTAGTACAACTTAATTTTCAATGCATACTCTGCCGTATGTGAATAAATATAGTATTATTTTACTTAAAAAAAAAAAAAAAGGGTTTATATACATTTTAGAAAATATAATAAATATACTTAGTATATATGCATATTAAAAATATATAACTCCTAAATTTCATTTAAATATTCTGTCAAAAAATAATAATAATAATAATAATAATTATGTACTTTTGCTTTAAAGGAAAAAACTATGTCCAGACAATTTAAATAACTAAGAATCGATATTTTTACATATTTTGATTTAAACTTTTCATTTAATTGTTTATTTCAGAAACTAAAGAACATATTTCTACATATTTCTCAATAAAACAAAAACATCATCCTTGCATACTAAAACGTATGTTATAAATCATGTTTCCATTATTATTTATAAATATTTAATAATATATATATATATATATTTAATTATTAGGATTAATTATTATTTTTTGTATTTATTTATTTTTTTAAAGCTCCAAAAGATTAATTTAAAAACAGGCCTTATACATATTTTAATATGCATTAAATTTGCAGAAAAGTGTATCTTAGAGAAAAGATGAAACGGGAAATTTTAGTTTAAAACAGTTACTTTTTTTTTCAATACAGAGAAATTCCGAGGATTCTTTTCAAATTTATATGCTTTTTTTATTAAACAAATATGAATTTGGTAGATTACAATCCTTTAGATATACAGTGCCATTTATATATACATATTTCAAAAAACATAGAGGCATGATCAAGAGTTTATCAAAATGATTAAGAGTCATCAAGACGTTAAAATATGCAATGTAATATGGCGTCGTAAAAGGCATTTAAAATGTGTGTCAGCAAAAGTACAAAATAAAATTATAAAGAAACATTAAATGGAAATAACGTAAAAAACATTTATTACAGAGAATGTGGATAAGATAGCTCATAATGCCCTGAGTATACAACAGCTATACAATAGTTGTTAAATGTGCCATTTAAAGTCATTATTGCAAAGAAAATGGTGACTTAGAAATGACTGCCTAATTTGCTTGAAGATTCTGGGTGTTTCTCAAATTTCTGTTGCAGAAGCCACAAACTTTGTTATTAATTTTACTCATGTCTGCACTGGTTTATCTGAACTTTGTGATTTCAGTTGCTCCCAGAAAAAGAAATCCAAAGATTACAGGCGAGCATGTAAGCAGGGTAATAGGACAAATACATACGATCCATGTAGAGTTAGGCACAATCGTGCAAGTTCCCAATGAATCGTTACGCATCGATCGGTGAAGCAAACAGCAAAGCTGGTTGAATAACCTGTAGGAAGTTTGATAAATTGTACCATTGAGACATTTTTTGAGCATGTACGAGTTTCTCGGGTTATCACCAATAATGCTGCAATACATTTTTATACTAATCCGATGATGATCATCTAAAGTAATAATAGAGGTCAGATTCTCTGCAAACAAAATATGAAGGTAAATTTCAGGCATTTAATTATATTAACGAGCAGTTATTCCATATTTCTAATCCTTATAGTGCTGTAGCTAAACATTTGAACTGACATTAGTGAAAACAAAACATTCACAACAATATTTTCTTTATATATACTGGCAGTATTAAATAGATATTGAAACGATTAATTTATAATAATCGTATTTATATTAAGTGATTCAAGATCATGTAAAATCATTAAGCGATAATGCAAAATTCTATGGACAAGTTTGAAAATTTAAAACAGTAATTAATGGTACTAAAAATATTATTACTATTTTATTAAATATATAAAACAAATAGAATAAAATAATAATAAATAGAATTAAAAAAAAGATATATCACATATGATACCAAATAAAAAATACATTTTTTTTTAATTATTATTTTATCGTTCTGAGAAAATGCAAATGTTTCCAACGTATTTAAAAAATAACCCTTATCTATCATGAAATTTTTACTTTCAATCACTTTTATCATTATTTATATGTATTATAATGGTACAACATACATTCTGTATATCATTCTTAAAACATTGCATTTTGTTAAATTTCTATATTGTTCATACTTTTATGAAAATATTATATTATTCATTTTGAAAATAGATAAATGTTTTTATTTCTTTTTATTAAGTGAAGCTTTAGAAATAAATTTTGTGAAATTATACTTCGTAGAATTGCATGGCCATGTTTTGCATTGTTCTATCCAGACAATAAATGTATGGCGTCACAGCTTGGTTAGACAGTGCATTACCTCTATATTTAATATATATATATATATATATATATATATATATATATCATTTGTATAATCCTGTATATTTTATAAATGATACATGTCTACAATAATCCAAAAATTTTTGACGATCTCACCTTAAAATTTAAGCTGAAATAGTGTGTATTTTATATTGTGTATTTTACATGGTATCTATATTAATAAAATCAGAGTTTTGTCTGTAAATTTGTCGGAATCGAAAAATTTTGCGATATCTTCACGTTTTACACACCATGAAAGCCGAAAATGACTTCAGAAAATTTTGCCTGTGTGTGTATGTGTGTGTGTGTGTGTCTGTGTGTGTGTCATCGTGTCCGAATGCCGCTTTTTTTGTCCGGGCATCACTTGAGAATGGCTGGACGGAATTTAGGTCTTCACCCAACTTAAAATTATGTCTATCAACTTTTCAGAAATTCCCCCCCCCCCGTTCTCCCCCTAGGGGATAAATAACTAAAACACGTTTGTCCGGGCATCACTCGAGAACGGCTGGACGGAATTCAACGGCGCTAGGGAGAAACTTAGGTCTTCACCCAACTTGAAATTATATCTATAGAAATTTTCAAAATTATGATTAGTGTTTAAATTGTGTGTAAAAAACGCCTGCGCATGCGCCATAAATATTTTTTCACTAAAACGCTTTGAATGGAAAAATAAAATGCAAAAATAAATTTTTAAGATAAAGACTTTTGTATTCGCGTGATTTTCACTACAAATTATGAAAAGATTGAAATGAAGTGTTGCCATCTAAGTTTCATACTTTAGTTAATTTTATAAAATCTAATTGTCGTATCGAAAAACTGTTTACACCCCAGAATTCAGAAAAATCACCTCTTTCATTTGGTACTGAATTTGTAACGATAGATCTGATATTTCTAATTTATTTTCCCCTTTTTCGTTTTTCCGTTGCCACTTAAATTTCACACTTTAGTTATTTTTTAAAAATCTAATTGTCGCATCGAAAACCTGTTTGCACCCCTGGATTCAGAAAAATCCCCTCTTTCATTTGGTATCAAATTTATAAATATAGGTCTGATATTTCTAATTTATTTTACCCTTTTTCCGTTTTCAACTCAGATTCGATATGGAACAGCTTTAGTATTGGATCCCTTTGGCAAAATTTGAAATTCGGCACCGAAGTAGCTCGGACGTTTCTCGCCAAGATCTTTAATTGCACAATTGAGATAGCCAATACAGTTCATCGCAAAAATGGCTTAAAATATTTAAAGCCACCAAAGGGTTCCGATACTTAAGCTGTGCTTTTTTTAGTGCTAGAGGCCTATTTCAGTCGGTACAGTTGTCGAATTTTTATAGGTCACTCTTAATTAGTGCTATAGGCCTATTTCAGTCGGTTTATTGAATGGGGATTTATTGAATGAAGTCCCCCCAAGGCCCAACTTTGACATGAGTCCCCCTCCAGGCCCAACTTTGACATGAGTCCCCCGCAAGGTACAACTTTGACATGATTCCCCCCAAGGCCCAACTTTACATGAGTCCCTCCCCCAGGCCCAACTTTGACATGAGTCCCCCCAAGGTCCAACTTTGACATGAGTCCCCCCCAAGGTACAACTTTGACATGAGTCCCCCCAAGGCACACCTTTGACATGAGTCCCCCCCCAAGGCACACCTCCCCCTCATTGGGAAAAAGAGAAAAAACGTTGTTTTGCGGCTATAAGACAGTTTGGACTTCCAACTTTATTTGTTACAATATCTGCAGCTGAAACACATTGGTTTGATTTAATGAAAACTTTATCATGGAATTTAGACCGTCACGAATTAACTAAAGAAGAATTTGTCGATATTAACAAATTTAGCAGTAGGCCTCTGGCACTAAATTAAAATCTGTCAATGTCAGATTTTCATGTTTTAAATAATGAAATAATGTCGTGTCTGTATAATTTTTATTTTTTTATTTATAATATTGGCTATTAAAGACTTCTGTGGTCACGAAATTTGGTGCGTAAATTGTTTGTATGCACCCGGCACTTATTGTAACTGCATTTCACGAAATTCGAAATCCCCCCCCCCCCTTCTCGGAGTCGGTGGGCAATAAACATGTGTAAAAACATGTTTTCCGTTTGAATTCGCTTTGAATTATTTTAGAATGGCGAATTTTGGTGTGTGGATATTGATTAAGTGTACGCATTATATACATTAGTGGGATTTTGCAAAACTTCGAACTCACCCGCTGAGGGTGGGGAAGTAAGAAGTGGGTAAGTTGTGCCGAAGACAGTGGGGACCCAGACTCCTCACATTGGGAGCGAAAAAACTTCTACTAATCACAGCGAGAACTTAGGTTATTAATAAAGATATGGCTTTTTGACAACTCATTTAAGTTTAATGTCCAGCCTGCTAGTTAACCCCTTCCACTCCAGGGACGTACGTGCGTACGTCTAGTGTTAATGGCCATTAATACCATGGACGTACGTGCATACGTCCAAAGAAAGTATACGATACAATAAGCCCAACATTGTTGGGGTATCAGAGAGAGTTATTTTATTTGTCATATGGTATTTTGAAATTGTATTTTCATTACTGACAACTAAATGGCGTTAGTAGTCTCGGTGACCTATTAGTTTTGGCTACGCCAGTTGTTTCCTGATTTCTCGCGGCTGCGGTTGTGTGTAATTTTCGCTCCTCGATTTTGTGTGTTTTGCCGGTGTTTGGAACTGTGAATAATGTCTGATTCTAGTGATTCGGATAGTGATTACATCCCCGATTATGATGAACTTGAAGATACTTGAAGATTCCAATGATGACTTTACAACAAGTGGAGACGGCGAAAGCGATGACAGTGATGATGCACCACTTACAGCAGGTGACTGGAAATTTATGTCGGATCCTTTTGCCGATGCACGTCCTGAGCAACTGCCTGAACTGAAAAGGGACTTTGATTTCCTACATCCAGCTTTCCATTGTTACTTCGTTATGTATTGCATTATTTCAAAATTATAATCTGGTATTTCACATATTCACACTACAGCTAGCCTGGAGCGGAAGGGGTTAATGTAATAAAATTAATATTTTAAGGGCGAAAAAACATGAAGAATATGTCAGCAAATTTTATACGTTAAATATTTTCAAATATTAAATAATATTTAAAAACTTAATATATATATTATATATATATATATATATATATATATATATATAAAGAGAGAGAGAGAGAGAGAGAGAGAGAGAGAGAGAGATGTATTTCTTATCTTCTTACAAAAGACGTGAGCTGTTTCAAGAGATACTAGGAAAATATAAATGTATCTTGATCTTCTTCATCTTACCAAGAAAAAAATACGTAAGCACTTGTTGGTTAAGAATTACTATCCTACATTTACCTGCATTACTATTACTACAGTTATCCTACTATTACTTTTACCAGGTCTTCTTATATGTTAGGTTTTTCTGTTATTTTTCTTTTTTGTCATTTACTTTTTGCTTAAGTTCACATATCTTCTAATTGCCGCATTTCATAGCGCATTCCGTATGTATATTGAGTTTTAATATTGCTTATTTTAATAATTATTCCTTTTGTAACCTTCTGATATATTTTCCTTTGCATTAACATATATATATTAAGTAAGTGAGCTCAAAATGGCTCAATGTGTTCCTAAAGTAGCCCACCCACTTAAAATAGGTTTAATTTAATTTTAATTCTCAAAACGGCGCTTCTGCATTATAAATCATGTATCTTCAGGGTGCATGAGTGAAACTGGAAAGATTATCTTGATCGACCGCCATTGTATGCAGTGATTTCAATTTAGAGGAGTAAATGTTCTAGTTTCCAAGTAAGAAGATACTTTAATCTACATGTGTTTAAGTTCTTAGAACTTTTAGTTATGATACGTTTTCTGAAAGCTTATTTCCACATTAACTTTATTTCTAATAAATTCATGATTAACAGTATAATATTACGTAAACGGTGACCATATGAATGTTCTTTAGGTGAATCGAATTTCAGGTCACCTTGAGTACAGCCAAAAACATTTTTTTTTTCTCTTTATGTAAGAAGGACAAAATAATGTATATGCGATTGAGTAACCAATGCTTGCGATATGTGCATGAGGAGTGTTGGGGCCTTACTAAAACAGAAATGGAAAATTTATTTTGCTTTTTTTGCATTGAATCCGATTAAAAAGTATTATTCTGCAAACGTTTACTGTGATTTTTTCCCTTGTAATTTCCTTTCAATTTCATACTTCTGGATGTAAAAAATATTTTGCTGCTTTTTTTCTTTTTGCATATTAAAAGTGCTTTTAATATTTGGGCCATAGTTGAAACACTATGCGCCGATGGTGGCCCACAAGCTTTAATTTTGAAATTGCAATAATTTACAAAGAAAATTTAAGTCTATATGTGTGGAAGATAACTGTACCATTTTACGAAATAAAATCCAGCCACTTACACTGAACCGGAAAATTATAAAAAATTCTCAAATCTGAACGGCTCACGTACCTTATATATATATATGTGTGTGTGTGTGTGTGTGTGTGTGTGTGTGTGTGCGTGTATTGAAATTTATTATCACGATAATTTTTGAACTATTCAATTAAATTTTATTTTTCCGACTGAGTGAAAATAATGCCTGGACCGGGAGTCGAACCCCGGATCTTTGACTTACAAGGTCAAGACTCTACCAATTGAGCTATCCAGGCCGACAACCGGTCAGGATTCCTCACCCAGACAACCTTTAGGCAGAAAGATCTGGTCTATCATTTAGATAGCTCAACAGAAATAACCCGCAGGTAAAGGAAAACACCATTAAACAATGGGAGAAAGAAATACAATTTTCTTATTAAAATCACAATCAACTGATTGGAAGAAAATCATATTTTAATTAAATTTTATTTTTCCGACTGAGTGAAAATAATGGCTGGACCAGGAGTCGAACCCCGGATCTTTGAAATACAAGATAAAGGCTCTACAAATTGAGCTATCCAGGCCGACAACCGGTCAGCATTACAAGTCAAAAGAAGTCAATGTAAGTCAAAGATGCGGGGTTCGTCTCCCGGTCCAGGCATTATTTTCACTCAGTCGGAAAAATAAAATTTAATTGAAATATGATTTTCTTCCAATCAGTTGATTGTGATTTTAATAAAAAAAATTGTATTTCTTTCTCCCATTGTTTAATGGTGTTTTCCTTTACCTGCGGCTTATTTCTGTTGAGCTATCTAAATGATAGACCAGATCTTTCTGCCTAAAGGTTGTCTGGGTGAGTAATGCTGACCAGTTGTCGGCCTGATAGCTCAATTGGTAGAGCCTTGACCTTGTAAGTCAAAGATCCGGGGTTCGACTCCCGGTCCAGGCATTATTTTCACTCAGTCGAAAAAATAAAATTTAATTAAAATATGGTTTTCTTTTAATCAGTTGATTGTGATTTTAATAAAAAAATTGTATTCAATTAATTCGTACCAGAATTTGACAAAGGAATTATTTAACATATATCTTGCAACTGTTGGTTCAGCGATTTTGTTTCTTATTATCGGTCACTTGAAATTAGGCTTATATCAACACTCAAGTCTCAGGCCTATTGAAAATTTGTAATATCGATAATTTTTTTAATATCGAATTAGATCAAATGAAAGTTGAACAATGTATTTATTTATTGCTTACAAACTTTGAATAAACACCATAAAATGCAATAAACTCGCAACAATTGTTTCGGGTCGAAAAAACACACGACCCTTCATAAGGCGAACAAAGTAAGCACGAGTGCTGCAGTCAAAGCGGCAACGCACGTGCGTGCATAAATTTCAAAAAGTGTATTAAAAATGCAAAAAAAGTTCTCATTAATTTCAAAAGTAACTTTAAAATTAACCAAAAGTCACGTGACTTCAAAACGCTGTCTGACGTCACATTTTATGATGCTTCAATGTTTACATTTTGTTAGCCTAGTTAGCAAACAGCAATTCGTTTTAACTTTCGTAATTATCAATCGTTTATGTAATTTCTGAGCATTTCTTTTTCATCTTATAATCATTTAATACAATTATTATCATTTTTTCATTATCATTATATTCAATTATTTTCTTTTCATGGCGGTTGTCCAATGTTTTCGTTTAATAGGATCCTGTGGAACGCTAAAGAATAGCTTTTGAGAAGCATTTAGCAGTTGTATTAGTGCAGAGTGGTACAATACAATATTTATACTAGGATTTTTTAATATCCATCATTATTGTAAAATACAAAACCTATTTCACTGATTCAAGAAGCAAAGCAAAGCACAAAATCGAATGTAAACAACCATGACTCCTGTTTGTTGACATAAAGAGTGACGTCACGATATACAGTGGTGGAAAAAATTATAAAGCCACTTGAAAATATGATATAATTAAAAAACAAAAGATCAAACATTTACAAAATTTCATGCATATATATTATATGCTACAAGGAACAAAAGGAAAAAATAAATTTATTAATAACTACAATAACAAAAGGTTAGTAGACGTAAGAAAAATTTATGTACAAAGAAAGCTGGAAAAAATTATAAAGTCGATACATGAATTTCATCAATAATCGATGTGAGACCCTTTTTTTTTCGATAACTGTGACTAGTCTCTTGTTCATTGAATCTATCAGACCACACAAAGTACTTGCATCAATATTATTCCAGTAGTTTTTAATAGCATTCATCAAATCTAATTTTGAATTGAATTGTCGTCCATTTTTGTAAACATTTCGGGCTAAATTTCCCCAAAGATTTTCTATTACATTCAGATCGAGGCTACGAGCTGGCCATTGAAGGCATTTCACCTGGTTAGCTTCCAGCCAAGATTTAGTTGACTTCGAAACATGAACGGAAGCGTTGTCCTGCTGAAATGTCCAGTCTCCTGAAGTTATAAGAGGAGCAATGGGTAATAAATTATCTCCTAACATATCTTGATACATAATTGAATTCATTTTGTTATGGATGAAAACAATTGGAGTGGTTCCACCGGAAGCTCATGCAGCCCAAACCATTACCGAGCCACCTCCAAATTGACGCTTTGAAAAAATATGAGGTTCCTGTCGTAAATCCTGCAAAAAATATTTATAGCCGTCGGGTCCATCGAAATTAAATTTCTTTTCATCGGAAAAGACAATATCTCTCCAATTTGTGCCTTCGGTTAAATGTTTTCGGGCAAAGTCTAAGCGAGCATATTTGTGGTGCTTCGAAAGAGGGGGTTTTCCTTTAAATTTTTTAAACTGAACAATGGGATTGCTACTTAAAACATTTCTTACCGTTCGGCTTGTACATGGTAATTGTAAATGCTCTTGAATTTGGGCAGACGACATTTTTTGTCCGCAAGCTAGCTTCCGGATTTGTCTTGATTGCCTTACAGTTAAGGATTTCGGTCTTTCTGTACGCTTCTTACTGCCGTAATCTTCGGGATTTCTGAGAAAACTGTTTACTGCAGCCTTGGACCTTCCTATTTTTCTTGCAATATTAGAACCAGACATTCCAACTTCGTTTAAAGTTAATATTTTAATTTGTTCACCATCGGATAACTTTTTTCCTCTTGTCATTGTATTAAACACATCAAATACAAAATGAATGCACGTAACACGTCTATATTTACCTAAACTTTCCTAGGAACCTGCTTTCTCATGTCTGGCATCATGCCAAAGGAGGCTAGAACCATCGACTTTATAATTTTTTCCAAGTTGTTTTTCATTGGTTGTAAGAAATTAGCATAATTTATGTTCCCTATTCCGTTTTTCTAAACAAAGTTTATGCGCATTACTTCGATGTTGATCATGCAAATGAAAATAGAATTTGCGTTATCAACAATTCCATTACTTTTTCACTTTTGTAAATTTTTCTATCGGCTTTATAATTTTTTCCAGCACTGTATTATTCTGTGTTTTCTCCATAGAGTAAATAGTGCGATGTTAAAATTGTTATAAATCAGTCATTAGATTTCAAATAAAGAAAATGTTTGTATTTATTTTCTTACTTTTTCATATTCTTTTATATAGGAATAAAATCAGAAAACGTGCAAATTCTCAATTATGCCCAAGTTTAATAATAATAATAATAATAATAATAATAAAGTCTTTCTATATAAAATATTATTATTATTGTTATAATTATTATTTTTAACATTGTTTTTCTTTGAAGCTAATAATAACAATATTAATAAAGAAATTTTCATAATGAACGTTAATGAAAGTTTATATATATATATATATATATATATATATACATATATATATATATATATACATACATATATATCTGTACCACGGAGGTAAATGTTACTATGTCCATTTTAGAACAACTAGGATCATTAGTCCAAGAATCATTTTTGGTTATTTTTTAACGACATGGCGAGATGGCGTTTAAGTAGAAAATGTTGCCATGGATTCCAAAAGTAAACAAAGTCAAATTACGTTTTTCAATAAGCTTGAACCTAAGCTGGTTGCCATGCCAATTTGCAAAAGTGTCCAGAATGGCATCATTATCGCTGAAAATGGCGTCCAAAAGTACGTGGCGAAAATTTGGACCAACGTTCCAGTTGCTTAAAAATGGACATGGTGCCATTTACCTCCAAGGAGGCAGAAAGACTTGTGACTTAACTGAGGTGTTAAACATGTTTTATGCCGGCAACTTTTCCCAAGACCTACCAAGACCAGAAACAAATAACTCTGAAACTTTACCGTAAGCACAAGTCGCCAGCTTGAAATGCAAACTCCAATGACTTCGAAAACTGACTTAATTTCCCTTCGATATATATATATATATATATATATATATATATATATATATATATATATATTGATATGAGCAAATATTTAATATTCTAAACCGGATAATTTTTTTCAACAGCTTGCTAGTAAACACGTAACGTATCCTTTACTTTATCTAAGTTTCAGAACTTAGTTTATGAGCCATAATATGAGCCTAATATGATCCTAGTTTCATTTTTAAAAAATATTTCAGAAAACAGAAAAAATGTATATTAGATGGAAAATTTAAATTCTTTATTCTACCACGATTAAAGTTATTTTCTTTAACATAAATTCTATAAATTATTTTATTACATTTGATTTCTAAATCATTACCTAAATAGTCGAGTTTAAAATTATTATAAGAATAAAGTTTTGATTTTAAAGTGTCTGGATAAAAGCTAAAATTTATTATTTCATCAATTCCATTAAGTTTAAAAAGCAACAAAACGTCTATATATGTAAAACGTTTTATATTTTTATTTAAAATTAGATTCTTTTCATACATATTTAAATAAATACAAGCTAAAACTGAACTGCAGCTCCTCCTCCCTATTAGGATACGACGAAACTGTTTGTAAATATTTTCACCATCATATGTATAATTTTCTTAAACAACAAAATAAAATAAGTAAAAAAAAAAAAAAAACTCATCTATATCAGAATGTATTATACGTCGCAAAAAAAAAAAAAAAAAAAAAAAAAAAAAACTTAGTTTTGTTGACTACATCTGATAAGTTAATACTATTGTCCAAATCTTGAAAATCATAAACAATTAATTCAGGCCCATTACTTAAACATTTTAAATTCAACTTTTTAATTTCAAAGCTACTTTTAATAATAAAAGAATTATTAATCTTCAAAACTGTATTAAACATATTATTTAGTTTTTTCAATAACAACTCATTGGCGTTAACTATGTTTGAACTAAAACCACATGTAACTGTTTTAAATGTAACGGGCGTATTACAGTGCGTTGCATGAATATAAACGCACCTTAGCTTTAAGAATTAGAATGGTATAGAAGTGTAATAAAAAAAATATGAATAGGTGACACTTGATGCAAACTGTATACGTATGATTGAAGACATGAAAATACGAGTTAAAACAATGAAAGGCCAATATGATTTTGTAGAAAATAATTTTTATTGAATTTATGACAAAAATACATGTTTCATGAATTTAAACGCATATGTAAAAAATAAATAACTGAGTGACAAATATTGTATCTAATACTTTGTAAAGCCACCATGGGCTTCTAGAACAGCCAGTAAACGCCTTGGCATTGACTGATATAGTGGCATGAGGTCATCCAATCTAATAGAATGTCCGATTTTAGTTCATCTTTCATGTTATACTGTCTTCCGCTTACGTAAACACGTGGAACCAGAATACCCCATACGTTCTCCATTATGTTTTAATCGGGGCATTTTGAGTGCCAATCTAGAACTTTAATTTTATTGTCACGGAACCATTTTTTCACAATATGTGCTGTATGTACAGATGCACAATATTGCTGAAAAATATAATTTCTACCAGCTTTCTTGACTACATGACGGCGAAGGTTCCTTATGAGCATCGGGACATAATCTACAGAGTTTATAGTGTTCTCCACGAACTCTAATTCGAAAGTCCCTTTCAAACCCATGGCTGCCCACACCATGACAGACACACCTCCAGATTGACGTTTTGAACAGTACATTTCTTCGGTTCTCAAATCGTGCCAGTAGCTATGGAATCCGTCCGGGCCATCGAGATTAATTTTTTTTTTTCATCTGAAAAGATGACTTTTTCCCAATTTAGTCGAACTAGCATCCATTTTCTTGCCCATTCCAAACGCATATCTTTGTGCTTTTGAGTGAGGGGTGGTTTTGCCTTCATTTTCATAAATTTAATGAATGTTGCAGCTTTGATAGTTCTCCATATGATTGTTCGATGAACACCCAACTTGTATGGAGTCTTTATCTTCGCACAGGAAATAGTCTTATTCTTTGCAGCGTTGCATATTCGACGTTTATCGTAACTGGTTAGCTTTCCTGTTGGCTTCTTATACGCTTTTTTCCCATAACTTTCTCCTTTCTTTATATAAGTTCGCACAACATAATTTCTCACTTCTTCCGATTCGGCGCCCAATTTCACGATTGCTAAGCCTTTACCACGCACAAAGTCGATATTTATCTTCTCGTCTACTGTCAAAGTTTTCCCTCTTGCCATCCTGAACAAAATTCGTAAATTTTACACACATGCATTAAAACTGTGTTTAGAGAACTTTAGCAACACGACTATTTGTATTTTAATTTAATTCCGGTGGCACTGTTAAAATTTAAACGCAAAATACAGAGTGTGTTGAATTTCGCGCAACAAACGAAAAACAGTACAAAATAAGAAAGTGCTTAAACAATCATTACATAAGCTTGCATGAGCCAAAACATACGTGCTCAAAGCACCTTATTCAGTTGTTAGTCATATGCAATAACTGTAAGTCACATTCCTTCTTTTAAAATTTTAAAACTTATATTTCTGGTTATTGGAAAAGGTGCATTTATATTCATGCAACGCACTGTACGAAATTTAGAGACTACAAAATTTTTACTGTTTCGTTTTAATTTTAATTTCTTTTAACCCTTAAATGCCTTATTATTTTATAAGAAATTTAAAAATATTTTGGTGGTAGACCACCACCAGTAAGTATGGAACATATAAATCAATAATCTTTATTAACGTAACTAAGATACTTAGTTCCTTCACAATAGGAATATTTTTTTTTGTAACCTCTCTCAAATATATATATATATATATATATATAGAGAGAGAGAGAGAGAGAGAGTGATTATGAAAAAAAATACCCCGATATATGAGACCATAGCTACAGTCGTTAACAAAAGTCTCCGAACACTAGCAAAAATTCCTATGTAAAAAAAAAGTACGCTTAATACAGTTTTGTTAAATAAATCCTTGTCGAATCCTGTTCTTATCAGTCTAAAAACAGGATTCGACAAGGATTTATTTAACAAAACTGTATTAAGTGTACTTTTTTTACATAGGAATTTTTGCTAATGTTCGGAGACTTTTGTTACCGACAGTACCATACCGTTCCGGGAAACTAAAAAAAATCTGGTGGAAGTTATTTTGAGGAATGCAATCAAGAATTATATAGAAAACAACAGTTAAACTCTAACAGTTACTACACTTTAACAGTTACACGGCTAAAGTGACAAAATTTCGAAAATTTCAAATAGCAACACCATTTTTTTTTATTGGAATGGGATCTCCATAGCAAAAAACTATGAATCGGTACCTCTAGCATGAAAATCACCAACGCTAGGCATACTAAGAAAAAAAGAGAAAACAACTGTTATGTGTCTGCAAGAGAACGACTTTCATTTTTTTTTATTGACATCATATTTCACACTGAGTCTTTGGTTCCGACTAAAGTCTACTGATTCTGCTTCGAAACGAAAGAAAGAGACTATTGTATCCTTAATTTCGTGTAGGTCTACTGAATAGGGGTTTTAATTTAGTTAGTCTTAAGACACCGTGATTACTGACGTCATCGCACTAAATGAAAATTGTGAAAAACGTGACGTGTATCTTGCTTTCTTGCTCTGTGAATAATATGCCGCTTACTGGGAAACATCATCATCATCATCACCAAAATCGATTTTCATTACCATTTCACAATGCCTTGTTTTTCACGTAGTGCGATGACGTCAGTCATGACGGTGTCTTACAACTAACAACGAAATTAAAATCTTTATTCAGTAGCCTTACATGAAATTAAGGATACCGTGATCTATTATTTTTGCTTCGAAGTGGAATCAGGAGACTTTAGTCTGAACCAAAGACTCAGTCTGAAATGTGACGTCATTAAAAGAAATGAAAGTCATGCTCCGGCAGTCACATAACAGTTTTTTTTTTTCCTTAGCCTGTTTGTGCTGGCGATTTTCGTGCTACAGGTACCGTTCCAACGCTATTTATAGTTTTTTGCTATGGGGATTCTATTTCAATAAAAAATAGTAGTTGTCATTTGAAATTTTTGAGATGTTGTCACTGTTACCGTAACTGTTGTTTTACTGTTGTTTTACTGGAGTTTAACTGTTGTTTTTTATATAATTCTTGACACATACCTCAAAATAAATTCCACCAAAATTTTGTTCAGTTAATATGAACGGTATGACACCTATGGTCTCATATATCGGGGTAGTTTTTTTTTTTTTTTTTATAATCACCCTGTGTGTTATATATATTTAAGTGTTACGATCTACACTTTATTTGTATAATCAAAATTTTCTACTCGATAATTTTATTATTAAGAAAATACATTATGTATTTTTCTTTGTTAAATAATTTTCTTAAAAAAATTAAGACAATCTAACAAATCTTAAAAAAAAAAAAATGTTTTTTTATTATTTCGTTTATTTATTATTTATTTATTTTAAGCACTCATCATTGTTACTACAATTATGAGGGCTGTCATATTAGCCACACTATCTCTCTTTCTCTCTCTCTATCTCTATCTATGTATATATATATATATATATATATATATATATATATATATATACAGGGTGATTATAAAAAAAACTACCCGATATATGAGACCATAGCTATCATACCGTTCACAGTAACTGAATAAAATTTTGGTGGAAGGTATTTTAAGGTATGCGTTCGAGAATCATATAAAAAATAATGGTGAAACTCTAACAGTTACGGTTACAGTGACAAAATTTTGAGAATTTCAAATCGCAACACCTACTTTTTTTTATCGGAATGGGATCTCCATACCAAAAAACCACAAATACCGTTGAAACGGTACCTGTAGAACGAAAATTGCCAGAGCTAGAAGAAAAGAGAAAGCATCTGTGATGCGCCTACCAGAGCAAGATTAATGACGTCAGGTTTCCCACTGAGTCTTCGGCTTAAAGCTCCTATAAACGCATCACGACTTGTGGAGGCTGGTTTACAGCCTCAACGTGTGGAGTATCTCCCATCTTAAATAAGAAGCGTGTAAAGGAGTGAATTGAAGACGACAACATAAAACTAATCTTTGTACAACCTAACAGTTTCACCGAATTCATGACCGTCTAACATTGAAATCAACTTTTGACCATGGCACTTCCAATGCAACGCTTCCTAAAGAAAAGAAGCTGACTCAGAACTTAATTTGTTAAACTTTTATTTGGGCATCATTTTTTATGTGAGTCTGTGAACGTGCGACTCGAGGAGTGAAGGAGTGTTGGAAGAGTGAAGGTCACCAGTCGGATCTAGTGATGAATAGTGGTAGTTTCAGCGACAGCGTCGAGCTGAGCATAGATGTGTTGAGTTGGAAGTTCTAAGGTCACCTGTCGGATCGAGCGTTAGAAAGGGGTGGTTTTCGGTGACAATGTCGAGTTCAGCATAGAAGTGCTACATTGGAAGTGTCAAGGTCAAGAGTTGATTTCAGTGTTAGATGGCGATGATTTCGGTGAAAGTATCAGGTTGAACAAATATTAGTTTTGACTTGCCGCCTTCAATTTACTCCTTTACGCACTTCTTATTTAAGATGGGAAATAATTCACTCGTTGAGGCTGTCAACCAGTTTCCACAAGTCGACTTGCGTTTATAGGAGCTCTAAGCCGAAGACTCAGTGGGAAATCTGACGTCATTAATCTTGCTCTGGTAGGCACATTACAGTTGTTTTCTCTTTTCTTCTAGCGCTGGCAATTTTCATGCTACAGGCACCGTTTCAACGCTATTTACGGTTTTTTGGTATGGAGATCCCATTCAAAAAAAAAAAAAAAAAAAAAAAAAAAAAAGTAGGTATTGCCATTTGAGAATTTCGAAATTTTTTCACTGTAACCGTAACTGTTAGAATTTAACTATTATTTTTTATATGATTCTTGAGCGCATACCTCAAAATACCTTCCACCAAAATTTTATTCTGTTTTATAGAATTTTTTTTTTATAATCACCCTGTATATCATCACCTTCATCATCATCATCATCATTTTTAGCCTTTATTAATTCACTGCAGGATCGATTTCTGCAAATCTTCTCCATTCTGCTCGTCCAAATTTCACAATTTCCTCTCTCCAACGACACAGTGGTCTATTACTCGGTCTTTTCTTATCTCTTGGTATCTAAAATAAAACTTTGGGAATTCCTCTATCATCATTTCTTTTCGAAAGGTGGCCAGCCCAGTTTCCCTTTAACTTCTTGACTCTAGAAATAACATCAGTAACTTTGATCTACTTCCTAATACAAGTGTTTCGCTTTCTTTTTCGGGTGAATCCTAACATACATCTCTCTATGCTTATCCGATGCTTCTTTGAAGTTTTTGTATAGCTTTACATGCTAATGTCCAAGTTTCTGGAGCATTAATTAAAACAGGCAAAATGTGCTGGTCAAAAACTTTTCTTTTCAAGCAAATTTGGATGTCGCTTATGAATATAGCACTTTTTCTTCAGAATGCTCTCCATACAAGTTTAACTCTGTTGTTAATTTCTTCCATGATGTTCCCGTTCATCGTAAAGTCTTGTCCCAGATAAGTGTGACTGCATACCGTTTGTAATTTATCCATACCAACAGTGATCTTCACTGGAGAAACAAAGGAATTTAACATAATTTTTGTTATGCTGAGGTCCATTTTCAATCCATCAAACTCTCTTTGTTTAATTCCTGAAGTATTTCTTGCAAATCCTCAAATGAGGAAGCAAGCAGTACAATATCATCCTCAAATCTGAAATAAGCAGGGACATTTCGGCCGCCGGGTACTGAGGGCCATTGTACATATAAAACAGGAATTTTGAAATATGAAGAAGGAATTGGCCAAGTCACACCATGCTGGCTAATGCTTCTTGGCGCTAGCCCATCCATGTTGGTTCGTAATGCTAGGCACTACTAACAGCTGCACCACGTGAAGGTAAGGATTGGACATTAGACCTATGTCCTGGTCTGTATGTCCAGGCCATATATATATATATATTACTTTAGATAATAAATGAAAAATTTCCAAAACTATTCAATGGATAAGGAACATATGTCACACACTTAACTTTAATTGAAAATAACTTATATCGATTTTTCTTATTTCAATTTATTCTTCTAATAATATAATCACATCAGTAAAGATTTCACTTTCAAAAGAGCTTCAGGAAATATTAAGTGTTTTTCCGTTCCTATCGTTATTCCTCAAAAATCCTAATAAAACAATAAATACCGAAACCAAACTAAACCGTTTTTCTATCATCGCCTTTTTCTTATTATTCTTTTTCCTGCCCGTGCTCGTGGATTTTATTTTCTAAATTCAATATTGTATTAAGTTTAGTAAACCATGGTATATATAATTTAAATTTTTATTATAAATCTTTTTTTTTCATGCTTTTACTCTCTTCTTTTTATTTGCTCTTTATGATAATTCTAATTTAGATGTTCAACTATTTTTGCAAAGAAAGTATCCCGCGAACTCTCTTCGCTATGAATTTTTCTCACGGAAGTGACAACATATTTATACAAATCCACATTGTTTTGAAAATTTCCACCACAATTCTGATGTTTTCTTGCAGCATAAAATAACAAAAAGAAATAAAAAATCATATTAAATTATTTGTATGCATCGCGTAATATGAGAACAAACATTTAAATTTTACTTATAAAATAATCATACTTTCTTTTGAAATATAAAATTTTATGAAAATTCGTCAGAATTATTTTACATCCGTCTTCTTTATTCGAGAGAAGAAAAAGACATAAAGAAAAGAAATCGGTATGAATGCTCATTTATGACAGAAACGTGCAGAAAATTTTTCTCTCCATGGAAAGAAAAATGAAGATTACTTTCAGCAAATGCTGTAAACAGTTTAGCAAAAGAATTATAAAATTCTCCAGAATTAGGATATGTTCATATAAAATATTATGCATGTATTTTTTTTTTTCAAGAGTTCTTTATTTATTTATTTATTTTTATTTTTTTATTTTTTTTCACGTAAAGGTTCATGGAATTTTTATATATAAATAAAAATGTAAACAAAAAGTTTCTTTTTCTTTATTCAAATTTAATGAACTTGTCTGCACATGTGTAAAGTTTGTTAAATTACGAAATTTCAGATTAAAAATTAGCATTTTAAAGATGAAACAAAAACGTTATTTACGGATTCGATGGACGGTTGGGTTTTACGTTGCACTAGTGCTGCGCAGATGGGCAATCGTTATTTACGGAGGCAAATGTTTGAAATATTTACATTTAAAATAGGTGTGTAATAACATTCATCAGGAATAAAATACTTTTTTTTTATGTGTGTCATACGCTTATCAATTTTTATTTTCACTTATCAATTATACAACTACCAAAAACACATGATGCTTAGTTATATTTAAGATCCTAAATTGGCGAATGGAGTAATTTACAATAGTTGCCGAATTAATAATTAAAGAAGATTTATTTAGTAGTTTTGTTTATAAAAAAGTCTAATTTGGCAGGTGACAGGTTGTAAGGTTTTCTCACACTTAGTACGACTTTGCAAAAATAACATGTTCACCTCAGTAATTAATTCATAATTGGCAATCTATTACACTAAATCCTTCATTAGACAATAGCAAAACAAATATTTATACTTTATAGTAATTTCCAACAAATTAAAAATATGTACATTTATTTTTATTTATTTATTTATTTTTACTTAATTATTTTTTCTTAACCTCTGAAATTATTTTAGTCTTATATATCTCATGAATTTATCTGAGTACTGCTGTATATCATTTGGCAATAACTACATTGAAGTATTTCAAATTGTGAAATATTTGCTTACACAAACTTAATGAAAAAGAAAGAAAGAAAGAAAATATGTGATAATACTGAAATCTAAAAGCATAAGTGTTTTTCGAAATATATAACCATGCATATTTTAATGAAAAGACACTGAAGTAATATCGAAAATGCAATGGTTCAAATCGAAATTTGTTTGGAGAATATTTATTACATTCCTAAACACATATTATGTAAGTAAGGTCTTGTAATCATGAAAGGATTTCACTATAAGTTTTTGGTGTATCTACACGTTGTAAGTTCTCCGAAGTTAATTTTTGATATTTTTACCGTGATGCGCGTATGTGTGTGAATGTGTATGTATAAAAATAACACATATGCATATTTTTGTTTATTATTTCCGTTAAATTTATTATTTATATTTCAAGCGTGTGCATTAGCACTGAGAGCTAAGGATGAAGATAAAAATTTTCAATTAATATTATCACTTCAATTAATACTGAACTTTTCACAAAGCTGTCAAATCTGTCAAATTCTTCAAGAAAATTTGTACAATTATCAGTTTTTTAATAATAGCTAATTTTACCGTAAAAAAAGAAATATGAAAGAATTTGCATCAGAAAATAAAGATTATAAATCGTATTTGGAAAATATACATGTTGGAAACTAATTGTTTAATTAAATGCCACCGCATATTTTACTCGTGTTTTCGACGATCGCAGGCAGTTTTGGTGGTATTGTCAGACGATGCATGTTTTACGTAGATTTACTTCATTAGAAATATTTTGTTGTTAAATAAAAATAAAAGGGGGGTTGTTGTTTTTTTGCAGAAAGGTTTGAATGGGAGTAAAATAAGAGAAATGTTAAAAATAAATAAATAAATAAGTGGATATTTATTAAAAATTTAATAATAATGGTTTTCCTAAAACATTTTGATTGATTTTTAATATATCTATATGAATTAAATATATGTATTAAATATATGAATTATACATATATGACAATTAAATAATCTTCCATATTTCTTCTTCCTGACGAAAAAAGAAGAACATACAAACATTTTGCTTAAATATTTAAACAATAATTGAGAAAAATCGTACTAAAAAATAGAATTTTACTATAGAACCCGTTGGCGGAACTTGAAAGTTGGCACCGAAGTAGCTCGAACATTTCTCGCCAAGAATTTTACTTACGCAATTGTGATAGCCCTTTTAATTCATTACTAAAACGACAACAAATATTTTAAATTATTGTGCCTTTTATGATAAATCTTTACAAAGAAATTAAAAATAATAAAGAGTAACCGATGTTAGGGGAAGAAACAGTTACTGCATACGTTTATATGGAAGAGTAAATCTTAACGTAATCAATAAAAGCATGTTTAATTCAGAATTGTAAATCTATAACATAGAAAACAACTAGTAAGCTCAAGTTTTTTTTTTTTTTTTTTGTCCTCTGACTTCAAGTTGCGAATTTCTTTTTCACAAATGTTCAAAACTCTTCTTGCAAAAAAAAAAAAAAAAAAAGTGCTATTCTAACTAGAAGCGACGTCGAAATATTTAATTAAACTTCGTTTTTCTGTATATAATTATCATAGTTTATAAATACAAAATTATCGCAAACTAAAATACCTTCTCAAATATCATATTCAAGAAAGAAATAGAAACTTTAACACCATTTTGATAAAAGCAGTTTCTGTACAGATTTTAAACATCCAATTAAAAATATTAAATATATTTCAAGTATAAATATATTTTAACACATATAAAATATATTTTAACACAAGTATACATGTATTTTATCACATAATATAATACTGGTCTTGCATTTCATGTATCATTTAAAGATCAAGAATAATGACTTTTGCGTTCTTATTTATACTCCATAAAAATAAATGTGCTTTAGTTGCACAGTGCGACTGTCAATTACGTATGATTTAGATGATATTCAAAACAATATGTCAATAGGCAAACTCTTTTTTAAAGAAACACTTTGATGTATTATTCTAAAAATAGAAAAAATCTGAGAATTCAAATACAGGTAATGTTCCAATTATCTTTTAAATTCTTGACAACATGTGTTTTATTGTTTTCTTTTAAGAACATTAAAACTATTTTAATACATCGCTTCAGTGAAATCCAGAATGTTCTTGTCGGAATGCATTGTGAGAAAAAGTTTATTAAAATTTTGAAGTTGGCATCTTTCCTTTAAGTGTGCTCCTTAAGTCCATGTAAACAGTGCTGTGTTTCTGCAAATTATTTTTCCTGAAATTTGAACTTTTCTAAAGAATGAAAAATATCAGTTTATGTTCAGTTTTTAAATTCATTTGTGTTGAATTGTATTACTCTGTTTAAAGTTAAAACATTTCATTGAATCTATAAAAGAGTATATCTCCAAAGGTTTTAAAAATTATTTATAAAATAACAAGGAATGTACGCGAGATATGTTTCACAGAAAACACTTGAAAACAATAATCTTAACACCTTTTTAATATAAAAAAAATTCATTGCATTATTTTTATATAAAATAAATATGTAGAGTGAAAGTTTATTTGGGAGCAATGCGCCTTTTGAAGTTTTCAAAAAGTGAATTTTATAAAATTAAAAATGATAAAACATTAACTTACATAAACATAAACAAAATCAACATCTTGAGCAATTTATAAATAACAGTAATATTTTTTTCTTAATAAATTGCATCAGCCATTCACAAATTTTTATTTACCTATAAAAAATACGTTTTGAATTTAAACATACTTTAAATGGAAACATAATTTTTTTCATATAATAGACTTACTTGCATTTAGGACATCACAGAAAATTCTGACTTAACTACCATCACTCAAAACGAGTTTTTCTTTTTGTTCCATATTATTTTATTTGCTTACAAAAATGTTACTGTTAACGACTGTAAAATTCAGTATTTTAGTGCATTTTCTTTGTAGCTAACATTATATATACCTAAGTCACAAGGTAAACTATTTCATGTTACTTACAAACATGCAAACTAGAAATAAAATGTTATAAAATCTAATGGAACGCAATATTTTTAATATTTCATGTAAATGTTATAAAATGTATCATACACCAAAAATAATATGAAATAATAAAATGTCATAAACTGAATTATAAAATGTCAAGCATTTAATATCTTAAAAACTTTATCATGCAATCTGCTGCTACAAGTTTTAGTGATTAATCAATGACGTTTTTAATTTAGTTCTGTTTTTCATTAAATATATTTAGAAGTAATAATAAAAATTTACACATAACAGATGCGGAGTACTTACGACATAAAATTAAGAAAAAAGTATTTAATTTAAACTCATTAATAAACATTATCAGAAATTTATAAGTTTCGTTTATAAAATCTTTTAATTTGTAAAATGTGATCAATCATTTCTCCAATGCTTTTGACCCCATGTTTAATTATTTGCGGGGATCCTAACAATAATTTAGTTTTATAAAATATAATACTTAATTTCAGACTTTATATATTAGCAAAAGGAATTATATAACTGTCACAAAAACGCAAATTTATATATATAGTTATTTACTTTTTATAAAACATTGTGATTTTTAAACGATTTTTAAAACGGATATCTCAAAAAATAACTGAGCTAATATATATATATATATATATATATATATATATATACAATGCGAAATAGCACTTTTTAACGCGCTTTTATTAGCTTCACCTGTATGTATGTTTGTATGTTTGTATGCTTGTAACCGCTCTGGGAGCAAACAAAAAATCTATATTGAAAAAAAAGAGTTTCCCTACGTGAACAGTGTGGCTGTGAGGTAAAGTTCCGCTCTACGAACCTAAAGGTCTAGCGTTCGAGCCCAATCAGGGGATATTTTTTTCAAAATGATTTTTGTTTAATTCTAAATTATTCTAATTAAAGATTTAAATGTATGTAAATATTATGGTGTGTCAATCACACGATTTTCTCTTACCCTGCGTTTTAATACTAAGATAAATATTTTGTGATTTTTGTTCACATTTCTGTAAAAGCGTGTTCTTTAATGTTTTAAAACTATAATATTATTACATAATAAACTTACGAATAAGGCTTAAATGCATTTCCATAGCACTAATAATCTGATGATCTTGGTTTTTACTTACTATCTTACCCATATATATAGTAGGAAAAAAAAATTGGGTCAAGTTTTCGAAATTGCGTTATTGCTATATATACACGGTTTGAGGTAATCTGAATCCGAAAATCCTGTTTTTAGAGTTTGGTCTGTGTGTGTGTATGTTACCAGCATATCTCAAGAACAAATAGTTCCAGGAAATTCAAATTCACTATTCTAAATCGTATCACATAGGGATGTTACACTAAACTTTTCGTTGAGATTAAGTTATTGGTTTGTGTACAGGTTCATCCAATAGGATTCGAATGAATTATGTCTATGGGAGGAATTTCTGATAAGTACAGTGTAATATCTACACGCTGCCCTAAACAAAATGGAAAGAAGACGTTTTTTTATGTGCATAAAAGAATGTTTCGTGATATGGAAATCATTCATAATTCACTTACAGGACAATCAAAAGTGTTTGAATATATCGATTATGTACTTGGAAATTGCTAAAAATGTATTTAATTTTGTATTAGGTGTTTTCCGTGTGAGACGAACTTTAAGTACTCAATGTAATGTGTATATAGTACATAGACAATATACTGGGGGCTATCAAAAATTATACTAGACATTCTTTTCTATTGAATGTATTTCATGACAGTACTTTGCTACATTTTACTATGTCGAAGAACACTGCTAAGTAAGGAAAATTCATTTTTCATACACATACTGTAAACAAAGTATTCTTTGAAGTTCTATTTTTAAGACTGGTATTTCTACAATATCGCGTTTTGAGGTTTCTGAATACGAAAGCCCAAATTGTAGCGGTTTATCGGTAGGTATATCTGTTAAAAGAATAATTTAAAAACAAATAACTGCAGGAAATTCATATTTGGCATTTTGAAATTCGTTCTAGATTGCCACTTGAAAATTTTGATCAAGATTGGCAAGCTTGAAAGCATAAATTAATACCAGCCTCGTATTTTTTTATATATAAATTTAGGCACTATAATTAAATGGAGGTCATATTTGGAGGTCATAAATTATACGTCAAATAAAATTGTTCCTAAATCTATTTTAGATTACCTTTAAACTAGTCTGAACTTTATTATATTCCCTTAATTGTCTTACTATTTAATCAGGAATCTACTTTTATATTATTTAAATGCAGGGTAAGAGAATGTCGTGGAAGTGACACAATAGAATTATTTTACTATTTCAAAACCAATACCATTAGCCATCCTAAAAGTTTTTCTTTCTTTCTTTTTTTTTAAATATCAATAAGCATTTTTGATCAAATTTATTATAATACAACTTTCATGAAATATAAATCACAAGTCTCTAAATTAATGCCATGTTTTAAATATTTTGACTGTACTAATACTCACATTTTTTAATTTTAAATGTGAATTTATTAATTTGTAAATAGTTATGACATATTTTGACGTTGAAATACTATATTTTATTTTAAAATGGTCGTTGTCGATGACAACCCTTTTATCAAATCAGTAGTTAAAGGAAATTGTCTTGACAACCTACGTTTCTAAAGGAAAGTACAATAAATACAGAACTTTTCTGTTAATTAAGAAAATCTTAAAACATATCTTTAATATTTTAAATATGCATTATATACTTGCAACGGTTAAACATATGAAAATGTTTCTGATGTCTAAAGATATATTTTATTTTATATTACTTATTTTTATTTTTAATTTATTTTTAATTTAATTTTTTTTTATTAATTTTTTATTTTTCAAATATATATATATATATATATATATAATATACCTTTCAGATTGAGACATTTAGCTAAACATTATTTCTCAATTTGAAATTTTGAAAAATATATCGTTCATTATGATGAAATATCATCGTAAAAAATCTGTTCGTAATATTTTGTAATTAATAAGTCTGAAAATTTTTTTATTGTAAATTATGTCTGAAATATATTAAACATTAAAACAAACAGTCACAATATTTTCTTTCAGATATATATATATATATATATATATATATATATATATATATATATATATATTATAACTCAAATACATGCATATGGATTATAACTTCAAAGACGATCGTATGATCGTTTATGATCGTATAGGTTGATTCCCAAGCGAAGATACTATTCGCGAAAATGCTACGTATGTTTGAATAAAGATATTTTGAGGTAAACGATTAAGTTTAAGCTAAAATACATTATTACAAATTCAAGTGTTAGGATTAACAGAGACAAGAAATCGAAGTTTTCGAAAGAAAAAACCAATTATTATTATTATTATTATTATTATTATTTTAATATATCGAATCGTGCGATTTAGAGGGAAGTTCCGTAAATGACGTTTATCAGGTTTCTTTTGCTTTAAACTTTGATCCTATTTAAACCAAATTTTATTTTTTTAAAGCATCTCTAACTGGAAGGAAATATATTAAATTGTAATGAAAATATTAAAAATTAAAATAATTTTCTTATATTTTTATGTAACCATTAAAACCTGCTTTATTCAGTACTATTGTATTATTTCTTAAACCCTAATTCAAAGTTAAAAATATTTACAGGAAAGTCCATATATTATTTTAAATAAAGAGGTTTCCTAATTTGTGAGTTTCGTTTAATTAATATTACATGTTTATCTAAAACATGTTAATAAGTTTAATGAGATTTTTTTATTTAATTAAATTTATATCACAAATAAAAATAGTTTTTTTTTTTTTTTTTTTTTTTTTTTTTTTTAAGCATACAAATTGTCTTAAATTATTAAATTTATGAAACTTTTATACAAAAACCACTACTGTACAGTCTGTCTATTTCAGCTTTAGAAATTGTTATACATGCTTAATTTTTTTTTAATTTTTAATTTGCTACTCTGTTTCATTCCCTGATAAACGGTTAATATATTTGAATTTTGTAAATTCAAGCAAGACTATCTCACATTTAATTTCAAATGAATAAGTATGTAGCCCGTTAGAGGTTTATAAATCGGAGAAGTATTAATGAATATAACATTGTTGCATTTAAAAATTAATGTGTATGAAAAATACCCCCAATTTTTGAAACACACAATGTACGAATCTTTTCTTTTTTTTCTTTCTTTAAAATATTGATTAAATAACAAAAAGTAAAATATTAAATGAATAAAACACCACTTTGTGCACTTTTTCCTCAAATACTACACTACAAAATTTTTCCGTCTATCTAAAAGAAACAAAAATAAATATACTCCAACGGGAAAAAAAAGTACATTTTAAAACTAGAAATATAAATCAAAGTCATGAATTTTGACCACTAACCTATTCTTTTGGGATAAAAAAGAATCTAAAGATAGGAACGCAATCTTAACACCGCCCTTCTGTTGTGAATGATAGGCAAACTTACTGCCTTTTTTTTATCTTATTGAAATATTTCTCTTTCTAGATTTGAAAATTTTGATATAAATATAATGATATCTCTCAGGGATTCAAGTGGTAAAAGTTTATATTAAGGCGTTTTTTTACACCTCTGATTTCGATAACTTGAACTTTCATTTATTTGTTAAAATTTTATTAAATATGTCTATGTGATCTTATATTATATTTTAAGTTACATTTATCTGTGTTATCTTAAATTAAATTCATACATGTCATAAATGATTAAGACATTGGAAAAGATACAATAATTTGTAAATAAAAATATGATTATTTAATTTTTTTTGTAGCTTGACCAAAAATATCATTGTTATAAATGATACGAAATGCAAATATTTTTATTTAACATACATATACCAATGATTATTGAAACCTTAATTATTTAATTATTTTTTATGTAATGATAAACATTGTTCTATATTTAATATTTATAAAAAATGCAAATTGTAATCAGTAAAAAACGAAAACAATTTAGTATTTTCATAGTGCAATTTAAGTGAGGATTTCTATATCGTCATCACTAATCTCACAAATTATCACATAATAGACCCTATATTGTTGTTTAAAAATGTAGACAAATCATGAATTTAATAGTTTAGTAAAACTGTAGGTAACAATATTAAATGTATGGATATATTAATACTTATTAAAAAAATTTCCTTTTATACAAAATAAGAATAATTTATTTTAACATATTTAAGAAATTTTACTTTACGCGTTACACTTTGAAATAATTTTTAAAACTATATTAAGGACTGATTTTTTATTTCATTAATAGTATAACAATGTAATTACTGTTATTTTAATTGTATAATTCTTTTAATGAAGTTACACATCTTGATTTCGATAATGCTAAACCATAGTCTGCATCTAAAATACCATAGCATAGGGATTAAATATAAATTGCAATTTTTTATTGTCTTTATAGTGAATTTACAAACTCCAAAAAATATCTAAAATTACATATTCCTACATATTATTATTATTATTATAAATTGCTTAAGTGTTCATTTAGTTTGCTTTATTTATTTGTATAGCCAATATTCCTACAGATTAACAGAAATTACACTTGTTTCCAATAAAATGTACAATCAAAACCGCCGAGGACGTACTGACATTACAAGCCTTCATCGTATCAATTCCTTTTATATTTTTCCAAAAAAAAAAAAAAAAATATATATATATATATCCTTATTTTCCATATTTTATTATACGATACTTTTCAATTCCTCTTGTGCAATATATATATTTCTTTATATACACAGTGTGTGATCACTTTGTTGGTTTTTTCCCCCTCACTTTTTTTCGGTAAAAGAAAAAAGAAAAAAAAATAAATCGTCTTTTGTATGTTTACTAGCAGCCACGGCTTCGTCGTCACAGTTTCACAACTGCATTTCTCTTTGTATTACTTTTACTGTGTTCAAGGAGTACAGTGCAATTGTCTTCATTGAATAATTTAGTTAACCGGAACTAATCGTCATGATTCAACCTTCTTCCACTATTCTGGTAGAAAAATGCTTCTTTACAGTTTCGTTTGACTTCACAGCTGTATCTGGAATAAAAGATAAGAAATATGTAAGAACGCTGAGAGTACCTTTCGGCAGCGCCTATATACATTTAATAAAACTAATTCCCTGAACACACTACACACACACATTTATGTATATAGTTGAAGGAACAAACTATAAAAAATAAAATCAAAAATCAATATCAATAAAATAAGTAAAATTAAATAAGACTTTACACATAAAATTCACAATAAAATGCAGCAGTTATAAGATATGAAAACCTAAAAAATAAAAATAAAAGTAACTATAAATATAAACCAGAAAGATAACACAAAAAGTATTGAGGCTATATCCTCAGAAATACCCCTCAAATGCAGGGTGGAGAAAGAACAGCAAGATGTTTCAAGATATTTTAACAAAAGCTAAAAGTATCTTGATCCCTTACGTCCAGCCAAGAGAAAACAGAAATCCTTAAGTATTGTATCAGGAAATTAGGAATAAATAATTTATTAAATGCAAAGGAAAATAAACGAATTTACACAACAATATAAACAAATGTAAATGTAAAACCTCATAAAAATATTGTAAAAACACTCACTAAAAAAGAAAAAAAAGTAAAATATACACCAATACATCTAAAATAAAAATATTTACGTAAAATCTAACTGTTATGGATTGCAGCTAAAATATAAGAAGGATAACCGTTCGATCTCGCGGTTTCGGATAAATTGTGTACTGCAACTTGTACATTTTGAAAATATGAGACAATTTAAAAAATTAATTTGTCATAAAGTTTTGCATAAAATGAGATTCGTAGTTCTTTTTCTCTCTTTCACTTTTTACGTGTATACATTGCCGAAATATTAGAATATCATCCATTATAAATTGTGTCATTTTTGTGATTTACTAGACTGCAGCGTAAAATATATTACAATATTGAATGAAATTGGTGCTAACTACTGGGTGTCACCTAAGTCTGTAGACATTTTAAAAGTAGTAAAAATTGAACGAATCGGTAAAGTTTAAGTTGGTTTGCGCAAAAGGGATTCTATAGGAAGGCATTTATATATATATAGATAAATGATGGATATCGTAATAAAATTTGACCTTAAAATTTAACAATAAATAGATACAAAACAATACCAACACAACAAAAACAGAACTGATTTTAACTTATAGGTAAGACTGACACAAAAATGTTGCGATACAGATTAAGAACCAATAAGAGACAAAAACAATTTAAATTACTTACGCCGACATGAATGATAATAATAAAAAAAAGACCATTAAACTTAATGACAGAGAAAGTAAATAAAAGACCACAGAAATAATAATTGGATAAAAATGCTTAAAATTTGAAGTAAAAACTCGTGATGGGACATGTACTTCATAAAGCTGTGAAAGTTGCATCTATTTCGTAAAACAATATAGTTAATCATAGCAATTTATATTGTTTCAGCCCCGATCGAGGCAGCAAAACCATTTTGAAAGAGAAATTAAATAACTTATTAAATCAAATATTCAAGGAATCCAGAGAGAAAACTAGAAAAAAGGAGAGTAGCCACATGTAAAAGTTTTACACAAACTGAGGAATAGGAAGATACCAACAAATTATTGAAATTAAAAATAAAAGCATTGCAAACATCGATTAATCGATAAAGAATTAACGTCTGAGCTATTTCATTAACGATTAAATTCATTGAGCAATTATTCATTGAGTTAGTGAAATTTTAATTTTAAGTTAGTTAAATTTTAATTTAAATTGTGCGTAAATCAATGAACATTAAAACTTTAATAGAAAGGAAATTAATGTTAGAAAACATTAAGTCAGCAGTGAGCAAGCGTCATCTAGCGTTTAGCTAGATAAACAATAAGTCAGTTAAATTAATTCAGGTTCGAACAAACCAATGCTATAAGGAGTAATTTTAAGTAGTCTTAACTTCAGGAATTAAGCGAATATGTGGCACCATTTAAATAATTAGAGATTTGATTAGTGTATCTTGATAATGTTAAACCTAAAATATTTAAACTAAATTTGTTGATCTTAATAATAATCCTGTACGGGAGTAATCCACATATTTCCATTAAAACTATATTTATTTGCATTCAAATGTCTACAAACATAAAACATCTATTCTATGTGTTCCCCATGACCAGAAATTACAGTTTTCAAACAATTTACAACACCGCTAACAGTAACTTCAGTCGGTGATTCTTAGTTGAGGTAAAACATCTTCCTCAATAATTCTTTATTCACAAAGTCAAAATCGCAGTTACAACTTTATATATGGATAGGTAGGAAGGAATATAATAAATGAGATCTTAATCGTAAAACCGTGCAATTTATAAGACACTGATTTAAATATTCGTCGCTACGCGTCTGTGCAGCGCCCTCTATCGATAAAAAAAATCTTTACCAAAAATAGAAAAAAAAATCTGGTGTGAAACAACCACACGACTTCCATTACCCACTATTACACATATTATATGCATTTTTGAGAGATAATGCGATCAGAAAACATAAAAGTGAACTAAAGAGAAAATCGTTAGAGACGTTTTTGAGATACCAACTTTTACAAAAAATCAATTATTGACCGGAAAACAATAATTACATACAAAAGGATCTTTAAAAGTGAGTTAATATGGCGAGTTTTTAAAAAATCCGTACAGCTGTTTTTTAAGGAACGCCCTAGGGAGACCTGAAATTGAGCTAATTATACAGGACGCCTATCAATTTTCCTGAACTAACCAACTATATCATTCGCAAGGACATCTAATAGAGTGTTTATACAACATATTTGAAGAAAATCGTTAGAGCCGTTTTTGAGATAAGGACTTACGGTCCCACTTCCGGTTTCCGATGTCCCACTTCCGGTTAAACTCAATTATTGACAGGAAAACAATAATTACATACAAAAGCATATTTAAAAGGAGTTAAAAAGGCGAGTTTGAAAAAAATCCGTACAACCGTTTTTAAAGGAACGCCTTTGCGAGGCCAGAAATTGAGCTATTTATACAGGGCGCCTATCAATTTTCCTGAACTAACCAACTATATCATTCGAAAGGACATCTAATAGAGCGTTTATATAGCGAGTTTGAAGAAAATCGTTAGAGCCATTTTTGAGATAAGGACTTACGGTCCCACTTCCGGTTTCCGATATCCCACTTCCGGTTTTTCAATTTTCACCAAAATTTGGAAATTTCATCTGTACACCAAACGTATTTCAATTCTAAAGTTTCGTAGCTCTATCTTTATTAGTTTCTGAGCTATAATAGCCAGAAGATTCTCCACATACATACATACATACATACACACACACACACATACATACACACTGACCAATTGCCAAAAACCACTTTTTTGGACTCAGGGGACCTTAAAACGTGTAAATCAGGTGAAAACCCGATATCGAATTGTTGGTATAAATGGGTCCACAGAGTGAAAAGCAGAGTCTTTTAAACAATCACAACATTTAATAATATAGAAAAGTAGAATAACATAATGCGGGCATTTCTCGCCGCACGCTTAGCAAAGCTTTCTCGTACAGACTCATATAAACCTCTCTTTCAGAGAAGCGAAGATGCGCTGTTGATTACGTAATACAGTTACGTCATGACAGGTGTGAGCTATAGTTAACAGATGATATGAGGAAACATGCATTGAAATCCTTCATTTCCCCCTTATTCAATAAATGTTTCGAAAATAAAACATATTTATGCATTATAATAGCAGATTAAAAATTACAGAAAATTATTTTTATGCAAAAGTGACTTAAAATAAGAAAAGTGTTAGTAAAGAAATATAATTATAAGCAAATAATTATGGTTAATATAATAAAATAAAATATGTAAAATATAAGCAGTTAATTTCTTAATGAAAACACAGTTTAAATATATATATATTTTTAAGTTCATCAGTCCTGAGTATTAAGTCCTATAATATCACAACATTTTTCATGTTTATATGCATTTAAACTTTTTGTTAAAATATCTGCAGGTTGTTCATCTGATGAAATATATTTAATGTCTATTAGTTTATTATTGTAAACTTCTCGCACAAAATGATGACGAATGTCAATGTGCTTAGAGCGATTGTGATAAACAGGATTTTTTACTAATCTCAGTGCAGATTGATTGTCGCACATGATTGCAGTCGGACTTGATACAATTTCAGGACCCAATTCTTTTAAGAAATTTCTAACATGAATTGTCTCTTTTGCGGATTCAGACAGAGACATATATTCAGATTCTGTTGTGGATAGAGCAACGGTTCGCTGCTTTCTAGATTCCCAAGAAATAGGTCCACCGGCATATTTAAAGACGTATCCTGTAT
Organism: Salticus scenicus; assembly: GCA_963930645.1. Taxonomy (NCBI): domain Eukaryota; kingdom Metazoa; phylum Arthropoda; class Arachnida; order Araneae; family Salticidae; genus Salticus; species Salticus scenicus. Next base: position 158,990,358 of record OZ005648.1, on the reverse strand, counting down.
ATGATTTTCTATCGTTTATATCCGATGCCCAATCGGCATCAACAAATGCTGTCAATGGTTTACCGTCTCTGTAATACACAATTCCTAAATTTCTAGTGCCATTGAGATACCTTAGTATTCTTTTAGCAGCTATCCAGTGAGGTTTTCCTGGATTGTTGTTAAACTGACTTAAATAATTTACAGCATGGGTGATATCTGGTCTGGTAGCAACCGATAGATACATAAGAGAACCAATTAATTGTCTATAAGGAATTTTTGACATGTATGATTTCTCTTCTTCTGTATTTGGACACATTTGTTTAGTTAATTTTACACTGCTATCTAAAGGTGTATTTACCACTCTAGAATCTTCCATATTAAATTTATTTAATAAATCTTCAATGTATTTCTTTTGTGTTATAGTGATGCTGTCCCTATCTTCATTAAATTCAATGCCTAAGCAATAATGCAGAAGGCCCATATCTTTCATTTTGAAAGATTCTGCTAATTTATTTCTTATATCAAAATAGTGCTCTTCACTTTTAGTGAGACAAATTAAATCGTCGACATAGATGATTATAATAGCATCAAAAGGATATTTTGAGTAATAGACACATTTGTCGGAATTCAAAGGGTTAAATTTCATTTTTCTCAATTTCTCATCTAATTTCTTAAACCACTGTCTTCCTGACTGCCTAAGGCCATACAAAGATTTTTTTAATAAACACACTTTATTTTCGTGTATATCATTTTCAAAAAATTCAGGAAGCTCCATATAAATTTCTTCATGTAACATTCCGTTAACATATGCCATAATGAAATCTAACTGGTATGCTGTGAAACCATTCTGGATAGCATACGCGATTGCAGTTCTTATAGAACTTAATCTGGCTACTGGTGAAAAATTTTCCTCAAAATCTATACCTTGTTTCTGTGAACACCCTTTGGCAACTAATCTGGCCTTAAATTTTTCAATTTGACCATCTGGTTTGAATTTTGTTTTTAAAACCCATTTACACCCAATTACCTTTTTATCTTTTGGTCTATCTACAATTTCCCAAGCGTTTTGCTTAACTAAAGAATCATATTCTAATTTCATCGCGTTCTCCCAATTTTTAGCATAATCTCCATTTAGCGCGTCGATTACGCTGGGATTAATTTCATTAAATGAGTTATCAGCTAATTGAGAAGTTTCATCTTTATATTTTGTATCTGTAATACACTCCTTATGAGAGTTTTGAAAGTTCCAACTTTTACTTTTTTTAGGTCTTCCGGGACCACGTTTAAAAATAGGATTGTTTTTATTAATCCTTTCCTCTTGTTTACATATATCGCCAGCACTCTCCTCCCCTCCACTCACATCTTCTACGTTCCCCCCTTCAGAGTGGCTCGCTTCCCCCCCTTTCCAAAAAGAGAAACTTTCTCCGTTGAATTCAGGGGGATAGGAAATCGATCCGCTGTTTTCCCCCCTTTGGATGTCTGCGGTTTGAGTAGGGATAGGAGTTTCATTTTTAATATTACAATCATTGCATTTATTCTCAGACGGAAAAATTAATTCTAATTGATCAGTAGTGGCTGAATCATTTGTTTCAAATTCGTCTATAAATCGAACATCACGACTTATGACAATTTTTCTGGTATCCTTATTCCATAATCTGTAAGCGCGTGATTCATTTGAATAGCCAACGAATATATGTTCGTGTGACCTAGCTTCAAACTTTCCTTTTGATTTTTTATTTAGAACAAAACATTTCTGTCCGAAAATTTTAAAATAGTTAACAGTTGGTTTATAACCGAAAAACAATTCAAAAGGTGTTTTATTTTCTTTAATTCCTTTAGTGGGACACCTGTTTCTAATATATGCAGCGCAATTTACTGCTTCAGCCTAGAATGTATTTGGAAGGTTTGATTGCATTAATAAACACCTCGCCATTTCGCATAATGTACGATTTTGTCTTTCAATTCTAGAATTTTGCTGAGGGGTCATTGGCGATGAAAATTCGCGTTTAATACCGCATTCTTCAATATATTTATTGAATTCTTCGCCACAATATTCCAAACCATTATCGGTATGCAGTATCTTAATTTTTTTTCCTAATCGATTTTCGACTGCTGCTTTATATCTCCGGAACGCGTACTTAGCTTGATCTTTTGTTTTTAGAAAATTTACTTCAATGTAACGAGATTTATCATCCAAAAAAGTAATAAAGTAACGTGATCCGCCATGGGATTTAACATTTATAGGGCCACATAAATCAGAATAAACTACTTCTAATAATTCTTTACTATGAAATTTGTTTTCTTTACAAAATGGTTTCACAGTTTGTTTAGACTGAATGCATACTTTACAATCTTTTAAAGAATCTTTTTCATTAAAATTTAAATCTCTTAACATATTTTCAGATTTTAATAATTTTAAATCTTTTTCATTTAAATGTCCTAATTTTAAATGCCATTTATGAAAGTTGCTTACCTGAGTTGTTGCAGCGATATCCACCTGCGGCTGAAAAAAATATAAATCACCTTTTCTCGTAGCACTTATAATTAGAGAGCCGTCCTGCTCCGTAATTTTTGCACATTTTTCAGTAAATACAACTCGGTAGTTGTTTGCAGTAGCTTTTGATATAGACATTAAATTGCATTTCAATTTTGGAACGCACAAAACATTTGTTAACTTTAAATTGGTTACACCGTGATTACCGGGAACTTTTAATTTGACTGTTCCAACACCTGTGATCACCGCTGTTCCATCTACAGCTAATTTTATAAATGATCCAATTCTAGGTTCGAAATCTATAAACAAATTCTTGTCATGAGCCATATGTGATGTCGTACCGCTATCGAGACACCACTCGGAATGTTCTTGGAAAGAGTTACTGGCTGCCATCGTGAACTCTGTACTATCTTCAACCATGAAAGATCTATCTTTGTATTTATTCGATGAAGTGAATTTTCTGTCTGAGATCTTCTTTCTGCATTCTGAGGCTTTATGCCCTACTTTTGAACAGTAATTGCATTTGAAGATTGCATAATTTCTTTCGCCATACGTGTTCTTGTTCTGCACAGGCTTTAAGATTTCTCTTTTGTTCTTTTCAGGAAGATTTTTCTTGTGAGTTGTAAAATACGCATTTGATGATTCTTGATGCTTTTTATTTTTTCTTGACTCATATTCTTCCATCATTTTAATTTTCAGAGCTTCAGGCTGCGGCAATTCATCTCTTGCTTCTATGGCGCACCTGAAATTTTCATAGCTGTCAGGAACACTATATAAGAGCAAAATTGATAATAGGTCTTCGGCTACTTGAATGTCCATTTCTTTTAGCTTGTCCACTATATCAAAGAAAATACTGAGGTGATCGGACATATTTTCACTGTCAGTCATTTTCTTAAAGAGTAGCTGCTTCAATAGGGTGGCTTTCTTTGCCGGTCCTCTCGATTCGTAATCTTCTTTTAATTTATTCCATACTTCATTTGAGGTGGTACAATGTTTAATATGACACAACTCACTTGGGGTAATTGCTAGGATTAAATCGGCTCTAGCTTTACGGTCAATTTCGAGCCATTTTTCTTCACCTTCGGCGCCTTCATCGGGCTTAATTTTCGTTCCGTTAGCATAACTCCAGTGATCATTCTTGATTAAAACAGCTTCTATCTGCAGCTTCCAGGTGTCAAAATTATTTTTCGATAACTTTTCTATATTTAATACTTGCGACATATTTAATCAGCTATAGTAGCTTCTTTATAAAAATAGAATCAAAAATACTTTTGATTTCAGCCCTTAGGCTTAACTGTAAGTCGCACTTTCGTTTTAGCGAATGTTAATTTAAATTTTTAAAAAGTCCGCAGTAAGATGCGTGTCTCTGGGCCCATAACCATTGTTGGTATAAATGGGTCCACAGAGTGAAAAGCAGAGTCTTTTAAACAATCACAACATTTAATAATATAGAAAAGTAGAATAACATAATGCGGGCATTTCTCGCCGCACGCTTAGCAAAGCTTTCTCGTACAGACTCATATAAACCTCTCTTTCAGAGAAGCGAAGATGCGCTGTTGATTACGTAATACAGTTACGTCACATCTGACGTCATGACAGGTGTGAGCTATAGTTAACAGATGATATGAGGAAACATGCATTGAAATCCTTCACGAATTTTCAGACCGAAAACAATACTTCCATTACCTACGGTAGTAGGGTAATGGAAGTAAAAAAAAAGTACAACCTAGACAACCGAGTTCAAGAGACAACAGAGTTCATTTTTACTAAAACCTTCAATTTTCATGAAATTTTTAAAATGTCTGCATACTTATGGGGCACCCGGTATATATACATAAAATGCCATCCAATAAAATATTAGTTAATAACTAAGTGTTTTAACTTTATAAATATGAATCTATGAGTTTCTTTATGCTTAAAATAATATATATTTCACTGGTCTGCTTAGCGTAAAAGTTTATGCGAATCTGCAATCAGGGGATTAAATTAAACTAGTGTGTTGTGGCCACAACGAAACTTTTTTCTATATTTTCGTTTAAAAATTGAGGTTGTACATATTATTTATGAAGAATATCACTTGTCAAAATTATTTTTCCACGATGAATGCAGACAATTTTCATCAAAGAACAGTGTAACATTGAATGCTTAAAAAAAAATAAAAAAAAATAAAACAAAAATAAAATAAAAATAATTAAATATATAAAATTTATGGTACACAGAAAATATTTTAAGGAATCATTTCTTCTTCTTCTTCTTCTTCTTCTTCTTCTTTTTTTTTAATCAATTAGAGTGCTTCAAAAGCAGTGCAGAAACAATTATACAAATCAGGTTAAAAGCCAGAAGGTCTGCAACAACAGCTATTATTAGTGAAAATGGATAATAATAATCTATATAAATAAAGAGAAGTGTCTGTGTACCTGTGTGTGTGTGTGTGTGTGTCTGTCTGCGCTCAGGTGCTCGAACTTATGATCACAGAGCTTCTAAATTTGGTATATAGGTACCTAATTTTTTAAATTAATGTCTTTCGATTTTAAATATACTAAAAATCGTTCTTAATGCTTTAAACTTTAATGCTTCATTTTTCATAAATTTAATTATTTTGCTTCAATCGTCTGCGTATATTAGTAACGGCTATTACGCAACTTATTTTTATTTAATTCATTCATTTGAAGGCTTTTTTTTTTTTTTTTTGTTATATTTATTGAAAATAAAATCGTAATGCAGTAGAAAGAATTAGGTATAATTAGTTTTAAATTCAAAAACGTATTTATAATCAGTTTTGTTTAATTTTTTATAGTAGAACACCTTCTTCTTTTTCATTTTTTAATTAATTCCTTTAAAAAAAAAACTTTTATTTATTATTATTATTTTTTTATTTACAGTATTTATCGGGAAAAAGGGTAGTATATACATAGTAAAAAGGATTAAATTGATTAAAATTTATTTTTTTATATATATATATATATATATATAATGGATCGGCATCCGGCATCCTGTTTCTTCCCCCCAACCTCGCTTGCTGCAACTGCGGAATCCAGGACCACGTGATCTGGGTTTTGTTTTCCCGCACTCAGAATACTAGAGGAAGTGTGTGTTCATGACGTGAACGATGCTACTTCCTGAACGGGCTCATGCTGCTGGGAGCGCTGAAGAAATAGAGTTCAGTTTTCAACGAGTCTTTGACGGAGCTGTGTGCTCGATGGACGTAATGCCTGTATTTTGTTTACTTTGGTTATCTCGCGCTTGACGATTTTAGTGAAATGCCAGACGATTTCCTTATGATATAAATAAAACATGCTTTAATTGTGGTGATAAAAACCACTTATCTAGAGATTGCCCCCATAAAATGAAAGGTTTGAAATGTTTCTCATGCAAACAGTTTGGGCATAAAAGTTCCGAGTGCCCAGGTTCGAAACCAGAAGTTGATGCACTGTGTATTGGTGTAAATCAAAATATGAGTAAAATTAAGTAAGTAAATGTATTAAATTAAGTAATCAAGTAAATGACATAAATTTCATAGGTATAATAGACACAGGAAGTGAAGCAACATTGTTGCGTAAAAGTGTTTTTGAAAAATTAAATGTAAATAAATTAAATTTTATGAGTACTACTTTGAAGGGGATCGGGAAAAGTTCAATAAAGCCGTTAGGTTCATTGAATATCGATCTTAAAGTTGATGATTTTGAAACCAGAACTGATGTTTATGTTGTACATGATGACGTGATCCCCTATGATATAATCCTCGGTATGAATGTATTAATGTTAAGTGAAACAACAATTAATGAAAAGGGTATCTTTGTAAAATGTAAATCTAATTCTCTTGAGATAAATTTAGTAACAGTATTTCCTGTAAATACATATCAAAATGAAATTAAATGGAATGTTGTTATTGATGCCCCTATTAACTTTGAGAACAAAAATTTTGAAAATTCCCCAGAATTAAATGAAACTTACAATAATGCTAAAAAATGTGAAAATGTAACCCCTCACACTGTTATGCTGTCAAAAAAATTATTAGAATCTCCCGAAAAAGCCATAAGTGAAAATGACTATAAAGACGAAAACGACGAAAGTCATGACGATAAGATGCTTTTGAAGGACGAAAATAGTGTAAATGATGACAGTGATGAAGAAGAGGAGCCGCGCCGAAAGGGACGAAGTCAGACGAATGTATACCGAATGAAGTCGCCAAGGCAAGAAAACACTTATTTGAAGAAAGATGAAAAACAATTCCTACTTGAAAAAAATTCACAGTTAGCCGAAGAGTTGAAAGAGTTAAAAGGAAAAGTTGACGAGAATTCCAAGCTCCTTAAAAGAAAGAAATCGAGAAAAAAAGCCATCGACAGTAGATTCCACTGAGTGTAAAAGACAGAATTTGCCTAAAGAAGAGACTGCCAGTGTAAATTTGAGAAAGTTGTTCATCCCATCACTTCCATTGACGACCACAATTAGTGAAATAGCCATATTATTTCCCAAAGCTGTGCAAATAAAATTAGAAGTTTTCCCTACACATAAAAGTGCTACTATAGACTTTATAGACGAACAAGGCTTCTGTATCATAGCCTTAAAAGGCATTAAAACTGAAAATGATCGATTGGAGGGTCTCGAGTTCGAGTCCCAAAATAATTTTGAACCCCAAAGTAAAGATTTGAGTACACATTATAAAAAACAATCTTCTCCAGTTAAAAAGAAAAATAAAATAAAATGCAAGTTGAGTGGACGGTCACCAGAGACTGTTGCTACGGGCGACCAAGTTGCCGTAAACACAAATTTGACTCTCTTTTGTGACTTTATAACAGCAAAAATTTAAATTGATGATATTGATAAAAAGAAAAATAGAAATGGATGCCATGAAGGCTCCTATTACACATCTACAAAAGCTGAATTCCTCAAATGGGGAATAACTTTAAAACTATATATATATATATGTCAAAATTGAAATGTATTGTAAATAAATATGTTATTATTTTGTGTTGCTTTTGCGTTTTTTTTTTTTTTTTTTGTATTTTTCAGTGTGATCGCCTGGAGGTCCAGCCGATACAGGATGGCCGAAAATATAGTGGATCGGCATCCGGCATCCTGTTTCTTCCCCCCAACCTCGCTTGCTGCAACTGCGGAATCCAGGACCACGTGATCTGGGTTTTGTTTTCCCGCACTCAGAATACTAGAGGATGTGTGTGTTCATGACGTGAACGATGCTACTTCCTGACCGGGCTCATGCTGCTGGGAGCGCTGAAGAAATAGAGTTCAGTTTTCAACGAGTCTTTGACGGAGCTGTGTGCTCGATGGACGTAATGCATGTATTTTGTTTACTTTGGTTATCTCGCGCTTGACGATTTTAGTGAAATGCCAGACGATTTCCTTATGTGACGAATCATAATTAATTTGACGACTTATTGACTGCTGAACTTACTTTGATAATTGATTTTAAATGCTCATTAACTTCTATGTAAATAATTGTAAATACTTCAATTCTTTATTAAAAGTTAAGTAAATAATAGAATTAGTATTCTTAAAGTAATTAAACGCCCACAACCCACCTGATACTATATATATATATTTATTTATCTACTTTTTATTTTATTTTATTTATTACATTGATCGGAATCAAATCGTAATATAGTGTAAATAGCATGGGCTATATAAAATACATGGTTCAAAACTAAAATATTTAATAGATGCTGCGATAAAGTCATCTTTAAAATCGTAGTTCTTAAATAGTAGCAGATCCCCCCTGTCGTCGATAAATATCCAGATTGAAGTGGCCGGGAAAGATCTTCCTGCAGGCATGGGAAACCTAGACCTGATCCAGTGAGGGCGGGAAAAGAGCTGCCGTAGAATGCGGGTACCAGAAGCAAGGGTTGGAGCAATTTCAGTTTTTTTCTTTTCTTTCTTTCTTTCTTTTTTTTTTTTAGTTGTTGACTATAATGTGGTGTAAAAAAATAAATATTAATTCGATTCTTTCGAAAATTCATTTAATAATAGTGACCAGCGAATCCGGTGTAGCCTGCTAGTAATAATAATAATAATAAACAAGACTTCAATTGAACAAAATTTAGAAAGAAAAGCTTATCAGTTAATTGTTGGTCTGAACTGATTCTCTGTGATGAGTCAAGTATAATTTATTTCGAGCTGATGGAAAAAGCTACTAAGACGACGAACATGTGACAGACTTAATAAAAATTGCACTATTTAATCAGTGACACATTCTCTGTACATTATGGTACGGTGGCGCATGACTTTTCGATGAGTCGGGCAAAATTTCATATTCAAGGGATCAATTAACCCGAAATAAAACATGGTCATTATAAAAGTGGAACCTGAATGTCAATAAAAGGCGGTGGAAGAGGGGGGGGTTGAAATTTGCAACTTACAACACTGCAAGAACTAGAAAAAAATATTTTTGATATTTGGCGTAGTAAATTTTGTAGGATTTATATTAAAATATTGTACAATATAATGCCGTTGAAAGAAAGTTTTATATAATTTTTTATTAAATACTTTGTAGAGTGCAATAAAGCTAATTAGAAAATCGAAAGTATACAAAACTATCATTTCATCGCTTTTATATTATGCAACGACAGAGCGGCTTTTTTTTTCATTGTTTCAAAATATATAGAAATATAGAAACATACTTCAAATTACGAAATTAATGCAAATTAAGAGTAGATTTCAGATATAGCATTTTTTTGTACAGGGGGCTGTATACATATTAAATACGAAATTTAATTGTTATACGGTCCCTCCTATTATATGACTTATATTTAGAAAAATATTCTCCTCACTCTAACAATCAAAATAAAAAAAAATCAACTCTCTAAATCAAACTCTCGCTGAGTTATTGCAATTTCAAAATTCTAGCATTTTTCGCCAAATCTTAAGGGGTTGTATCAAAAGTGAGAAATCGTAATTACTATATCTTTTGTAATAAGGCACACGTTGATCAGCGTTTGGGGGGGGGGGGGAGAAAAATCATTCAGGGAACGACGGCTATTTAAACCTTTAATGTCTCTGTGAATACACAAGAGAATACTCATTGATAATTTAACAAATAAAATTTATGAATAATTTATGTACTAAAAGGGAATTTTCAAATTCATTTTTCTTTCTTTTCTTTTATACATTCTCTTACTCATATACACAGTGTAGAGAAAGAATTGTTTTTGAGTCAAATTTCCGAAAATTAGCTTTTGTTATATTTGCACGTTTTCAGATCCTCTGAATTCAAAAAATCATGTTTTAAGCGGTTGGTCTCTCTCTCTCTCTCTCTCTCTCTGTGTGTGTGTGTGTGTTTCTGTGTTATTAGAATATCTCAAGAACAAATAGTAGCAGAAAATCCAAATTCGACATTCTAAATCCGTATCATATTGCGGTGCTACACTAAAGTATTCGTTGCGATCAGACAATTGTTTGTTTACAGGGTCATCCAAGAGATTTCAAATACATTACGTCTGTGAGTGAAATTTCTAATATGTACAGTGCGACATGTATATACCGCACTAAACAGAATGAAAAGAACAGATCTTCTATACGCATAAAAGCATGTTTTATGTAGATTGTGGTATAGCAATCATTCATTTCCAGGGTTACCCAGAGTTTTTTGATAATTTGAGCTATACTTGGGAATTGCTGGAAGTGTATTTCAATTTATGTTACTTGTTTTACATATAACACTAAATTTACACTAAATTCACAAAGTCATTTGTATATAGTTTATAGACAATATACAGGGCTACCCAAAATTAAGGTAAACATTTTTTTTTTTGGATATTATTATGAAATGTAATTGGCGTAAGTGCTTTGCTGCATTTTTTTTATTTCGAAGAACACTGCTGACACAGGACGGAAACTTAATACCCATACCCATACTGTAAACAAAGTAGTTTTTGAAGAGCGATTTTTTTCTGTATAATACCATATTTTGAGGCCTCCTGAATACGAAAGGTAAATTTTTATTGGTTGATCTGTATATATATGAATTATCAGCATAGTTTAACAACAAATAATCTGGTGTGCCACTCACACGACTTTATCTTACCCTGAAATTTAATTCCATAAATACAGGTTGGAGATTAAGAGGTAACATAAAGAGTACTGTAAACCTATGATAAAATAATTCAAATTAGGCTTCGGAAGAGTTTTATATGATAGTTAGTTCTGTGCGAGGAGTGATCTCATGAAATTATTCGTTTCCTGAAATTATTCGACGCAGGCAATAATCAAACTTTTAAAAACTTGACTTTGTTAACCCTTTCACTACCAATATTTTTTCTGTGAAAAAATAAGTATTAAATAAATTATCTGAATCAGCTTCATTTAATAGACGGTATATTTCCTCAACTAACCGTTCTACCTCCCTATTCAAGGTAGTTGCAGGTCTAAAAGAAAAGAAAAAAAAAAAAAAAAAGAAAAGAAAACCTGCAGAAAAAAGTCTCATAGTATATGTTAAAATCGCCTTGGGACATATATGTCCCAGTGGTAGTGAAAGGGTTAATAAGGAAGCCTCAAAACGTGGAAATACACAAGAAAAAAAAAAAAAAAAAAAACAAGCGATGCATATTTAGCTTAAAAACATACATTATTTATCATATGTCTATGAGGAATTCATTTCCATTCCTGAGAAGTTTTCCTGCACATGGTAAAATATTATAGTAAAGCACTTTCACTAACAATAAAAAAGAATATTATAGCTTAAATATTTGCAACCCTGTATATCTTTTGAAGAATGTGTACAAACCACAAAGTGCACCTAAATATAAACCTATAGTAATAATATACGGCACAATCTCAAATGCACTTCCATCAATTTTCAGCTATTGTCGCATTATAATCTAGTTATTTTGTGTAGCCCTGTAAATGAACAGTGAATGATTTCCCTGTCATATTCTACATGAGGCATGTTTTTATGCATATAAAAAATATATATTCATTTCATTTGGTTTAGTGAAGTCTATAGCTGTTAAACTCTACTTACCTGTAATTTCCCCAATAGACGTAATGTATTTGAATATTCTTGAGTGTCCCTGTACACGAACCATTTGTTTCATCTCATTGAAAAGCTTAGTGTAGCATCCCTATATGATACATATTTAGAATACCAAGTTTGAATATCTGCTGTTACTTGTTCTTAAGATATGCTGATAGCAGACAGACACACACACAGACCAACCGCTAAAAACACGATTTTCATGTCCAGGGGATCTCAAAACGTGTAAATATAACAAAAACTCCCTTTCGAAAATTTGGCCCAAAAACAATACTTTCTCTACCTTATGGGTATGAGAAAGTAATAACTACAGGAAATGCGAATTTGGTACTTCGGATTCCATATCTAGTTGCCACTTGAAAAGTTAATCAGGATTTGCAAGTTTCAAGGAAATTGATAACAGACTTGATTTTTGTTTTGATAAGTATAGGTACTATAATTGAACGGGGGTTGAGAATGGCGGTAACCCCCCTGACATAGAATTATACATCTATACGATATCATATTCTATACAAAACCTTTAGAATATTAACAATAAATATGACTTTCCTTATGATTTTTACAGTATAAAGTTATTTGAATGTAATTTATAAGAATGTCTGTCCCAAAACCCAATACATTGGCATTTTATGTGCGTTCCTGTACATAAACCAATTGTAGAGAATTAATTAATGCCATTTTAAATAGGGAATATCATATAGTAAACCTGAATAACATATATCATTTCTGAAAATATTTACAGACGCTGGGGGCAGGCAGACGGACAGATGGACAGTCAGACAAAAAAATATGCAAATTGAAATCCTATTAACTGTTAAAAATTGTTAAAAATTTTTTAATGTAAACGAAAATGCAATTCCAGCAAATGTCCAATAATAACCCTTAACGTAACTGAATATTTTTGTGTGCCCTGTAAATCTAATGCTAATCGTACTGTACACTATAGAAAACATTATTTTGTGCATATGAATAACATATTTCAATATCATTAAGATTTTTGCTAAGTAATTAAAATTTGGTTTATAAAAACATCTTCTCATAGAACGCAATGCTTTGGAATACTTTCGGGTGTCCCTCTATACAAACCAGTGATGGTGTTTACTACATTTTCTATAAAAAATATCCGATAGAAAACTTTAATAACGTATTTCAATTTTATTAATATATGCATAAATTAAAGGTATTAAAATATGGTTTATAAAAATACCTCTCATAGAACACAATGCTTTGGAATACTTTCGGGTGTCCCTGTGCACAAGCTAGCAGAGGTATTCACTCCATTTTCAATAAGGAACATCCGACAGTGGACTCAAATAACATATATCAGTTTCAGGAAATTGTATGAATATTCACGGGAGTTAGAGCGCGGGCACACAGAAAGACGGATGAACAGACAGACAAATCGAATTCGTTAACACTGTTCAACCTGGCTGGAATTAAAGCGCCGAAGTCATTAAATTTTTTAACCATGATGAAAAGTGGTAAAAATAAAGCGCGAAAATTCCACACGGTTTTGCTAGATTTTTAATTTTTTTCCTCTCTTAACGTATTTTAATTTGCAGGTGACCCCTAAGAAATTTAACTATTAAATTTTTTAACAATACGAAATAATGTAAATTTGCATTAAGTTCTTAAAACTGTTGATTTCACGTGCTTGAATGATTTTAGTTGCTAATTTAAAATAAAGGATCTTTTTTTAATTTTTCTCATCTCATAGATAACCCCCTAAAGTGAGCCCGTTGGCGTCGAAAAATAGATGCCAAAATTGAAAAAAAAGTGGTGTAAATCATCATTTTCAAATTGCAATAACTCAGCGAGATTTTGACTTAGAGAGATGATTTTTTTTTATTTTGCTTGTTAGAGCGAGGAGAATAATTTTCTAAACATAAGTCACATGATAGGAGGGGCCGTATAAAAATTAAATTTCGTATATAATATGTATACAGCCCCTTGTACAAAAAATATGCCATATTTGAAATCTACTCTTAATTTGCTCTAATTTTGTAATTGGAAGTATGTTTTTATCTTTCTTAGTTTACGAGATAATCGCTGTAACATCTATTTTGAATCACCCGGTATATATATATATATATATATATATATATATATATATATATATATATATATATTTATATTTAAATATATATATATAACTTTCGTAATCCATAGTAAAAAATAAATCAAATTATATACGTTTATACAAAATTTTGTACTATTCTGCCACATTTCAAATTTTGAAAAAATGAGATAACTGGGCCATCTGTTAAGAGAATCTGTTATTCAGAAATATAATCCACATTAGTTTAGGCCAATGTCAAACTAAGCTCCAAGTTTGGCTAAATATCGTTTATTAGTTTGAGAGATACAGCGTCCGCAATATTGGTGATACACATATTCACACTGACAGATATTTTTTAAAAATGGCCAAATCTTATTCAGGACATGTCAAAATGTGTAATACACTGGTTCTCATAATTATAAGGACACCTGTTTTTCTATATTAACTAAACACTGAACACTATTATTTAAACAAATATATTTTTTATTAATTTGAATTTCATTAATCGATGATATTTAGAAAGTTTTATCGTTTTCCTATCTAAAAAAACTTTAAATACGGTCAAAAGATGATTTTTATGGTATTCACAATTATAGGGACAGTTCGAATCTTGGTAATTTTTTTTTTTCAATTATTCTTTAAATTAATATTTTATGGGGTCTCTTTTTAGGGTGAAACAGCCAGACATTCTCTCTGGTATATATATACATTTTCTTTTAATTTTCAGTTTCAATACCATTTCATACAGCATAGATGATATTCTGAATGCATTTAAACTATTTAAAATTGCTTTCCACTTGCATGCACTTTTCAAATATGATAAGTTAACGTTTTTTCAACTTTTAGGCCACGAGAAAGACAATAATAAAGATGTTTCTTTCTTCAAACTATTTCCTATTGCTCTAGAAGTGGAGAAAAAATGTAAGTCTTGTTGAAAAAAACATTATTTCCCCCCAAAATCTAACAAAAATCTGAGAATTCCACGTTTTAAATTTGCGGATATTCCCTTGATGTTCATAATAATAGAAAAAATTACTAAATTCATTCTGGCTTCAGTAGAAACAGCTCACCAGAGCACCATAAATCCACCTTTAAAATGCCCGATTCATATCTGCCTTTAAAAAATCTGCTCTGTCTTTCGCTATCTTCAGATCCCGCCAGTTACTATTAAAACCATTTAGTTAATCAAGAATAAAATGTTTTTCATCCGAAAATACAACATTTTACCATTTAACATTGTCTTTATTCAACTTTAACACAGACGTTCTCTCCTCCATTAAATGCTTATTGATAACTACAGGTGTTTTGTTCATTTTAACATATTATTAATTATTTTAAACATGCATAAATGTGGACCCCAACCTTTCGTTAAAAATTACGAGCAAATTCAGCAGCAGTCATTATGAGTAGAACAGTAAGAGGAATTATGAGTCTTTGATCTCTGTAAAACAACTCTGATTTTGCATCAGATCTCTCTCCCACCGAACCAGCAGTTCAAAGTTTGATCACATTTCCTTCAGCAATTTTAGATCTTCGAATTTCATTAGAAATTCGGCGGATTGAAATTATACCTCCACTTAAAAAACACCTTTATCCTACTTCACTACATGCACGTTCTTTTTTTCGAGGAATTATCAGTAATGTCCGTCCAAGAAAAATTGAAGGCTTATATATAAATTAATCTAGCCCAGTAGTTAACAAATTCGGATCACAAATGTAATTTATCCGCTAGTAAGTTAAATAAAACGAAAAAATCTGGATTGTCCCTATAATTATGAACATCTAAAAACGTGGAGAAAAAAAAATTTCGCATTATTTTCTAATAATTTTGTTTCATATTAAAAAAAAATTATAGCGATTTTGGTTTTTAGAATAATAGATATATTAATGCACTTTGTATAATCTTGTTTACAATTATTTTTACATTAGTTATTTCAAAACATAAAGTGTCCTTATAAATATGAGAAGGATTGTATATCAAAAGCTGGGGGTCAACAGTTTTCACGAATTTAATACTTTCTTCTTCAGTATATAGAAGAAAACAAAAACAAGGGGAAAATTTTAAACATATATCACATAAAATGCTACATTATATAAATATAAGATAATCAGTTGTTCACGAGATTTAACTCATTGAAGTCTCCAGATTTTTAAATATTCTATTATTTTATGTTTAAAAAATGTTTCCTTGTTGTATATTTTTTTATTAACTAATTTTTGTACTAGTTTTAACTTGGGGATTACTGTTAACTATATCAAAAACATTTTATTTTATTAAAGATACATTTATAACTAACCTCATTCTTAACGAAAAATTATTTGTAATAACAATACTTTTATAAGAAAGAAACTTTTTTAAAAATGCATTCAAAGATCATTCTAATTAAATTTTTGGCATTAAATGAAACGGAGAATCAAATTTATTATAATAAATTTATTGAAATCTTTTGGGGTTTCATTTAATAATAAAATTAATTAAATGTTTAAAAAGTAATATGATACATACCATATTTTATAATAAAAACTCGAGAGTTATTCCAATCTGAATAATGTAATCAATAATGTAAAGAAATATGATGAATTAGTCCATTAACAAACACTTTGTAACAATTTTATGTATTAAAAAAAGAAATCAGTTTTAACTATGCCTTGAAATTAACCAGTATATTATTTATTTTATTTATGTTTATATTGTATTTGTGAATTGAAAAATATGGAATTCTTAATACATTTTCTAGTAGAAGTCTCTAGACTTAAAATATTCAATAATAAAAATTAATTTCATTAAATATATATTCTGAGATTTTTCATCTCGATTCAGTTTATATTAATTAATTAAATTAATATATATATATATATATATATATTATTTTTTTTGCTTTTTCCTTAGTGCGCGAATTTCTTTTTCTTTTAAAAATCGTTTTAAAAAGTCTTATGTAGCATCTTAAAGTAGTATAGTACAATTATTTTATGATACAATATGATTTTTTTAAGATAATAATGGGAATACAATATCTCCTAAATTTATTATCATTATTATTCCATTTTCAGTTTCTCTACTCAAATCACATAATTATTCTTATTTTTCTCCTATAACGATAATAAAATTAATATTTTATTTATTTATGAAATTTAAACAAATATGTATAATAAACGATTTTTATTCTTAATAATATATTTTATTAAAATATAATTATTTATTCCTTTTATAACTCCTCTCCAGAAAACCTAGTTCTGTTTTCAGAACAATTTTCACTATACACCTTCACGTGATAGTTTTCCTATCAACACGGATATGATTTTCAGCAAATCTATTCTTTAATTATCTGTCTATCTATCTATCTATATACATATATATATATATATATAATCGTTTGTCCTGAGTGAGTGAGTGAGTGATTCATCAACGTCCAGCCTAAACCCCTGAACATAAAAGCATGGAATATTGTGACAATACTTCTTCCATGACTTAGACATTTCGTAGACTTCCATTACGTAAATGAAAGGAAGCTAAGAGTTAGGAACATGATGGTGAATTTCGTTATCTATGTATATAAAATCGTTCTTCCTTACTGACTGACTATGTAGGAAGTGATTCCTCATCGCCCAGACCAAACCCCTGGGCCTAGAAGCATGAAATTTTGTGACAATGTTCTTTCTATGACGTAGGCATCCACTAAGAAGCGATTTTACAAAACTCGCAATCCAATGCGGGGAATGGAGGGCAAAACGTGATTTGACAAAATCCTTCAAGTCTAAAAAAAAAAAAAAAAAAAAAATCAGACATCCGTAAAATATTTATTTTAAAATGTAACCATCATAAATGTCTAAAAACTAATTTCTGGAATTTTAGAAATTTGGTCCCAAAGGAGGGAAGTGGGCAAAACTTGATCCCCATGTGCAAGATGTCCATCAAAAAAAAAAAATATATATACGTGAAATTTTCGCTCTAATACATAAAAATCTTTTTTTGGAATTTTAGAAATTCAGCCCCTAGAGAGGGGAGGGGCAAAATGTGATTTCAAATAACCTTTATATTGAAAAAAAAAAAGACATATGTGACATTCTTGCTCTAAAATAAAGCTCACGCAAATATCCAAAAAGCAATTTCTGTAATTTTAGAAATTCATCCCAGGTGCGGCGTTAAAGTGGGGAGGGGGGGGGAGTCTATGGGCAAAAGAAAAAAAAAAAAAAAAAAACAGTTAGACCGTTCAAAATTGGTACAGATAGGTTTTAAGGGCCTGTAAGTGGAATGAGTATATTTTCGAAAGTGTAAAGTTCTTTAAAGGTGCGGGAAGGGGGGGGGGGCGGAGACAAAATAAAAATAAAAATAGAGTTAGATTGTTAAAAATGGTATAAGTTTCTGATACCTACAAATCGATAGAGGATATTTGCGAATTTGTAAAACTTTTAGGAGAACCGGGAAGAGGGAGGGGTGGGGACGTATGGGAAAAATAGAAATAGAGTTAGACCGTTCAAAATTGTCACATATAAGTTTTTGGGACCTAGAAATCGAATTCAAATATTTTCAAAACGAACATAAAATATTAGGATAGACGGCAAGGGAGGGGGATATAGAAAGAGGAAATGGAGCGTTGAAAATTGGTATTATTAGGTTTTAAGATCTGATAAATCGATTGCGGACATTTTCGAAAGTGTAAAATTACTAAGAGGGGTGGGAAAGGGGGCGGGCGCAAGGGCAAGAATAAAGAAATTCTGATAGAACGTTGGAAATTAGTATTATTAGGTTTATCAGCCCGAGTAAAAGATTGCAGATATTTCTGAAAGTGTGAAATAATTAGGAGAGGCGGAAGAGGGGGAGAAGGCACACGCGCTCTGTGCGAGCGTGTATACGCGGCCGCTGACAGTCGGAGCGTGGGCCGATTTTTCAACCGATGAAAGAAGAATTTGTTGTATTTATGTTTTTCCTTTACGATAATATAATGAAGATTGATAAGTGTCATTAACAGTATCGAATATAAATGCGTGCGCGTTGCGCAAAATGGGCTGCTCTGCCGAAAGCAGTGGGTAACGGGTGCGACATTTTTCTCGAACAGAATACTTTTTTTGTCTTTTATTTCACATGCAAATAAAATAATGCAATTTTCTAATTTCATTAATTACAGTGATTCATTTAAAAATAGTGACTAGCGAAGCGGGCGTTGTCTGCTAGTCTGAAATAAAACAAAAATATATTTAACTAAGGAATAGTGTTGAGATTCAGTAAAGGATGCTCATTGATTTAAAAAAAAATACTTTTGTCTGGAGGTCAATATATCAGAAAATCTGTTTATTGCTTTGTTTTATTTTTATTTGAAATAGAAAAAATGACTAATTATGAGTAATGATTTTCTCTTATTAAGTTTACTTCGCTTAGAAATTTTTTTGTAGTTTGAGTTTTTTATATTACATTTATATTTGAAAAACACTCGTTTTTAAAATTTGTTATACACATTTAACGTGTCGAGTTTTTACATATACAGTAGAACCTCGATTATCCGAAGTAATTGGGAGCGAACTCACTTCGGATAATCGAAATTTTCGGATAATCGAGAATTCATCAATAATCATCTAAAATATTTATCAGCACTCGTAGTGTGGAAAGGATGGCTTGCATACAAAAGGAATGTGGAAAAAAAAAAAAAAAAAAAAAAAAAAAACTTTAAAAATACATGTTTGTTAAGAGAAAATTTTGGATGATAGTAGAAAGTGAAAAAAAAAAGTGTAGAAGAAACCGACTTCGGTTAACGGAGAGTTTCGGTTAATCGAGGTGAGTTTCGGTTAATCGAGGTTCGGATAATCGAGGTTCTACTGTATTCTTTTTAGAATTATAGAGGTAGTGCTAAAATACCGGTTGAATATCTACTTTATTAACGTTTATTTTCAAAATCAGTCGCCTTTGATGAAAAGAAAATATGTGTTTACTCATATTTCTACAGTAAATTTATTTTTTAACATAAAAATTGGCAAAAAAAGTTCCATTTTTTTTCTGTTCCTTTAAGTGGTTTGCAAGAATCACTGAGTACAGTATGAGCTTACACTTTACACACTTCCCAAATGTTTCCATTTTTTAATAAAGATATATTTTTGCATATTTATTTATTTATTTATTATTATTATTATTATTATTATAAAACTTTGTTGCAATTTTTTAATGTTTAAATGAGGTGAGATTTTTTTTTTTTTTTTTTTTTTTTTTTAATAAATTATCCAAAAATTTGAAAGGTTGTCAAATATAGTATTATATAAAAATCATTTAAGAAAAGAATTTTAATAACTATAGGTATTATAGGCAGACGCTTTAATATGAAATGCTTTAAGGGGGACTTTGCACTTTTTACTCGGCACTACTGAAGGTTTCATATAAAAGCTTATATTTTCATTTCATATTTAGAAATGGAACTAGATTAGGTTTATTCATAAAATATATGTTAAGGCAATAATTTATGTTTTTTGATTAATTTTTACAGGCTTGAAAACTTTCAATTGAGTTTTGTGTGATTAATGTGATGATTTGTGTAATGATTTGTGTGAGTTTTTGTGAATTAATGATCTTCAAAATGCTTAAAATTCTACGGTAAGTTAGGCAATGATTTATTTTTATTTTTATTATTATTATATATATAGTGGTTATTTAACATAACATACTTAATAGAATGTAGGATGGATTTTGAAATTGATTTATTAGTTTTTCAAAAAAAAAAAAAAATAATAATAATAATAATAATAATAAAAAAAAATACATGTCTATGCAAAACTTTGAAAAAACAAAATATTTTTGCTATATTTTTTATTTTTTATAATTTCTTTGCAAAATATATCACTATTTTCTTTTTAATTTTGTTCTATTAAACATGTAATATTATATTAAATCTTTTCTTAACTATCTGTAGAAGTTAAGAATTTAGAAGATGATGAATTCATGAGAAAATGCAAACTCCGAAAACGCAATTTGATCGTTTGAGCTCTGTAAAAAATAAACTCTAAAAGTTATTGCCTAAATATATTATTTATGAATCAAACTTAATATAGTTCAATCTATAAATATTAAATGAGAATGTAAGCGTTTATATTAAACCTACTTTAGTGGTGGCATGAAAGGTACCATGTCACGTTAAACTAAATCACATTACTAAAATTTGATTTTACAAGTGAGTGATGAACGCAGCATTTAAAAACTTTTTTTAATGAAGTATGATCACAGAAGATATTTTAATTTTAATTTTACTTCACTTTCTCATCTATTACAAAATTTTACAGTTTCAAAACCTCACATTAAAATTATAAAATTATTTTAATATGTATAAAGGAAGATGTGTCTAGGTCTCTATCAAAAAAAGAAAAAAAAATGTACATTTAAAGACAACAAAGAGTAAGATTTTTTTTTCCTTTTTGCCAATAAGACTAACACAACTTAATTTTCAGTTTCAAATATTGATTTCTATGTCTATTAAAAAATATATTTTCACACTAATAATCCTTGTACTGTGGTTGCAACACAATATAACTTACAATAGTGAAAGCCCAGTATTCATGACAATATTTCACTTTATAGTCTCAGTAGCGAATATATAAAATGAGATATAATCGGTTTTTCTTAACACTTTCTAACGAAGTTGAAAAGAGTTAATGACTTCGCTTTTTCTGTCTGTCTGTTCGTCTGACTGTTCGCGTTCTAACTACCTTAATTATTCATGGAATTTATTGAAAGTGGTATATGTTACTCAAGTTCACTATCGGATGTTCCTTAATGACTATTTATTGAAACTCTACTGGTTTGTGTACAGGGACACCCGAAAATATTTCGAAGCATTATGTTCTATGAGAGGTATTTTCATAAACCGTATTTTCTTAACTTTATTTTACACAAATCTTAATGAAATTTTAATTTGTTATTCAAGTTCATCATTGGATGTTTTCTACAGAAAATGGAGTAAATACCATCACTCGTTTGTGTACAGGGACACTCGAAAGTATTCGAAAGCATTACGTTCTATGAGATATATTTCTGTAAACCAAATTTTAGTAACTGCACTTTGCCAGAAAACTTAATGAAATTGAAATATGTTATTTATATGCACAAAACACTTCTTTCTACAGAATATAGTATGATTAGCATTAGATATGCAGAACTACAGAAAAATATTAAGTTATATTAAAGGCTATTTTTGGAAATTCGCAGGAATTGCATTTTCGTTTAAGTTAAGAATTTTTACAACTTTCTAACAATTTTTAAGAGTTAGTATGATTTCAGTTTCTATATCTGTCTGTCTAACTGTCCATCTGCCCGTAGTGTCCGTAAATATTTTCAGAAATTTTAAAAAAAGGATATATGTTTTTCAAGTTTACCATGGAAAGTTCCCTATTTAAAATGGTATTAATAAGTCCTGTACGACTGGTTTGTGTTCAGGGATGCTCGAAAATGACATTTTATTGCGTTTTAGGCCAGCCATTTTTAGAAATGCTTTTTATATAACTTTCTACTGAAACTATCATTAAAATATTGACATTTAAGGTTAATATGCTGAAATAATGTCTTGTATAAATTATGATATGATTAACATGCAGATTTACCGGGCTGTGCTAAAATATTCAGATACGGTAAGGGCTGGAATTATATTCTAACGGTTGGATTTTATTTTGTGTTAAGCCTTTGTAACTCTTTCCAACAAATGTTTAAGATTGACTATGAATTATGTTTGTCTGTCAGTCGTATGTTAACGTAAGCAAAGAAAATTGAAAGTTATGAAGTTATGAGATACAGCTCAACAGTTGGAAGGTGTTAATAGTCAATATGTATTACATGATTTTTTCATTCTTCTTATCTTATTCATACTGAAATAAATATATATATATATATATATATATATTACACATTTTTATAAAAGAAAAAAAAAAAAACATAAATTTGAAAACTTAGATAAGTAATTAAAAGTAAAAATCAACAAAATAGTACTTTAAGAAATAAATAAATGCAATAATACGTGCAAAATTTGAACATAGTGGACCTGCAGATCATGTGGCACAACGTCCTATTTGCATAACACATTACCCAAATGATCATTTTTATTTGTTCCATATCATTTAAAATAACTACACATACACACACACACACATATATATATATATATATAACATATACACAATTATAAAATTTCATGTTATATTCTGTCTTTATTTCATTTGTTTCATTTCACAGTAATATTTTCTTGCGGGTTTGAGCTACCTTTTGGTATTTTGCTTAAATTCGCTTACAAAAACAGAAATCCTGCGGTTCACTGCTCAATGCTTTCGGATAGCTCCTGAAGAAGTCCTATCGCATTTTGAGCTTTTTATTTAAAATTCAATCTTTTTATTATGCTTTGGTCCGAAAATCTTTTGATAATCTCAATTTAAAACGTTTATTTCATTAATGTAAAATCGATCATTTCCATTTATATAATACCATATTTTACTATTCTTTCTTTTCTACAGCATTACATTGCACGGTCCTTTTTTATGTTCTCTACAGGTAATGCAATCTAATAAATTTCAAAGTAAGTAATATTAGTAATTTTCTAAAAATAAAATTTAATTTAAGCTAACTAGTTACTTTGTTGGCATATGTGTGCTTCTGTAGTGATTTATTTCACTGTCTATTCTTCGTTTTCATTCTTTTCTTTTTAATCAAATGAATTATGAATTATATATCTATATGTGTGTGTGTGTGTGTGTGTGTGTGTGTGTGTGTGTTTTACTCACAACATGGACAAATACCTTTCAGAGAGAGGCTACCGCACACCTCAACCAAACGCTGCACCTATTTTACATATGTATATATGCACATTTGCTTCTAACTCATAGCCTTCCGTTAACTCTTTGTAACTGATAAACGTTTCTACCAAACTTCATGGCAAATGTTTGCATAATTGATTAGAATTATTTTGTGTTGCTCTGTAAACAAGTTTCTACAAATTCTATCGCTTTTTATTATTATTATTATTATTTATTTATTTATTATTATTATTTTTACAGTAACCATGCTTTAAACAGTCTAAGAACACATGTCTATTCCAGTATGTTTAATGAAGTGTAGCCATATTAAAACGCACTTTTAAGAAATAACCGTCTATAGACTAAAATGGTTCGATTTTTATTTTTTTTATGCCTTTCTGTACAATAGAAACGGTAATTACATAAACCATTAAAAATAATACAACTAATTTATTGTAACCTATTAATATTTAAACCAAATTTAACATAATTTGGATGTTACAGAATGTTATCGGGATTCTTGCGAGTGGTCCTGTAAATAAATTATTTATTCTATATATAACTTTCGTCTAGAGAAAACAGGCTTTTACGCGTCTAAATAATGTATGCTAATTCCAGTAAACTGAATGTAGCATAAAGAAATTTGACAATTTGCATGATAATGTAACATTGTCCGGAGATTTTTATATGGAACTCTACATGTACATTAATTATTGTCTAAGCATATATTTTCTTCTGAAAGCATGATTAAAAGCATCTCAATAATGTATGCTAATTGCATTTTGTTAAATGTAGTGTAACCAAGTTATTGTGAGTTTAAACTAAAATCTTCCTACAGGCCGTAATGATAAGAAAAAATTTGGATTGCCCCTGTATACAAAGAAAAAACAATATATATTTTACCGTTAAAGCTCGAAATCCGTTAATGTGCAGATTACCTAGCTAATCTATAGATTAACTAAAATGACCCGTTAAAGTGCGGAATCAAGAGTTTTCCGCATTTTAACTAGGTAATCTTCACATTAGCGGCTTCTGTATCGTTAAAGTTTAAATGATTCTTTCGAGCCTTAGTTTTTTACATTCACAATGACGTCAAACAGTCATGTGATACAGATAGGCGAATGACCTTCAAACGCATACTAAAACTGTTACCCCTTCCACTCCGCTCTCCGCTTGTGATAAACAACGCAAAATTCAAAATGTGGAGGAAACGATGCATAATTAGGTTTCTTATTATGACTAACACAAAATTTAAAGTAACAAGTAAGTTATAATTGTTTTAATTTTGATTTTATTTCTTCTCTTTTTTAATTCTGTCAATATAAATTTAATAAAGGTCTGCA
Source organism: Salticus scenicus (assembly GCA_963930645.1). Lineage (NCBI taxonomy): Eukaryota > Metazoa > Arthropoda > Arachnida > Araneae > Salticidae > Salticus > Salticus scenicus. The sequence continues at coordinate 158,965,744 of OZ005648.1, read as the reverse complement.
TTTAATTAATGAAATCAATCTTAATTAAAAGCTCTCTCTCTCGTGAAATTCAATTTTGAATTATGAATATTAAATGTACAACACAGTAATTATTTCCTACCGAAAAAAAAAACTATTAAACCACAACTATTTAAAACTAATTTATTTTAGAATTGATTTAAATTACTATTAGTTACAGAAAAAAATAGTATTAATTTTTAATTCTGAAAAATATTATGGCATTATTTAATAAATACTTATTATGAAATTTTTGTGCATTTTTTAGCATTTCTCATTGCAATATTTTTTATTTTTATTTTTTGATGTTGTTTCTTTCAAGTTTCTTTTATACATTTTATATATCATGATTATATTTTTATTTATTTTAATATTGTTCGCTTTTTCAGATAATTTCGTTTTAGTTTATCACGTAAAATGTGTTAATAAAGTTTATTATTATTATAAAATTAATATATTTGGCTGATCTTGTACAGATGTATGTATGCTGCAAAATATAGTTTAATAAAACATTGGAAAACTGACATTTTCATTTTTATGCATTCTAAAAAATATTAAAGCGGTTTTAATTATTTGAAGTACTTCTTAAATAATGTTTCTGATTTGCCTAATTTAATATTTCTATAGCGAATTAAACATTGGTGCATATTTTTTTTTTTTTTAATAATTGCAGTTATAAGTTGTTAATAAATCTTTTTTTATTATCTTATACTATTAAGTGAGCAATATTTGTATATATATTTCACTGTTCTCGAAAACGGTAGCTCGGACAGTCACAAGATTTAACACAAAGGTGCCCCCCCAAAGGATCATTGTGCACATCGAAGTCAGAATTTCGAATTTCTGTTTAGTTTTCTTTTAATTAATAAAAATATGAAAATAATAAGCTAATAATAGAAAAAAAAATAGCCATTTAAATTGAATCCATAATTTAATTGTTGCCAAAAAAAAAAAAAAAAAAAAAGATACGAGTTTATTTTTTTTTTCCAACAGGAAAATAAATACATTTATCTAATCTAGCTTCCAAATTTGGCATATAGGTACCTGGGACCCTGCAGGTGTGCACCTCATCGAGAGTTTTTCGAATTTCGAATTTGAATTTTTTAAATTAATGTTTTTTCGATTTTAAACATTGGCTTTTATGTTTCCTTTTTCATGAATTTATTCTTCGATTGTAATCGTCTGCGTATCTTAGCAACGGCTATATTATGCAATTTATTTTTTATTTAATACATTTATTTGAGGGCGAATCTTTTTTCTCTTTTTAATTTATTATATTTATTGAAAATAAAATGGTAATGCAGTAGAAAAAATTAAATATATTAAATTTAAAATTTAAAAACGTATTTATAACAGTTATGTTTATGTATAATTTTTGTAGTACAACAACAATTATTTTTCATTTGTTAATTTAATTTCTTTAAAAGTTTTTTTTTTTTCTAATTTATAGTATTTGTCAGGAAATAATGGTAGTATATAGTAGAAAGGATTAAACTGATTTTAATTCATTTGTTTTTTATGTATTTAATTCCTTCTAAAAGAAAATCTACTTTTTATTTTCTTTCATTACATTGGTCGAAATCAAATTGTAATATAGTGGAAATAGCATGAGCAATAAAGTACTTGGTCCAAAAACTAAAATATTTAATAGACGCTGAGTTACAGTTATCTTTAAAATCGTAGTTCTTAAATAATGGCAGACCCACCTATCGTCAATAAATACCCATATTGAAATACATAGGAAAGAGATTTCTGCAGGCAGTGGGAACCTGCTCCTGATACAATGCGGGCAGAGAAAGAGCTGCCGTAGTCAGCGAGTACCCGACGCGAGGTCTAGAGCGATTCTAATATAATTATTTTAGTTTTTATTTATAATGTGATGTGAAAAATAAATAATGATCCAATTCTTTTGGAGATTCATTTAAATATAGTGGCCAGCGAAGCGGGCGTAGCTTGCTAGTTATTATTTAAATGGTTAAATATTTTTATTTGAAAAGAAATCTTTACTGTATTGCAATTCTAACATTAATTTATAAAATTGAATTTATTGACAGCTATTAAAGATATTATATTTCATATTAAAAGCGCATAACATCTTCAAACTTATATTGACAGAATAAAAAAGAATATATATATATATATATATATATAACTTTAAAAGACATAAAAATTAATACATGCAGATTAAAATGAGAAAGAAAAGAAAACTTTTTTTTTTTTTTTTTTTTTTTTTTTTTTTTTTTAAAAATACAACACAGCGTGCTCTAAAATTACACCACCAGAAATCTTATTTTCACTTTAACGAGTGCTTAGTAGGTAATTTGAAAAAATGAAACAATTTTCCTCACTTTACCGGATCACCCTAGCTAATGTGTAGATTACCTAGCTAATCTGCAACTGATTTCTGCACTTTAGCGATAACATATACCCATCTTAAATTGTACAGCTATTTCAATATAGCCCCTTAATATGTGTTAAGAATTGCAAGTTATTCAAGGGATTTATTGGGGCTGTTATTGCAAAGAATACAAATTTTGTTCATAGGCCGTAATGATAAGAAAAACCTTGGTGTGTCCTTGCACACAAACTACAAACAGTTTACACACAAAACTATAGAGCTAATTCTATGTGACTCATGGACATGTGTACGAAATTGCAAATTAATAGCGTAATTTTAATGGTCACTATCGCGAGACATTCATACACACATACAGACAAACTGGCAAAAACATTTTGTATCCCCACTCTCAACGTAGAGGCCTCCACTGACGTTTTGGCGATTACACTATTATTACGTAAAATGTCAAGTTATTTTTTATTTGATCATGCTGTGAAAGTGTATATGTCCTCAAATTGCATCAAAAAAATTAAAATGTCCTTATCATTTGGATTTTTCTTCGATCTCCCTATTTGCTCTCCTTTTATTGGTTCAAATGTGTACCAGATTTTAAGTGTATAATCTAAATCTTCCATAACCAAGCAAAGCCTGAATTAATTTTTTTTCTCAAATTTACTTTTATTCTTTAGTATATGTTTATTGCCTTCCTTAGGATAATATAAAATGCTTAAAAAAATAGTCAGAAACTACTGGTACCTTATGGTACCGCCAGGCTCTTACACTATGAAATCACCTTTTTTTCAAAATTATTTTTTTTAATGAAGCAAAATCAATTTTTATAAAGAAAATATTATATTTTAATTCCCACATAAAATTTTAATTACAAATTCAAATAAAATTACATTTTTGTGTGAAGAGTGATGAAACAGCCAACAGAGAGGCCTATATTGCATTTCGCACATTCGGTGCGTGTGCGGATTTTGCAATTTACAACAACAAAATGACGCCTCTGTGATGTGGCTCGTACACGGTGGTTCATTTTGTCAAACCTTAACTCATTAGATACTCTGGGAAAAAATGTATATTAGGTTCAAGAACATTGTGAAAAAAGTGGAAGATGATAATAATAAAAATATTCTCACCTGGCTCCTCTGGAACTTCGATTTAAACCTGCAGCTTTTGGAGGATTACTGTATCATGAGAGGTACGTTTGGGTTCTACGGAAATCTAGTTGTTTCATAGAGGAGTTTGACTTCCTGTAAAGTATCCAAGCATTGTGCACCATTAAATCAATCAAGCTGTTAAAAATAGGCCACCACCTCTTTTTACATCAAATGACGATTTTATATAAATAGGCATTTTTATCCATTCGATATGTACCACAGATAAAATATATATATTTCCAATCAGATTTGGCCAGGGAACTTATATTTATTTATTTTTTTCAGCTCGAGTAAAACGTAGTACGTTTATGATAATATTTATTCCATGGCAGTTAGTGACAGAAAACTACAAACTCGAAAAGACTTATTTATTCCAAAAACGTGTTCCGTGAAGAAAAACGAACATTATAATAAGAACAAAAGTGTATCTGTTTCCACCCTCCCAATTTTCCATTCCCTTTCTTTCAAGGGGTGAAGATCTATTATTAGAACTGTACCACGTGATTCCACACCTGTACGTTTTTCATCAGAATAGATTCCAGTTCAGTTAGTGTTTATGCTTTGTAATGTAGAGTGAGATTAATTCTCGCTCCTTTTTCTTTAATTTACTTTTATTTTTATTTTCCATTAAATGTACGTTTTAAACCCAAAGAACATGTCAAGATTAATTTCTTCGTTATATTAATAATACAATTACTTTACAGAGAAGAAATTAATAATGGTAATATAGAATAAAATATTCAGCTAAGTGGAACAGAAATGGTAAGCTCATCATTTTCATTACTTCTGTTTTTGAATAAATGATTAATTGCTATTCATTCTGTTTAATAAAGCGCTAAGAATGCGCCAGCGAGTGCAGAAATAAATATTTATATTAGATTATGTGACAGAAGGATTATTAAATAGATGAAGAAAAAAAATAATAAAAATTTATTATTGTTACTATTGTTCTTAAATGAACATATTAAAGCTTACCTTAATTATAAATTGTCTGGCTGTCCCGAAGATAAAGGGAAAAATATATAAAAGTAAATTAATATGAAAATAAAACACATATATTAAATTATATTACTATTTAACAAAATAAGTATTCAGTGTTTGAAATCATATTAAGAATATGAAATAAATGCATTCGTACATTTTTTTGAATTAAGAAAATTAAGAAACCCTGTTTTCTGAAAAATTGAAGAATTAATAATATCATAAAAACAAAACAAAATAAATTCTTCTCAAAGATATAGTATTCACTATAAATAAAAAGAAATCAGAAAATGGCATCCTTTAAGGAAAGTCCAACAGTTGAGAAACTAAATTCTGAAAATTATTCAGTTTGGAAGTTTAAAATGCAAATGTATCTCATGAAGGATGAATTATATGAGGTTATTACAGATGACCCGCCAAATCCTATAACAGATGTATGGCGAAAAAAAGACAATAAAGCGCGAGCAATCATAAATTTGTTCATTGATGACGCTCAAATCATCCACATCAAACAATGCCAAACAGCTCTAGAAACATGGAATAAATTGCGTGATATCCACGAAAGAACGAACTTAAGTAGTAAATTATACTTATTGAGAAAATTATATAGCACGAAGCTAGAAGAAGGTGGCTATATGCAAATCCACATAAATAAAATGTTGGAAATCATAGATAAATTGAAATCAATTGGGGAAGAAATTAAATTCGCGCACATTTCTGCACTGTTACTATGCTCCGTACCCAAAAGTTATGAAACTTTGATTCGCCCCTTGAAGTTATGAAAAGTTATGAAACCCTTGAAGCTCGCCCCGAAAATGAACTCACACCTAACTATGTTAGCAGCAAATTGCTAGATGAATTCAATCGTCGGAAAGACGTTTTCGAAAACAATACAAATTCTTCTAAAGCTTTTCATATATATAAAAAACAACAGTATAATAGTAATTTCAAAAAGGAAAATAAATACTGCACGTACTGCAGGAAAACAAACCACAATAAATCGGAGTGCTGGCATCTGAAAAACAGAAATGCTGATAACACTAAAAACAAACAATTTAGAAATAAATTCAGAGCAACCAATTCCTCACAGTTAGTGATACACAATGATGAGTTGCCACACACACATACACAACAACAAAGCTATTCAAAACAAATGAAGCAAATAACATCACAAACAAAACAAATGGCTTTCACGACTCAAAACACAATGACGAACAACTTTATAATTGACAGTGGTTCCTCATTGCACATAAGCAACAATATAGACCTTTTCGTTAATTTAGATGAGTCACAAAAATCGCAAGTATGTGTAGCAAACGGTAACACCCTCACTTCACTTGGTTCAGGAGAAATAAAAATTGAATACCTAGATCCAAATAAACAAAAAAGGGAACTAACACTAAAGGATGTTTTATATGTTCCAGAATTAAAGGCAAACTTAATATCTGTACACAAAGCCACCCAAAATGGCTGTAAAGTCACATTCACTAAACAAAAGTGTTACATCTCTATGAAAAATGAAACAATTTTAGAGGGTACAAAAAATAACAACTTATATGAGTTAAACTTGCCCATGCCAATAAACAAACATGACACATACCTGATTGAAGAATGCCAAAACCCTAACTGTATTACTCTATGGCATAAACGCATGGGACATAAAAATTTCAACTCTATTAAAGAATTAAACAAAAATCAATTAGTTCTGGGAATAAAAATCAATAACTGCAAACACGAGATAACATGCGAAACTTGCATCAAAACAAAACTGACTGACACCCCGTATCCAAAAACTGCAGAAAATAGGGGAAAACAAATACTAGAATTAGTACATAGCAATGTTTGCGGACCTATTCAAGTACCAACAATAGGCGGTAAATCATATTTCTTAACTTTTGTTGACGATTATTCTAGGTATACAATGATTTATTTTCTAAGTAAAAAGAGCGAAGTAATCAAGAAATTAAAAGAATACGTCAACTTTACCACAAACAAATTTGGAAAGAAACCAGAAACAATAAGGTCAGATAATGGTGGTGAGTACATGAGCAAAAATGTAGAAGAGTTTCTTAAAGAAAATGGTATTCACCATCAGCTCACCGTACCACATTGCCCAGCCCAAAATGGGGTTGCGGAAAGAAAGAATCGTACACTAATCGAAATTACACGTACACTTTTATCAGAAGCCAACTTAGACAAAAAATTGTGGGGAGAAGCTTTGAACACCGCCAATTACCTCCAAAACAGACTACCTACAAAAGCCACTACAAAAACTCCTTACGAACTATGGCATGGTAGCAAACCAAATTTAAATCACTTAAAAACTTTCGGCTGTAAAGTCTATGCTTACATTCATAAAAGTAAACGGGGTAAATTAGACGACAAAGCCCAAGAAGGCATTTTTGTCGGCTACGACAATAGCGCTAAAGCTTATAGAATCTACCTGAAAAATGACCACGTAATACTTGCAAGAACAGTTAAATTCATTGAAAATACTATAAACAATTCAGGAGAAAACAATGAAATAAAATTACTCTCAGAAAATAATACAAATGGACACTCCGACACAGAATCGCATATAGGGCGCGAAATTGTCAAAATTGACATAAGTTCACCAGATCAAAATATCACTAGTGAACACAACACAAATGACACCTTGAGAAGGTCAAATAGACACAATAAAGGTGTACCTCCCGAAAGGCTTATTTACTTAGCAGAAAACTTTGAGGCTAATGAACCTAAAGATTATAATGATTTTCTCAACATAACAAACCCACAAGAAAAACAGAACTGGTCAAACGCAATGCAGGAAGAAATGAATTCCTTAATCCAAAACAAAACATTCACATTGGTAGAACCTCCACCAGGAAGAAAAGTAATTGGGTCCAAATGGAGTTATAAGGTCAAATATGACTCCTCAGGCAAAATAGCCAAATATAAAGCAAAATTGGTAGCGAAGGGCTTCAGCCAAAAATATGGCGAAGACTTTCACGAAACTTTTGCTCCGGTGGTATCCCATAGCACAATTAGAGCTTTTTTAGCCAGTGCTGCGCACAGAAACAGACAGGTTCACCATATTGATATTAAAACTGCCTTCCTGCATGGAGACCTAGATGAAATAGTATACATGGAACAGCCTAAAGGCTATATTCCACCGGGAAACGAAAATAAAGTATGGAAATTAGAAAAAGCCCTTTATGGTCTTAAGCAAGCCGCCAGATCATGGCATTTGAAAATTGGTGAAACTTTAAAAGAATTCGGTTTTACACAAAGCACTGCAGATGCCTGCCTGTTTAGGAAAAATGAAACAAACCCCATACATATAATTATTTACGTGGACGAACTTTTAATATCAGGGTCGGACCAACAAATAGAAGAAACTATCGAGAAACTTAGTGAAAAATACGAGCTCAAAAATCTCGGGGAAATAAGCTACTACCTCGGCATTAATATACAAAAATCTAAACAAGGAGAATACTTTATAAACCAAAGATATAAAATTAAAGAACTAGTGGAATAATTCAATCTTCAAAACACTAAGCCCACAAATATACCTATGAATCCTGGCTATCTGGATAATGCCTCAGACGATAATCTACTAAACAACAATACAAAATACAGACAAGCCATCGGATCCCTATTATATATAGCTACTATCTCTAGACCTGACATTGCAGCAGCTGTCAATATTCTAAGTAGACGAAATGAGAAGCCCAGGCAGCAAGACTGGGATGCTGCGAAAAAGATTATATGTTATTTAAAAACCACTGAAAAATTGAATTTGGTTATAAGTGGAAAGGACAAACCTATCCTAACCTGTTACGCCGATGCCGATTGGGCCGGCGATAAATCTGATCGCAAATCGATGACAAGAAATCTATTCTTAGTAGGAAAAACACCAATCCAGTGGACATCGAAAAAGCAAACGTGTGTAGCTCTATCTTCTGCAGAAGCAGAATTCATATCAGCCGCAAATGCTGGACAAGATATATTATGGCTCACCAGGGTACTAGAGGACCTCGACTTACCAAAAGAATTACCCATAAGATTATTCGACGACAATCAGTCTACAATCAAAATGATCGAATCGCCCAAACACACAGCACATTCCAAGCACATTGACATTCGATACCACAGCGTGAAAAAATTGTGTGAGAAAGGGATTATTTCTCTACAATATCTGCAGAGTAAATTAATGACTGCAGATGTGTTGACAAAACCTACTCCTAAGCCAATCTTTCTGAAACACCGCGACAATTTGGAACTAAGACACTATTCCTCGTTTGAGGAGGGGTGACAGAAAACTACAAACTCGAAAAGACTTATTTATTCCAAAAACGTGTTCCGTGAAGAAAAACGAACATTATAATAAGAACAAAAGTGTATCTGTTTCCAGCCTCCCAATTTTCCATTCCCTTTCTTTCAAGGGGTGAAGATCTATTATTAGAACTGTACCACGTGATTCCACACCTGTACGTTTTTTATCAGAATAGATTCCAGTTCAGTTAGTGTTTATGCTTTGTAATGTAGAGTGAGATTAATTCTCGCTCCTTTTTTTTTTATTTTACTTTTATTTTTATTTTCCATTAAATGTACGTTTTAAACCCAAAGAACATGTCAAGATTAATTTCTTCGTTATATTAATAATACAATTACTTTACAGAGAAGAAATTAATAATGGTAATATAGAATAAAATATTCAGCTAAGTGGACAGCCGACTCCTCAGAACAGAAATGGTAAGCTCATCATTTTCATTACTTCTGTTTTTGAATAAATGATTAATTGCTATTCATTCTGTTTAATAAAGCGATAAGAATGCGCCACCGAGTGCAGAAATAAATATTTATATTAGTTAGAAGCAACAGTCACAACAGCATTATCCCAAGTAGCACAACAATAATGGCCGATGTCGGAAATAAGACTATTTCAATATCGGCCAACATCGGACTCTGCTGGACTGGCCAGTGCAAAAATGTCAAGGTTTTTTACAATACTGGCCAATATTGATAATCTGTATTGGTCAATATTGTATGTAATACTGGCCAATATCGTTTAAAGTTGGACTGGCCAATATAAAACACTTAATTTTTCCAATATAGGCCAATGTTGGTATCCCATACCGGACAATATTGTGTACAACACTGGCCAATATAAAATTGCAAATCACAACAGTAATGGGCAATATTGATATTCGACATTGGCTAGTGTTGTAATGCAATACAGGTCCGTATTAACTACAAATCTTGTCTATTTGCAAAAAAAAAAAAAAAAAAAAAAAAAAAAACTACAGATGGCAGACAAATTATTTGAGTGCGAGCAATAATTCCTATATAAAAAAGTACACAACAAAATAGTATTAATTGTACATTTTTTTTTTAATATAAGAATTATTGCTAGCGCTCAAATAATTTTGCTACCAACTGTATGCCATGTACAATTATTATTATTATTATTTTTTTTTTTTTTGCAGATAAAAGAATGCATGTACAGTCAGCTGCAAAATTATTCGAGCACTAGCCAATAATTCCTATATTTAAAAAGTACACTTAAGTAAATCCTTGTCGAATCATGTTCTCAGACTGATTAAGAACATGACTCGACAAGGATTTATTTAACAAAGCTGTATTAAGTGTACTTTTTTTGGCAAGGATTATTGCTAGTGCTCGAATAATTTTGTAGCCGACTGTAATTTTACAACATCCTTTTAAACTTTTGATATTTGTATTAGATTTTTCAAAATTTTTTGTTTTATGTGATTTTTTTTTTAGTTTTTATGTGAAAACAGACACCTTTATATTAGCTTTAAACATATATTAGGCTGATTCCAAAAAAGTTCACACATTCATTTTTTTTTTATTCTTTTACATAAGAAGAATTGTATTTATTTACAACATATAAAAAAAATTAATAATAATAAAAAAAAAAAAAAAAAAAAAAAAAAAAAGATAAAAATTTTGTTTCACATGTTATGGTTTAACTGCACTGAATAACAATAATAAAAAAAAAAAAAAAAAAAAAAAAAAAATCCAAAAGCTGAACTTAAGTTGATCTTTAAATCAGAACTTGATGGTATAGGCGTCATTATCATAACAAATAAAATAATAATCTTTCAAGATGTCACAACAGAAATTGTGTAAGACAAACAAACTCATTACATTTTGAGGATATTTGGAAAACTGATATACCCAGAATGTATGAAATAATTTTCATCAGTCACAAATGTAGATGTTATGGATTTTTAAGTATTTTTATTTTTTTTTTAAGTTGTATCAATATAAAATGAATGAATCGTAATAAAACAAAAGGTTATATTATTTTTTTCTTACTATAAATAAATCATCCCAGAAGACGTTAATGAACTGTCAGGGGTTTTTCTTTGCAATATAAAATTTTCTTAACACCAAATCCAAATACCTTGAGTTCTTTTCACAAACTTTTTTGCTGAGTACCCAGTTTTCATCAATTTTTCTGACAATCTGATCGTTTCTTCTGTTGTAATTGCAGAATGTCACCTTAGTCCACATTTCGCATTAGTTCGATGTTATTACATGATTTACAGTTTACACTCAACTACATGGTTTACCACATCGTTTACACACAGCTTTCATTAAATGCACGAATGAATTGACTGTTTCTTCTCTTCTGTTGTAATTTCAAAACATCACCTTGTGTCCAGATTTCACATCAGAATCACATCTCTACATGCATGTACCTGTTAAGATATCGACAGTTATGCGGTTGGTAGTATAATTTTGATGTAGCAAGGCTATAACCATAGTGGGGGGGGGAGAAAATTTCAACTCCCCCTCAAAATGTTGCAAATTTGTAGAAATTTTTAGAGTAATACATCATTTTTAACACAATAATATGCACTAATACTTGTACACTGTAAATTTTCTGGCTATGGCCTTTGATATTGGTATTAGTACTACCCTGATAAAGACTAACCAAAAAATCTTCCAGAACAATCCGAAATGATAAAGACCCAATTAACCCCTTAGAAAAAGCTGTAATCTACATATAGAATTTTATGAAATAAGAACCTACACTGGCATGAATAAAAAATCTTAGCCTAGCTGAAGAAAAAGTTTGTCCCATACCAAGCGAAAACAAAGAACGCTTTTTTTTGTTTCCAAATAACCGTAGTTATTTAAATCCATTCTTTAAATTACATCTGATTTTATTTTCAGATTTTCCATTCAAACTAAATATTTTTACTTTAAATGCACATTATTTTTGGCAAAAACATGAAAAATGCATACCTCAAAATAATAATAATGATCCATACTGAGAAATTCACAAATTAAAACTTCTGTTTATAAATTAATATCTGATTATTTTATCTATTTGCATTTTATTTTATACCTAAAAAAGTTTGAATTTTATAAATATAAATAATGTAGAAGGAAATTTCACAATCATTTTCAGCTACTAATGTTGATTATTTTAATACAGAATATCCTTAACAAAAAAATTTATTCAGAAAGCATCTTTTTTTTTTTTTTTTTTTTTTTTTTTTAAGCATAAAAATGCTTACTGATTAGGAAAATAATTTAAACTTTTTTACTTCACATGCTTTACATGCATTTCAACTAATTTCCTCTATTTTGTGTTCATTTGTTTGCTTATTTTTGATTAACACTAATATATGCGATTAAATTATTTAATTATATTTTATTAAAATGTCTGAAATTTAATAGCATTATTACATAAATTAATATAAAAATTTTTATTATTCAAAACTGAAAACTAAATAAAATAAGTAAAAATTAAGATAAACCTATTTGAAGTTTAACTTAAACTTCAAGTAGGTTTATTTTTAAATATCTTTACTGAGTATAGAAAAAAATTCATTAAAAATTAAAATAAAAAAAAAAAAGACTTTTTTTTCCACAAAACAATTTATTAAATTTATTTGCATGATTTTACATTATGTTTTTGAAAATTACAAAAATTCTGTATTTTCAGATATTTTTACATCTGATTTCCGTTTTATTTTAACCTACTTGCTATCACAATCTGGAGCTCTTGCAAAGACTTCTAATATAGTTGTTAATGCAGAGTTTCTCCCAGGTTTAAAAATGAAAGGATGCTGCTAGTAAAATAAATCACATTTTAGATTTTTGAAGTCAGTTTTGGATCCTTAACGACACACTTGATATGAGAAAAAATTTACTAATGTATGAACAAATGTTGATCATCATGCACAGTAGTTTTATCAGGGATGCCACTCTAAAAATTCGAAGAAAGAGGAAATCATGCCTGAAGTAAAATTTATGATAATTATTGTGTAATTTTATATGTGAATTATGTAAATTAATATATAACAAAATAATACATAAAATATAATTTGAATATAATAATTTAAAAATAGTTACTTTGCAGTCAAATGGTTATATTTATTTTATAAAAGAATGATGCTTTATCAATAATAAAAAAATATTTTAGAAGTTTCTAAATAAACCATAGTCTGTAGATCAGCAATAATATTAATTTAACATAATTTAAAACAAAATAATTACACATAAGGAAATTTTTCTACCTCTTTATAAGTTCTGGAATCTAATAAAACAAGTTTATCATGAATGCTGACACTTATGTTATGAATGGAAAAAGAATGAACATTGCAGAGCTTCGTCAGGTTGTTTAATGGCTGATTGCTACTTTTAGGGGGGTGAGGGACCTCATAGTAGAAAATGCAAGACGCGAGACGTACGTCAAAGATTTTTTTTTTTTTTTTTTTCAGCCTGCAGATTATTTTCAACACAGTAATGTGTAGAAATTTCAAGTCTCCCAATTTTGATCGGAAATATTGCAATTTCCAATCTTTTCTCCATCCACATCATAAATGGCAATGTTCATTTTAAGCACACTTTATCAGATTTTAGAAGCTACAAAGAGGTAAATATTTTTCACTTACGTAATTATTTAACACCGCCTTTCCTCTTCGCTAACAATCAGCGATAGACATCTCACAGAATCATTGTGATTTCCCGTCTGTTTTCATCCACAACATAAAAGTCAATATTTTCTTAAAATCTTATTTAATTAGATTCCAGAACTTATAAAGAAGTAAAATTGTCCAATATCTCTCACTTTTTTTTTGCTGCTTCCCCCCTCCCCCTCCCACCATTTTCCCTCTCTCCTGCTAATGAAAAGCAAACAATTGCTCCGCAGAAGTATTGCAATTTCCAATTTTTCTCCATCCATAACTCTTTCAATTTACTATATTAGATTCTAAAACATGTAATGAAGTAGAATTGTTCAATATCTTCCCACTCATATATTTTTTTTGTGATCCCCCTCCCTCCTTCCCCACACTAACAAGGGTAATTAATTTTTTATACCAACTATAAACAAAGCATTTTTTAGCTTTGTTTTAAATTCTGGTTTTTTGTATAGTATCCGTTTTGAGGTGTCTTGAATGTGAAAGTCTAACTTTTAGCAGTTGATCTCTATATCTGTTATCAGCATAATTTAAAAACAAATGATTACAGGAAATTAAAATTTGGTATTTGGAGATTCATATTAAGTTGCTACTTGAAAAGTTTGATTAAGATTGGTAAGTTTTAATGCAAATTAATTACGGCCTTAAGGGTTTTTTTTTTTCAATGTAGGCATTATAGTTGAACAGGGGGATGGGTGAATGAGGGATTCAGAATTATATGTGAAATAAAACTGTTCCTAAACCTATTTTACATTATTTTTAAAATAGACTGATCTTTATTACTTTATTGATCTTACAAGCTTACACCTTAATCTGCAAAATATCTTTTTAGTATTAAAATGCAGGGAGAGAAAGTCGTGTGAGTGGCACACCAGATTATTTTTCATTTAATTAATTAATTTGAAAAGGAAATTTTTTTTTTTTAATGTATTTATTGAAAAAACTGCTAATATAGTAGAAAGGGTTAAACAGATTAAAATGTGTTTAATTAAAATTCATTTTATTATTATTATTTTGTTTATATAATTAATTCATTTGAAAGGAATATTTTCTCTTTCTTTTATTTATTGTATTAGTCGGAATCAAATGGCAATATAATAGAAAGAGCGAGAGCTATAAAATACATGGTGCCAAAATTGAAATGTTTAATAAATGCTGAGGTAGAGCCATCTTGATAGTCGCATTTTTAAATAAAAACAGCTTTAGTCGTCTAATAAATACCCAAATTGAAGTGCCCAGGAAAGATGCTACGGTTAGCCACGAGTATTGAGGTTAAGAATGATTTAAAAGGATTTTTTTATTATTTTTTTTAATACAATAAAAATTAAAATAGTGATTAAAATGTTTTGAAGATTCAATTAATTCCTGCGACCAGCGAAGCAGGCGAAACTTGCTAGTATTAAATAAATGCAAACTTATGACAGAAATACACTTACTGATTCTCGCAAGCCTTTTTTGTGTTACTTATAGCGCTGCAGATTATTTTCTAATGCCTAAATAGTTGTCGCAGATTGACAGAAAAAATTCTGCTACTGGGTGAAGGAGGACAATATAACTATGTATATGAGAAATATTGAGCAATCCTACCTTTTTAAAGGTTCTAGAATCCAGTAAATTAAGTTTAATGTGCACATTGATATTTATGTTATTGATGGAGAAAGATTGGAAATTGTATGATGGATCGGCGATTATTAGTTTGAGAAGGAGGCAGACAGAATAAATTTATAAAAAGCGGAAATCTGCCGCTCAGTAGAAGTGTGGAAAAGCAGCATCCCTGTTTTATTTATATTTCTAGCATTTATGTTCGATTTAAAGTCTATTTTCTACAAAAAGCAGTAAAAGTACAATTTTTTATAACGGACAAGAAAGGTGAAATTTTTTTGTATGAAGAGTAAGAAGGGAAGAATTTTTCCAATCAAAGGGCAGGCAGGAGGCAGCACCCTCCCAAAACTGTCTGGGGGAAACTCTGTTAAATATAACAGTTTGAACTTTTTAACAATTTCTTCTCACACTTCCTAAAAAGAAAGAAAGAAAAATAATTATAAATAAAATATACATGAACATAAAATCATATCAATTTTCTTTCTCTAGATAGGACGCAGGCTTTCAAGTACCATTGGCCAAGAACTCTTACATTGGCCATTATGGGATTACTTTGGACAGCAATAAAATAAAGATGTTTCCTTTAGAGATGCAACGATTATTCAGCTGAGGCCGAATATCAGGTCCATTATTCGGCCCAGGCCGAATAATTCTGTAAGAAATGTTTTTATTTATAGTTACTCAATATAAATAAAAACATTATATTACACAATACATTTTTTTAGTTTTATAATTTATATTTGTCATGTTTTGTGAAAATTTTATTATCCCCCCCCCCCCCCAATAAAAAAAAACTTTCATACCTTGAATGAATTTTATCGTACCATTTTAATGTAAGGATCATGTAAAAACTTTTATGCTATATCAATAAGTGCAAAACATATATCTGTAGTAAGCTAACATAATCTGTTAAATTTAAAATTAATCTATACAAAATTGTCCCAACTGAACCATACAAGCAAATTCTGATTTTTTTTTCAAAGCATAATGAAAAAAATTAATATTTATCCTTCGTTATTTAATAATAATAAAAAAAATCCTTCCAGTGATATTTTTAATTATTTGGGGCGGGGAACGAAAAATTAGAAATTGAGTTAGACTGTGCAAAATTGGTATACATAGGTTTTGGAAGCCTAAAAGTCTAATGAGGATATTTTCAAAAGTGTAAAATTATTAAAGGGGGGCAGGGTTTAAGCTGAGTAAAAATTTTCTTTAGCAAAAAAGCTAAAATCAGAAGAAAAGCTTTAGCAAAATGCTAAAATGCCAGAAATAGTAGTAAAAGATGAATATCAGTTTACACATTATTCTAAACACCTCGATATGTTTGATTTCCATTTGTCATTTAAACTTAAAAGTTTTTAATCAGGTCTTTAAAGAGTTATACACAGAGGGTAATTTTTTTTAAATTTGAAATGAAAAACAAAAAAGTAAGACTGTAACCAGATCAATTTGAATATTGTACAAGCATATATTTTAACTCATTTATTGGCAGACATGAAAAACATTAAACTTTTTAGATTATTACTTTATATTGTAAACTTTTTTTAAGCAATATGAATGTCTTAGATACGACTTATATTATTTTTCTGGAGATATAATTATCACTATAGCATGTAAAACTACATTTAAGCTTATACTGTATCTGAAAATAAAAACATAACTTACCAAAATAAAAAATAAGGTAAGTAAAATAAGTGAAATTTGTTTATTACTATTCAAAGCTTTTTGGTTTACAATTTATAATTTTTCTTTCATTCATATTAGACCACTTTACAAATGCCTCATGTTTATTTACAAGTTGATTTCCTGTATACGATTCTTATGTGTAGTTCAGTGTTTGATTTCCCTTATATGCATGAACCAATGCATTTTTCTTGATCAATGTTGCGATTTTTTTTCCCATGAAAGATTCGTTATAATATTTTCGCTGAAGATTTTTTTTTTTTTTTTTTTTTTTTTTTTTTGTTTAGTAAGATGCTTTAGCAAAAAAGCGAAAACATGTTATTTCTTTAGCGCATTTTGGATAAGTCTTTTAGCATTTCGCGAAAAATGCTACCGTAGCAGAAACACTGAAGGGGGTGGGGGTTGGGGGGGGGGCAAAAAATTAGAAATTGAGCTAAACCATTCTAAATTGGCATTTATAGGTTTTAGTGGCCAACAAGTCGAATAAGGATATTTTGGAAAGTGTAAAATTATAAGGGGGGCAGGACGAGCAAAATATTAGAAATTGAGTCAGACCGTTCAAAATTGGTATGTATAGATTTTGGGGGCCTAAGAGTCGAATGAAGATATTTTAGAAAGTGTAATTAATTATTAGGGAGCAGGGGGGGGGACATAGAAATTGAGTTAGGGTGGGGAATAAATATGCGTATCCCAGGAATGAAACTTTTCAGGGCTTACCCCTGAATTCAGGGTTTTTGAAATTTTTCCTGTTTCTGATTTTCATGTAAATTATTTTGTTTTTACAGAAATTTCTTATTTTGAATGTTTAATTTGCCTTATAATGCATTAAGAACTCTCCAAATATCATTTAATACAGGTAGCCATATGATATTTCATTATTAAATCTTGCCTATGAGCATGTAAAGATCAGTTTTCAGGGTTTTTGCATGCTAGGTAGTTTCACCCCTGGTATCCCTTAATCTGTGCGTGCACAGTGCGCACGGGTCTACGCTGCCGACGGCAGTGGGGACCCGATGTAAGTTTTTACTCAATCAAATTTTTTTTTTTTTTTTCAATGAGCGAGAATATGGATTTTTGAGGATTCATTCATTATAGTGATTCATTTAAAAATAGTGACCCGCTAGCGGGCGAAGCTTACAAGTATCTATTAAAATATGACTAGACAATACCTCATAAGAAACTTGCAACGAATTATTATTATTAGAGATTTTATACCATGTTCTAGTGAATAAACAAGAGATATTATTAACGCTATATAACAATACAAACATTAAACTATACAATTTGTTAAAAAATAAATAAATAAATAAAGTGTAAAAATAGTGTTATTAAAATAGTATTTATTTTGTTTTTACAGAAATTTCTTATTTTGAATGTTTAATTTGCCTTATAATGCATTAAGAACTCTCCAAATATTATTTAATACAGGTAGCCATATGATATTTCATTATTAAATCTTCCCTGTCTGTATGCAAATATCAGTTTTCAGGGTTTTTGCATGCTAGGTAGTATCACCCCTGGTATCTAAAGGTAGAAATTAAGAAATCTGGTTGGTGGCCATTGGCTTTCATTTTTTTAGTGGCCACTTTAAAAAAGTTAGTGGCCACTGGCCACTCGCTGATAAAAGTAAAAGTAAAATAAAATTTTCTTTTCTTTAATTTTTTCAATGTTCAGTCTCGACAAATCATTAAGAAAATAATTAAGGTAGTCAACTTTTTGAAACTCATCCACAATAAATACATTTCTGATAAATTTTAATAAATGAAATAGGAATAGATTTACATAATTTATACTATGAATGTAAGAAAATACTATTCAATACAAAATTCATATGTTTAAAATGCTATTTTGGTTATATTATTTTATAACAGAAAATTCTGATTATATTGCCCCTTCACTATCCTGAATGGTGTCGATTTTCTACTTTTTCAAAAAAAAAAAAAAAAAAAAATCTTTGATTCATGAAAATATATTAGTATATGTAAATAAAAAAATATATTTTTTTAATAATACTTTTTTATTTTGCAAGTTTCTTTTTCTTTTTTTTTTTTCTTGTTACAAATGAATTATAAATTAATTTTTCTTTAATAATAATGAATTTTTAATAATTTGCAATTATAATCCCCCTCTCTAACTGAATTTAGAGAGTGTGGCTGTAGTCGAGATTTCACAATGAAATTGTAGCTGTCACTTTTTAAAAAGTTAATTTTGACATATTTTAAAATTAGCAGCACTAATTCATCTTAAGGGGATATTCTGGTCTAGAAATTTAAAAAAATCGATTTTTTTTTTTTTTTGCATATTTTGAAAGTTTAGACTTTCAAAAATATGATCCTAAAAGGATTTTTCAAAATTCGAATTATTTTCGGAGATACAGCCGATTTTGTGACGTGGCGTTCGAGCCGGTCGTTTGGGATGTAATAGTTTATGTTAAGTAATATAGTTGGGATGTAAAAGTTTCGGATGTAATAAAGCCTATTTATACCAGCTTATCATCTGATGATTTATTACATCGATGTTTGGGGTCCGAAACACAAAATAATAATGAATCACTGAATTGTTTCCTAAACTTTAAACGCGTTTTTCTCGAAACTGCTTTTTTTGAGGTGGTTGACATGATATTTCAAGTTCTACTGAACCGATTGCTTTGAAATTTGGTATATATCTTGTTTATACAACTCTCTATCGCGTCTGCCTTGGATTTAAAAAAATTTTGATTTTCAATATTTTTAAAAAATTCGAAAAGGTCGAAAAAAGTCGGGTAAAAAAAATTTTTTTTTCAAGTCGACGCCATTTTGTCATTTTTTTTTTTTATTTTTTGAAGATGGTCAACCCGATAGCGACATCTTTATTAATGAAGAATTTGTTTGATTTTTTTTGTTTTAGATCACTACAAGGGTTGAAATCATGTCAACCAGGACGCACCGTTTTTTTTTAAGCCCCCACTCCATCGGCCTGTATCTCGGCGAATTTTGTTTTGTTTTTTTTGTGATTTTTTTTTTACATTCTCAAAATGTCAATAAAAAACATATAAAAAAATGGATAGTAAAAATGTTTTTCATTTTTTTTTTATCTTACTTTAAAAAATGCCTAAAATTCAGGCTTCTAGACCAGAATACCCCCTTAAGGATAAACAAGATCTTAAGCTCAATCATTAAATGATAATTCAATATAGAAAAAAAAAAAAAAAAAAAGAAAGAAATCAATTTTAAGATATTATCAAATTTGTAATTTAATGGTCTGTAGTATGTAGTACATCAGTGTAACTCAGATTAGGCATAACAAATTACATATAACTGAAAAATAAAATAGTAAAAGAACAGAATGCCTTCAAATTTCTTTCCCTTTCGTATATAAAAAAAAAAAAAAAAAAAAAAAAAAAAAGGCTTTAAATGTGCGTTCCAACTTTCTTTTGAAGGACTTTTTTACTTTTTTTGGACGAATGTGAATTAATTTTGGACATTTGGAGATGGGGCTATTGAAGTGAAAATGCGTCGAATGACGTTTTTAATTTTTCTGCGAACGTAATACAATCAGAGTTTCAGCCAATTGATTATCTCACAAGCTTCCTTTTCGTCTCTTTCTCCCGAAAGTCGGCCGAAACTCTCATTTTGACATTTTTAAAAAATCAAAATCTAATACTTTTATAGAAAAATGGGAAAAAGCCATACGTTTTTTTAGTATATGAATAAGACTACCTGCCAATTTCCAGTGTTTACTGTTAAAATTGAAATCCGAAAATGCCTGTAAGTGGCGATGTTAGATTTGAGAAAGCCTGAATTCGAGGAGCACGGCGCGTTTACTGCGAAAACGCTGCCGTGCGATCCAAGTTTGCATTGGAATGGGGTATTCTATAAAGAATGGGTAGAAGAATTTTAAGTGTTTACTATTAAAATTGACTTCCAAAATATGTTTGCAAGTGGCGAGGTTAGATTTTAGAACAGCCTGAATTCTTTGCGCGGCGCGTTTACTGCGAAAAAGCCGCCGCGGAATCCAAGTTTGCCTTGGAATGGGGTATATTTTATAAAGAATGGGTAGAAGAGAAGTGGCCACTGTAGTGGCGGCCAAAGGCAATTTCTTTAGTTGTCACTTTTCAAAATCTAGTCGCCATGTGGCGAGTGGCGACCGGTAATTTCTAGCTTTACTGGTATCCCTTAATCTGTGCGTGCGCAATGCTCACGGGTCTATGCTGCCGACGGCAGTGGGGACCCGGTGTAAGTTTTTTTCAATGAAAAAGATTTTTTTTTTTTTTTTTTTTTTAATGAGCGAGAATATGGAATTTTGAGGATTCATTCATAATAGTGATTCATTTAAAAATAGTGACCCACTAGCGGGCGAAGCTTACTAGTATCTATTAAAATATGACTAGACAGGGTTCATACTAAAATATGGAAAAAAAATTCCCTGAGTTCCCAGACAAGTTTCAAGAAAATATTAGCGACATATTACAAGAAACACTCTTCTAGACATAACAAAATACAGCTATTTTCACTCTATGATGTCATATTACTGCCGATCATGATAGAAATCATTATTTACATGCATATTTTCACAATACTTAATCATTTAAATTTTGATACGAAGCTAAACAAGAAAAACATAACTTGATAGAAAAGAAAAAATTTGTTTTTCCAGGTTTTATATCTGATTTTCCCTGAGTTTTAATGAAAATTTTAATTTTCCCTGACTTTTTTTAACAAATTCCAAATTCCCTGAGTATTCCCTGAGGAGTATGAACCATGCTAGACAATACCTCATAAGAAACTTGCAAAGAATTATTATTATTACATATTTTATACACTGTTTTAGTGAATAAACAAGAGATATTATTAACACTCTATATAACAATACAAACATTAAACTATACAATTTGTTAAAAAATAAATAAATAAATAAAGTGTGAAAATAGTGTTATTAAAATAGTATTTATTAGTAACAAGCTACCTTCAGTGACCAGCTGGTTTCAGTTCCTTTAAAAGCCATACCATGTTAAATCACTGCTCGGTGGCGCCTACTCTCCACTTCAGAACCTACAACAGTTTTACAAGAAAACATGACATGTATTTTCCTACTAAAATTAAGTGGCATAGCATAAAAATGATTTTAAAACAAAGCAGATATATATATATAAATATTAAGTTCTAATGATAATTAAATTCAGTTAACTCTTGGTTAACCAGTATTCAACAAACCTGAAAAATTCAGAAAACCCTTTTTTCTCTTTTCCAATAAATTGTTTTAAAATATTTGCTGCTATTTTAGGAAGCTTATGGTTTTCATTTTCATATAATTAGTGTCCAAGTTAATATAATGCAAATCAATGTTTATACAAAGGCGAATGTCCCAGAAATTCACAATATTTTTGTAGCCGATTACTGAAATCTGCTATTATTTTGCCTTAATCGATAAATTCGCATTTTTTACAAAATTGAATCTCTAAATATTCAATTATTTTGCTACTAATCGATGATTAGGTAACAGTTCTTTAATTCAAGGATGAGATTGAGTAAAGTGTAAAAAATAAATAAATAAAACTTTATGAAAAAGATAAACATTAAAGCAAAATATAAGAAATCTCAGAACTGTTAAATTGGTTATCGCTTTCTAAAAATTGATTACTTAATTTCTAATATTTTATTTTTAAAAGAAAAAACACAAAATTTCACATCGTGAAAATTCACATTTCAATACTTTAAAATAAAATGCTTAATAGAAAAATAAATATTTTTTTTAGAAATTGATTTCCTAATTTTTATTTTTAATATTTCATTTTTAAGTAAAAAAAAAATGCAAAATTATACATTGTGAAAATTTACATTTTATAACTTAAAAAAAAAAAAAAAATAATAATAATAATAATAATAATAATAAATATAATAATTTTTAGAAAGGGATAACCTTATTAACAATTGTGAAGTTTCTGAATGTGAAAATGGAAATAAAAAATATGCATTAATTGATGAGTTATGATGGAGCAAAATTCTCCATAGAATAACATTGGCTTTGGCTTCCGGCGACAATAAGTAGAAAGTGATTGCTTAACTGATTGCCTGCATGCACATACTTTTCAGGCTTTAATTTTATTTGTCTAGAAACTTATAAGGCTAGTAGTATTGCAAAAATACTGGATTAAAAAAAAAAAAAAAATAGATCTGATACAATGCACATGAACAAATACATTCATATATATATGTGTTACATATTAATTTATGTGATGCATTATTATCTATGCATTAAGTTATCAAGTAATGTTAATTTGAACTGAATTCAAAAATAATTTTAACTATTATATTGTTTTATCTGTAATTTTTTGCCATTAATAAAATCATAAATATTCATATTTTACATCAACTAATAAATTTAGAAAAAATGTCATTAAATAAAGAAATTAAAAATAGTAATTCATCATTTTAGGATATTTACATATTCAACATATTTACATAGTATTGTGTGCAACTAAACTAAATATTAAACTCAAAAGCAAAGTAGACTGAATGTGAATACTCAAAATAAATATGAAATAATTGGTGCATGTCCAGAAAGCATTTAAATTTTTGCTATTATGTTAATAGTGAATAAAAAAAAAAAAAAAAAGCATGTGTGTGGTCTATTTAAAAAAAAAAAAAAATATCTCAACAAATACGAAGGGCGAACTCGACATCAGGTCAATTTTTTTCTTTTTTTTTTTTTTTTTCACCATCTGATTCTAGATCCTTCAGAGAATCTACACAGGTATAGCTTTCATGTTGAGATCACCCTTGTTTCCGTCTCAAAATATGCATGGACGATGCATATTTTGATATGCATATGCATATGACGCAAAAAAAAAAAATATTTTCAAATGTGTTTTTCTC
Source organism: Salticus scenicus (assembly GCA_963930645.1). Taxonomy (NCBI): domain Eukaryota; kingdom Metazoa; phylum Arthropoda; class Arachnida; order Araneae; family Salticidae; genus Salticus; species Salticus scenicus. Next base: position 158,942,178 of record OZ005648.1, on the reverse strand, counting down.
AAAATCTCCTTTTGTTGAGTTTGCCCTTCGTATTTGCAACACCTCATATGTACTAGCTTGGTTATAAATAAATTTCTTAGTAATAAATAACAAACATATACTATATTAAACTTGATTATAGTAAATTATTTAATATAACAAACTTATAGTACAATAAATTTCTTAGAAATAATTTTATATCAATGCATAATTTAAATACATAGGTATAACAATTATACAACAGTTTTTTTTTTATATATAATATGTTTAAAAAGAATATCTTTCATTAAATTCAAGCAAATACTTATCAATTATGAACATAAATGTGTTTTTTTGATGACTATGTAAACTGTAAAAAAATGCCACATGCTAAAAACCTAACCGCAATCAAATGTAATATAATTTATTCTGCAAGCTTTTATTTCTATTTTAGTGAATGACACGAATAAAGTCTTTGAATTTTCAGGGCTCTTGTTATTGTTTTAAAAAACTGTTAAATCAAACAACAATTCTGACAAGAATTCCATTTTCAAAAAGCATTGTATAATTTAGCAGACATTGTTTACTTTCAAGTAAATGCATACACATTAAAAAATTCTTTTTTCCTCCTAAGAAAAAACTTTAAATTTTAAGTAATGAATAAAAAAATAAACCAAGTATCAAACAGCAAAATGAGAAAATAAAGCTTTTAACCATTACAAAAATATATATGAAATATAATTAAAGAGGATATTTCGATTGAGATAAATTGAAAAAATGTTTTTAATTTCTAAACTAAGAAAAAATAAAATTTGAATAATCAAACATATTACTTGATTATCCTATCTGAAAAAATAAAATAAATAAAAAGTAGGTTAAAAAGAACACTACTTTTAGTGAAGATTTCCCGGTACATAAAATTATTCGTCACTAACTGAAATATGCAATGATATTTGTTTATATTTTACAACGCTAAGACTAATATCATGTTTACACAGTATACGCTAAGATGAAGATTTCATTTTGAATCACATATATTATCTACGACTTTTAATCAATATACATCTATAATTTTAAATTGTGCAAATGTGAGTTATCTTATATTCTATATCGGAAACAATATTTAAAATTACTTACTTTTTACAAACATGGACAGCAAAACACACCGCCATCTCGCTTCTTGCTTCTTATGCTGGCGCTTGTTTTGCTTCTCTCTGATTGGCTATTAGAGTTTTCAGAAAGTTGTAGTATCAATGCCCAACAACATTGGTAGATATCCATCAATATCGATCGAGATCAAAATCAACCAGCAGATTTATTTATTTATTTCCCTTCAAGAATTTTTCTTAACAATGCTAAATATTTTCAATGACGAGCTGATCGTAAAATTGAACAAGAAATTCCGAGAACAAACCTTATCTTTCTTACCGTTCTTTGCCGAGATTGGACGATATTGACCAATATTCCCGTTTTTTACAACATTATAAAATGCTTCTATTAATAATTTTATAGAACTTAAAATACTGTTAAATATATTTCTGTCCACTACGTATCGAAAAATAACAAAAATTTTGGTTAAAAAAAGCTAAATATCAATAGTTCCGAATTTCAATACTGTCATTCCAACATTGGGTAATATTGGCCAATATTGAAAAGAAACAACCGACTGACGCCAATGCTTGCCGTGGTTGGGCAACATTGAGCCAATATTGAGCAATACCGCTGTGCTACCTGGGATCAAACAAACGAACAATAGTAATATTTTTTTCAAGACCCGAGCGGATTTCATAGCATCCTCTTTTCCATTTCTTCATTTCTTTACAAGAAGGCAAAGAGAAATCAACAGGAATCCTATTTTCACGAATTGTGACAGTTGCACCTTAGCTTCGCTCTTTTAGTTCTGATATTAGATTCATGCCGAGAAACCAGTTGTCGACATACACGCAGAGTGGCAGATTTTTAATACCATCAGGAAATTTATTTAATATTGTAACAAGAGCAGCCTTACCAATTGAAGCCTTAACAAATTTTTCTTCATAATGTGAGTTAGATTTGGGCCCTTATGGGTATATATCAAAATTGATGAGATACCCATCAGGTGTATTGAGGCACCACGCTTTATAGCCAAACCGAATCAGTTTTTCTCTAATAAATTGCTGGCAGCTATGACGGCCGAAATACTTCATCATCGACTCATCATAATTTATATTTTGCTCATGTTTGAAATGAGACAAAAACTTTTCGTTTAGTTTGTCAATCAATAAGCGTAGTTTGTATACTTTATCTGTTTTATGAGTTTTAGTATTAGTATCAGCTATATGCATGAACCATATTATGCGAGAAAAATGATCCCGCCGCATAGCATTGTATACTAATTCATTTCTCACATCAGCGGCATTTTCCCAAAATCGTCTTTTCCCGGGAACAAAGCAATATCTGCTGAAAATTAGAATTCCAATAAAAACATTTATTTCTTCAGGTGCCACTTTTGGATCAGCATTATTTGTAAACAAAGCATACTTTGTCATTTCTGATGTTAAAAGTGAGATTATACCGTCACCAAGAAACATTTCGAACATTTCGAGTGGTGATTTTGAACGAAAATCTGAATAATGTGCTTGGGGAAAAAATATTTAAAATATTTTATGTTATTATCAATCCATATTATTTTCTTTGAAATATTTGATGATTTATTCCGCCGTTGTTTCTTTGCACTTGGTGGCCCTTCGGTTATTATCTTTGAAGTGTCTAATTCTTCTTCGGAATGCGAAATGCCAATATCGCCAACATTTTCTTGTTCCTTCATTCTTATTTCAGAATTTTCCCGTAGCTGGTTACCAGACAAATTATCTACAAGATCACCTTCATCTTTCTCTGCAGAATCTTGATCAGTGATTTCAGCAGCATCCGGGGGCTCAATGTAGATTTCTTCAATATCATCAGGATCTAGTTCATCAAACAGATGAAGTACCTCTTCAAGTGTTATATTTCTAGAAAAAAAATATATGTATCAAATGTCACTCAAATTAGTTTGTAATTTTGACTATAACAAGCTTTCACTCATATAATAATACTCAGAACAAAAATTTGTATCCATTTATTTATCTATCTACAGTGGCGGCTCGTGCAAATTTTCACAAGTGGGGTCCGATCCATCGTACGATGCGTAATTTAAATTTAATACTATTCATTATTCAAACATGAAAACAAACATTAACAAAATGGAGTGTAAAACGAAATTTCGGATTTTTTTTTTTTTTTTTTTTTATTATTATTATTATTATGGCGTATTTTAAATTGAACACTATGGAAAACATTGCATAAAATTATCACAAAAATTAAAGTTTTATAAATACAATTGAAAAACTCTGCAATGTTCTGATCAATGGACTATCAAAATTTAAATATCTGGAAGCTAGTAGACGGAAATTGCTAAGTTCGATACCAGATCGCTTTCTTTGATATATACATTTGGAGTATACTATGGTTTTCTCCAAAACTCAAATAAAAAGGGCTATGTAACACGAAGAAAGACTTTATACAGAGAGTACACCACTCAGGTCTAGGACCCTCTTTTCGTCAACTAGCTTTAATCCTAACGCTACACATCCATTAAAATTTAAATTCAAATGTCTCGCAGTGTAGCATTATTTAGATTATGCTAATTATATCCCTAAATCTTTTAATTATAGAATTCCAAGTGTTATATTCATATTTCTTATCTATTGGTATTTAGAAAGTCGTGATTAATGTTATGTGGATACATATTTAAAAAAAAAAAAAAAAAAAAAAAAAAAAAAAAACATGGTCTCACTTAATTTTAGATATTTTAAATTAACTTTCAAAAAATAAAGAAATAAAACGGGCTACCATCTTAAAAAATAAATAAATAAATAAAAGAAAGAAAAAAGAAACATTACGGATGTTTCTATTAAATCGCATTTAAAAGAAAAATCCTTTAATAATAATAATAATAAATCACAATTTTATGCAACTATTTAATCCATTTATCCATGTAAATCCATTAATTATTTATCTAAAAATTTTACAATTTATTTACATAAAAGTTTTATTACACTATTCTGTAGAGAAAAAAATCGCATATTATTTTTATTTTTATTTCCCCCCTCTTTTAAATTCAAAACACTTTAGTTAAAGATGTCTTAAATTCTTATACAAGCTTTATCTCAAAGGCTAGTCTAGAAAATATTTTTGACTATTACCAGATTTCTTTTTTTCAACACTAAAATTTTGAACTGTCATATATAACTCTAAAAAATTCACTGAAAAGTCAATGAGGAAAAAAAAAGGAAAACGTAAATGCAGAAGTCGCCAAACATTATCCGTGAATTGCATTGGTTAACAGACAGTTTTTTCCCTATAGTTTTGTTCCAAAAGGCAGGACTCTGCTGGCCCACCGACGAGAAAATTACAGTGTGCGTACAATGATAAAGCAATTAGTCGCCAAATATGTTAACCCAATCTTCTAGTAGAATAAACTGTACAAATTAACACCCCAATTTCGGGCCGAATGAAAATGGCCCGCTGTATTATATAAGGAAAAGGGGAGTAGCGGTCTCTCTCTCAGTCATTAGTTATTTGTGACAGCTGGAAAAATATATTGACAAATAAATGATAATGAAAGTAGATTAAGAAAAAGTTAGATAGACGTAGTTATTTTGTATATATATTTTTGAACAGTTATAAAAAACAAAATTATTACTGTTATTACTATTTTAATCGAGAAAAAAAATTAGGTGGGGCCGTGCCCGTTGGCCCTCAATGTAGAACCGCCACTATCTATCTATCTATCTACCTATATATACATTATATGTACACATATATATATACACCCTGAAAGGTTACCTTTCCAGCACCTTTGTATCTACAAATCGAGCACTGATAATAAATATTATTATTATTATTATTATTATCATATATAATAAAATAAAATAAAAATCCGAATATGCCTAACAGTAAAACAAAAAAAAGGCAGATGTTACGAATAGAGGGTCACTGGCATTTGTTTGCATTTTGGCGATATTATCCGTGCGCCAACGAACCAAGGAAATCAATTTATCTTATGGCAACCTGAAAAAACGTTTGTTTACGTTCGAAATGAAATAAATATTAAAGCAGACGACTATTTAACGAAAATAAATGAAATTATCGAAGAAATTTCATAAAATGGCGATGGTTAATTGACTTTTTAACTTACAAAACGTTTGTTTACGCTCGAAATGAAATAAATATTAATGCAAACGATTATTTAACGTAATTAAATAAAATTATCGAAGAAATTTCATAAAATGGCGATGGTTAATTAACTTTTTAACTACAATATTTTAATAAATAAGCAAATACTTAACAAAATATACGTTTTCTCATCGAAGTTTTAAGAGCAAATTGATTTCAACAATACAATAAATGTAATTAAATAAATGAAAATTCAGAATAAAAATATAACTTTAAAAGTATTTAAAAAAGCATGAAAACTTACAATAAATACAACATGAATTTTATTTATTTTTTTTTTCCCATTTTGAAATTTCTGTTGACTCCATAATACGTAAATCACATATCAAATATTTCACTTCGCGCTCAGTTAATTCGTAAAATTCGAGGATTCTAAAACCGCATTCAAGTGAATCGAAACACATCGGTATAAAAATTATGAGAATATACAAATAAAATAAAAAACATATTTTCAAGTTATCAAATGATACGTTTTCATTTCTCCAGACACATATCGTTTCGAATTTTTCATTAACACTTACATTTCAGCGGAGGGAAAAATTCCCTAGTTTTCATAAACTTGACCAACAAGTGATTGCATGAGTGAGTTTTACGTCGAACTAGTGCTACGTTGTGGGCAATGAGCACGGCAACCAAATATCCCCATTTTCTACAGACAACGTTTAATTTATTCGCATTATTATAATTTTTTAAAAAATTATAGAAAGTAAACTATTTAACATTTAAATTTTATATTTAGTGCTTATTAATTAAATTTGAAAAAAAAAAAAAAAATACATGCATAATTAGTTAATTGTAGCAATTTAAAGCTTCTCTGTTTTAAAACTTCGCGGATCTGGCCACTGTAACGACGAAGGATGAATTGGGACATACCTCTAAGGTATATGAACCAACAAAGAAACATGGCTGTATAAAACTATGAATCTCAAAACGCACGTAACTCGGCTCCGCGGCAGTCACTGTCGCGCATGTTAAAACCAAAAAAACATCACTGGACACCCCTACCACGCTGTGCATGAATCTGAAAACGCACGTAACTCGGCTCCGCGGCAGTCACTGTCGCGCATGTTAAAACCAAAAAAACATCACTGGACACCCCTAAATCGCTGTGCATGAATCTGAAAACGCACGTAACTCGGCTTCGCGGCAGTCACTGTCCCGCATGTTAAAATTAAAAAAAACATCACTGGACACCCCTACCGCGCTGTGCATGAATCTGAAAACGCACGTAACTTGGTTCCGCGGCAGTCATTGTCGCGCATGTTAAAACCAAAAAAACATCACTGGACACCCCTACCCCGCTGTGCATGAATCTGAAAACTCACGTAACTCGGCTCTGCGGCAGTCACTGTCGCGCATGTTAAAACCAAACAAACATCACTGGACACCCCTACCGCGCTGTGCATGAATCTGAAAACGCACGTAACTCGGCTCCGCGGCAGTCACTGTCGCGCATGTTAAAACCAAAAAAACATCACTGGACACCCCTACGCCGCTGTGCATGAATCTGAAAACGCACGTAACTCGGCTCCGCGGGAATCACTGTCGCGCATGTTAAGACCAAAATTCCCCATAATGTAGCTCTAGTGCAACGTAAAATGCGCTCAAAACAAATGATCCAATCAAATATCGCCCAATTTCCCATGATGTAGCTCTAGTGCAACGTAAAATGCGCTCAAAGCAAATGATCCAATCAAATATCGCCTAATTTCCCATGATGTAGCTCTAGTGCAACGTAAAATACGCTCAAAACAAATGAACCAATCAAATATCGCGTAATTTCCCGTAATGTAGCTCTAGTGCAACGTAAAATACACTCAAAACAAGTGAACGAATCATATATCGCTTAATTTCCTGTAATGTAGCTCTAGTGCAACGTAAAATACGCTCAAAACAAATGAAATAATCAAATATCGCCTAATTTCCCATAATGTAGCTCTAGTGCAACGTAAAATACGCTCAAAACAAATGAAATAATCAAATATCGCATGTAGCTCTAGTGCAACGTAAAATACGCTCAAAACAAATGAAATAATCAAATATCGCATGTAGCTCTAGTGCAACGTAAAATAGGCTCAAAACAAATGAACCAATCAAATATCGCGTAATTTCCCATAATGTAGCTCTAGTGCAACGTAAAATACGTTCAAAACAGATGAACCAATCAAATATCGCGTAATTTCCCGTAATGTAGCTCTAGTGCAACGTAAAATACACTCAAAACAAGTGAACGAATCAAATATCGCCTAATTTCCTGTAATGTAGCTCTAGTGCAACGTAAAATATACTCAAAACAAATGAACCAATTATATATAGCCTAATTCCCCCAGAATGTAGCTCTACTGCAATGTAAAATACACTCAAATCAATAAAAAACAAATGAACCAATCAAATTTCTCCATACTGCGTCATAATAGAATTCTTAAGTTATGTGTACAAGGAAATGCACTTTATCGCTACGGAAGTTCGCCAAGCAGAAAGTGACCCTCTAATCTACTCATCAACCAAAAAAAAAAAACTTAGTATTTAATTTTTAAGAAACATGAGTAAAATGAATAAATAAATACAGTTTCTACATAAGTCATGAAAAGCTAACATGGAAACCTAGCGGTACCATACGGACGAAAATTTTCGTATATATTAAGACAGATTTTCTTTTTAAATCTGTTCTACAGAAAGAGCATACAAATATAAATAAAAATATACAATTCATCAACTCACTTGAAAATTATAAATATCTATAAAATGTACTTGTTTTTTTCGACGAGCCATTTTTACGCTAAACTTTCCTGAGACTTGAATACACACATGCTTAACTATTCCATGTGACTGTTAGAATTCCTTCTTCAGACTGTCTAGCTCTGTCATCTATTAACTAAAAATGAGAACATCAGGTTTTTTCCCCACAAAAGGGGTATTTTTGAAATAGTGATTGCTGCTACCAAACGATACCGTTCGGACTTCCCAGGTTAAAATTTAAATTTACTTAAATTTCTATTGTGTGTATAAAAGAAAAATCATAATACATGTTTTTTTTTTTTTTTCCTTTTTTTTAGAATTAAAGCTACAGAGATTGCGAAATGTCTTTTCCGATACTTAAAAACAAAATTTATTTTCGTGTAGCATTACTATTCCTATACAACACCTATAGGGTGCTACCCTATACAACAAAAGTTACCGTGTGGAAATCCTATAATTATCATGCAGATCCTATATTTGTCATATCGTATGAGAGATATCCACTGAATTCACGAAGGTTACAGTAAACGGGAACAATATTTTCCACCGTAAAGCCGAGGGATTTTCTGATAGAGCATGCATACATCGCACGTGCAATCTTGCACAAAATAAAGGGATAAGTGTTACGTTTGGCAGCTATTACATTTAAAGAAAAGAGATAAAATGTTGTGCATGCTTTCTTTTACGAAAATCTAAAATATCGATAGGTAAAGTAAATGTTTTAATTTTTATTTTGTTTTGAACAGTTCATATAGACGAAATTTGCTACAAGTTGATTAACAAAATTTGGCCTCGTGATAGTCGTAAAAATTAAGTAATATCAAATTTAGACATTTGTGTTGAAAATTTTATAGTTTTTTACAGTTACAGTAAGCAGACCACGCCTAATCAGAGAATAATGTTTGAAAATCTGTAGGACATTTTTTGATATCCATAGGATGTCAGATTATCATGAATATGCGATATTCTGGATATTTATAGGATGCCTACATTCCACCTTTTGCTGTCTAATAAGAATCATAAAAAATACTTTCTTAGGATGTCTACAGGTATGGCATTTCGACATCCAAAAGGCATCCTCCAAATAAATAAAGACAATTTTTGATATCCAGAGAATATCAGGCTATACTGAAAATGGCATCTGCTTGATTTTTTAGGATAACACTGTGTTGTCTGGGGCAGCAAAGATGTTCCTGTCTTAGAACTGTGTTGTTATTTGTGTTTTTATCGATATCGAGAGTATAACCGGCTGTAGCATAGCTACAAGCAGAAACATAGAATCAGGACATATTGAAGGGATAACATTATCAAATGAGGATCACTCTGTCCTGGTTTTTAAGGTTAGGAATTCAGTGCAGGGACAGTCATCTTCCTTCGTAAAATAATCTCGACTCAGAAATCATACGAAGAATTTTTTTGAATAACTTATTCCTGACGTCCACTTATCAGGTAGCAGGTTAGTGTTGAAAAGCTTTGAAGCATATAAAATTGAACCAATGCAGGCCTACTGAGCCGGTTATGGACAGATGGGGGAAACTCTATAAGATAACGTAGGCCTATATTAGGCTGCAATTCTCAAGAAGAAGAAAAAGGAAAGGACTAAGCAACCTTTAAAAGAATATCCAATTGTAATCCAATGTAAGTGTTTATTTTAAGACCGAAATTTTCAGCCTTAATTAATATAATATGTATATTATATAATCCCTAAATTTGTAGAAAATATATTAGTCAACAAAAGGAAAAAAAAAAAAACAAAAAAAAAACAGTCATTTTTCAGCTTTCATGTTAATTATTAATATAAAATATCTTTTTCTTTTATAATTTAAAATACAGGATCATTTAACATGCCGTCATCTAGCTAAATACAATGGAGAATTAACAATGTTATTAGGTAATCGACTTAAAAGTGTTTTATAATTGATATGAATTTAAATAAAATTAAAATTTTATATTCCTTATATTTTTTCTTTTTTCATCATTTAATTCAGTTGAAATGCATGCATGGAAACAATGGATAAAATTTGTTCTTTTATTTGTTCGTTTAATAGCAATTTTTATTTCTAAAATCTGAAATTTGAAAAAAATAATTTTAACAAAAGTACATAATGTGCTGTAACGAGATACAACGTACTAAAAATAAATTAAAAGTTAAACAAATAATGACTTATTATATAAATTAAATTCTTCTTAAATTGCGTTCTAAGGTCCTTTTCTTTATAAACTATAGAATTATATTTTTTTCCCCTCATTAATTTGGTTTCGTAACTAAAAATTATTTAAATGTAAAAATGCTCCCTTGTAAAGAAAAATAAATATCAAATGAACATATTTCTGTAAAACAAATCTTTGTACATTTTTCTACTTATATCTTTGTAAACATTGTTAAAAAATAAAATAAAATAAAATAAATGTAAAATGTGTATTTGTACTTTATAATAAAATAGATAAATTATAGTTAAATTATTATATTTGAACTAACTTTTAATAAAATAATAATTTAAAAATAAGTTTCTAAACATCAAGCTTTAAGTAAAGTAGATTACATTTTAGAAAGTTTGGAATATTTAAGGGTGATTTTTTTACACCAACAATGTGAAAAATAACAGAATCGGGAAACGCACTTGGGCCCTCCGCTTAGCATGCGGTTGTTCTCACACTCAGCCACCTGAGGTATTTTTCACATTGTTGGTATAAACAAACGATAAGCGGAGATTCAATTCCCGGCTCTGGGATTTTTCATTTTGTTGTCATTAAAAAAAAAAAAAAAAAAAAAAAAAAACTTACACTAAAACCTTTCTAAAATGAATTTTCATGGTTGATGAATTATTGATTAAAATAGTTCGATATAAAAAAGGTTAAAAAATTGTAAATGTAAAGATGCAATACGCGAAATCCAAACATCTACGCGTATGTTAAATATATTTTCATACTGAGCCATCTTCCTTATTATTTAAAAATAAAATAGAGGGCGCTATCTCCATTTTCGGCACAGTAGCATTCAATTTATGTGGGATATTATTATGATGACGCCCATCGGAAATTTACGTAAACTTGAAACAGTTTTCGTGGAAGTCATCAGTGTGGATACACATTTTTCGTGAAAAATGTCATATTCAATAGTGAAAGAAATATACTGTCGTCCTGAAACTGATGATTGTAAGTATATCCTAAGCAAGTTTATTGCAATTATCGATTTAATATCGTCCCGACATCTTTGTTCTTGGAAATGTGTCATCTTGATACAGCTGAAATGACCACGAATCTCAACCTGTTTTCGTGTATTCCAAAAAAAATGTGTAATTTTCTTTTTCGACAGTTTAGTGCATCCGAGTTATTCGACGAATATATATTGTTTTGTGTTTCACAGAACCACCCTTCTTCAAAGTTATCTCTTTAAATGAATCGGCGTTTTTTGGTCAAATATATTTCGTATTGTCAGGGTTTATCATCCCATCCAAGAACAGTCTTCCTTTAGAACATGCTATAGAATCGATTAGATGCATATATCAAAGTTTCTTTTTTCAAATGGTGTTACGAAAAGTAGGCTGTTTTTCGTAATTAAGTAATGAAGGGGATATAACAGTTTCTAGGTACCCTACAAATCACAAGAAATAATATAGAAATAAAAAAATAAGAGAGAGAGAAAGAAATTATATGTGTAAAACGGATACCGTATATATATTTTTTTTCTCGTTAATTAGCTGTTCCGGTAAGTACATTTTAAATAATTCTGAGCTCAGAAAAATAAGTTATTCGTAAGGCTTCTATGAAATTTTTGAATCTACATGTAAAAAATATAAATTTTAAATAATATTTTTGATATTATGTGTAATTACATAAATATAATTTTGAAAATTTTCCCGTCATACTCATGCCAGTAAATTTGAAGTTTTTTGTTCACCTATAGTATTTTATTGGTAATAGCAAATAATGAATATTTTGTTCTTAAAATAAATACTTTTGGTTTATTCTTTACAGTAATGTTTGTAATAAGAATAAGTGTGGTTTTGAAGTATGTTTTGTTTTAAATATTTAATTTAATTTTAATATTTCAATGAAATTTTTTGAAATCTTATTTTTTTTTCGTATTAGGGTTTCATGTCTATTGTATATACATGAAGAGTTATAAAACTAGTTCGATGATTTTTCTTATTTTATTTATTTATTTTTTCTCTCGTTTGCATTCTGAAACGTACATATTGTTTTGTTTTGTTCTTAAAACAGAATTAAAATGGTAAATGTTTGAAAAGGGTATTTTGTAATTAATATATGCTCATATTGGTTTAATATAAATATTTATTGAAACTGGTTTTATTAAGATTCAAGATTTTTCTTTATTTATTTACATTTTGTTTTCTATCAGTATTTAAAAAATTGATTTTAATTATATTTCATTGTAAAGGGAAGATGGACAATTTAATGGTATAATAAACTGCAATTAAGAAAATGTTCTTAAATTGCAAAGCAGTGGTATTAAAATTATTTTTTAAATGTATATAATAAATGAATAAGTTTATTTTGTGTTTATGCTGGTTCGATACAAATATTTTCCATAATTTAAAATATGAAAAAGTACAAATTAAAAATTTCTGAAAAGGAAATTTACCTACGGAGAGAGTAAAATGACTTTTCTATCTAAGGGTAAATATATGTATATATATATATATATATAATTAAGCATTAGAACTCAGAGTTAACGTTGCTGCCAAGGATAAAGTTATTGATTTAAGAAACAAAATCGCACAATCCGCGTTAATCAAAGAGTATAACTTATTTCAAGAAAAATAATGTAATTGGAAATAGGAAAAAATTCGATGATGCTGAAAAGAAACGTCTTAAGAATGAGGAATTACAAAACTGTCTCGCAGAAGAAAGAGTTTTTGAGCTCGAGAAACTTAAATTGCAACCGAATACTAATACTAGAGCAACCACGATTCTCACTTCAACTGATTCACCCTCTGCACGTTTCTTTTTAAGAGCGGTTTTGCCAACCTTCAGTCATGATAAAGATGATACATCTTTATTTTTGACACAGTTTGAGAGACAAATGAAACTTTTAAATGTGTCAAAAGATCTTTGGGTATCACTTTTAATTGGAGCACTTGCAATTGATATAGACAAATAAATTGCAAGAGAACTTGAATAAACGTGTGGAAATTACATCCACATTCGTTCTATAATTTTACAGCGCGTTAAAGTATTAGCAGAAAGATTTAAAGTACTCTTTCGTCGACATCGGGAACACGAAAATTCCTCATGAAAAGATTTTTACTTTCAGACTAGGTATTGTTTCGAGTGCTGGCTCTCCAAATTAGAAATTAATGATTTTTAAAAATTAAAGCAATTAATTCTCGCTGATAAGATTTTAAAAAATCTGGTGTGTCACTCACACGAATTTCTCTTACCCTGAAATTTAATACTATAAATACAGGTTGCAGATTAAGAGGTAAGATAACGAGTACAGTTATGTAAACCTGTGTTAAACAATTCAAATTAGGCTTAGGAACTGTTTTATATGATAACTGGTTCTGTGTGAGTGGGCCTATCGCCCCCTCAACTCACCGTTTCATTAATGCACCTACATTTATATAGATTTTAATTCGGTTATTAAAAAATAATTTATTAAAATCATTATTTAAAAAAATTATCTTTTATAATAATGCAGACGATTTCCATGCTAGAGAAGTAGTATAACACTAAATATAAAAAAAAAAAAAGAGTTGAATTTAATCTCAATATTACATTAAAAAATAAAAAATATATATTAAAAATGAAAAAAAAAATCGATAAATTTATTTTAAATTATCGCAGATCGGTGGTTCAACCATTCGTTTTAAAGGTATTGGAGAGCTCTTTTGAAAGATACCCATCATGAAAATTTACTCCCCCCTCCAGCCCTGGGGGGACTTCCCCCCAGGGCTGGAGGCGAGGCTCCTACATACACAATTTTTTTTCCAGTTGACTATCTCTCTTATCTCTATTACAAAAAATATATATCTGTTTCATTTGGTTTAGTGCAGCATATAGATGTTAAACTTTACTTACCTACAATTACCCTCATAGACGTAGTGCATTTGAATACTTTTGAGTGTCCCTGTACACGAACTATTTGCTTCATCTCAACGAAAAGCTTACTGTAGCATCCCTATATTATACACATTTAGAATACCGAGTTTAGAATTTCCGCTACTATTTGTTCTTGAGATATGCTGATAACAGACACACAAACATCCACACAGACAGACAGATACACAAACCATTCGTTAAAAACATGATTTACGTATTCAGGGAACCTCAGAACATGTAACTATAACAAAGTTCGAAAATTTGACCCTAAAACAATTCTTTCTCGACCCTATGGGTAAGAGAAAGTATAAAAGTGTCCACCAGAATATAAAAATTACTTTTTAGACGATTGGTAAAAATTTAATAATAATGATTTTTTTAACTGAAAAATTTGACTTTTATATTAAATCTATTAAAAATATTAAATATCCTTATCAAAAATTAACAAATCATCCAAGATCACGAGAAGTATACGTTATACAAACAAACTTTTATTGAAAACTGAAGTACTCAGTAATTTAGGAAAAAAAATAGACCACTAAATTTGAAAATACTGGTGTCTTACATGTGTCTGTGGAAATATCTTTTCACAGTAAAAGTATCCGACACTCCAAGCCCCAAAAACCATTGGCAACCGCCCTCATGTATCTTGTTATGACTGAGGTGCTACAGGTTTCAAAAAGACGAAATGTTCTAGCTGTTCATCAAAAAAGACGCAGCACATGTCAACACCATACAGATGTGGAATTGTTTCACATCTCCAGTCGCTCTGCTTGACACAGAAGTTTATGAAGCTACAGGAACAGATTGCTCTGACACTGGGGCCAGCTAATCGGTCGGAGCGAATTAATATTTAAATTTCTAAATAACCTGAATTTTAAATTTTCAGAATTTCTACTTGATGTCTCTTTAGTCGATGGTCAATATTTTACATCAATTGCTTAGAAAACCCATAAACATTTGCGGTCAGACTTTCCACAAATATTTCTTTTTTCTGCTCCATGCAAGTGTAATCGTACACTTTTAGGCGTTGATTTTTTAAAGAAATCAGGAATAATGATGGTTATGCGTAAAAATTGTTGGTATTTTGGGGCAAATCAAACTTCAGTCTAGGAAAAGGTTATTTCTTGCCTATTAATGACAGACGTCTTGTTGATATTTGTAGTCCATGTACTAAGTCTTCTATTAAAAGTGATATTCCGTCACAAAACAGCCATTTTGCACGAGCTGAAGATAATGAAATCTGTTTGAGCAAAGAAGAAGGCAGACCCTTGATACAGTAAAAGGCATCTTGCTTAATGAAAATGAAGATATTTTCCGACTAGGGGTGAGTCCGCTCCCCACATAAAACGTTTTATTAACACAGTTGACTATCCACCAGTCTCATCCCCACCTTATAGAATGTTTTCAAAAAAGAAAGATGTTCTGAAATAAGAAATCGATAACTTTTAGACAATAATGCTATAGAAGAATTCGAATCACCTTATGCAGCACTGTTTGTTCTATTTCCCAATCCTAATGGCTACGTGAGGTTGTGTAAACATTATCGTAAGATAAACTCGATAACAATAACACATAAATATTCATTACCAGTTATGGAGGATCTTTTACATGATGCAAAATCCACAAAGTTTATCTGAACCCTTGACTCAAATTCAGGCTATCATCAAATCGAGGTCAACCCAGCTGATCAAGGCAAGACTGTATTTGTCTGCCATTTTGGTGCATTAAGTACAGAACAATGCCATACGGACTGAGGAATGCTCCAGATACTTTTCAGCCTCTTATGGGCCCATTTTGTAATGGACTACTTACAATAAATATTCTGACCTATTTAGATAATATTTTCATATTATCCCCTACATTTGAACAGCACCTCGAAGATTTGAAAATTGGTTCTGACAGACTTCGAAAATTTAAATTATGTACAAACAGAGAAAAATGCAAGTTAGCATTTACACAGGTGAAATATCTCGGATTATGGATCACCCCAGACGGAATAGAGCTTGATTAAGATAAAGTTACAGCAATAAAAACATTCCTTATCCAAGAAACGTTAAGCAAGTTCAATCCTTTTTGCAAACTTGTTAGTGTTACAGAAAATTGATCCCGAATTTTTGAGATATTGCTAGACCTCTTAGCAATTTGACAAAACAGAATTGTGTTTGAAGATGAAGTGGAATCGAAATTCAAGCCCTCCAAACTCTTAAGCAACGTTTAGTATCATGACCTCGCCAGTTCTAAAGCAAGTTGATCTTACAAAAACTTTTATTATTCCAACAGATACAAGTGGTTATGCCCTAGCTGCAGTACTCCTGTATGGAGATAGTTCTGCAAATGAACATCCTATGGAGCATGACAGTAGACTCGTAAGCTCTGCTTAATATATATTCCACGACTGATCGAGAAGCCTTGGCCGTCGTATGGGCCTTAAACAAATTTAGGGGATACATTGAGAGTTCAGAAATTAAAGTGGCATCTAACCACCAACCACTGAAACTGCTTATGAGTTTGAAGTCACTAATAGGAAGATTAACGAGACAGGTACTAAAGATACAATCTTACAACTTGAAGGTTCATTGCGTCCCATGAAAATGCAATCTAGTAGCAAATTTGTTTTACAGACCAGTGTGTATTGAAAAGGAAATTTCTTCTGCATTACAAAATATCGTTCTTGATGCCTCAGAAAGAACTGCAAGTGAACTCAAAACAGAGCGGTTGAAGGATCCAGAACTGAAGTAGATTATAGATTGCTTTGAAGATGACAACCAGGGAGTTTCATATGAGAATTTGACTGGAAGAGGTAACAAACCAAGGCGTACTTTACCGTTAATTCCCTCCCTCTGAAGTGGAAGATGTTAACTTTGTCGTTCCTTCTCATGAGAGAGACGTTACTCAAGTTACATCACGATGCTACCACAGCTGCACACTATGGAGCTGATGGAATATCTTCAATATATTATTGGCCTGGAATAAGAAAATATATCACTGATTATGTGAAGAATTTTGAAGAATCCATCAGATATAAAGCCTCAAACCAGAAAAATGCTGGTCTTCTGCGAACACTTGTAGCACCTCAACGTTTTGAAAGTATATTGCTAAATAGCCTTTTTTGGACCCTTACCAGAAACAAATGAAGGCTTGCAAAGGACCTTCGTAGTTTATTACTGTACTACAAAATAGGGAAAGTTATTCCCATTAAAACAAGCTACTGCTAAAGAATGGGTTTAACCCTTCTAAATTAAGTATTCTTAAAATATGGATTACCTCGTCGTCTAATAAGTGACAATGGAAGACAATTTGTTATGGAAGCCTTGCAACAGTTATGCTATGTTTTAAACAGCATTCAAAGTCTTATTCCTCTACACCACCGACAAGTAAATCCTGTTGAAAGAAAAAACAGAGATTTGAAACCGCACTCAGCAATGATGATAGGTAACAATCTTATTTCATGGGCTGAACAGTTATCAGCTATTCGATTTGCTATGAATACTGAAAATGTGAAACTGTAGGCTTTACAGCATCGTACTTAATTTTCACTAGAGAAAAACGGACTTTAGATGATGTTACAACTGACATCCGATCTGTAATTCACAATGGCAACTTCATACCTGAATTCACACCTTATTTGAAACGTTTCGAAAGATACACGTCACATATTAAAGAAAACATTGAGAAAAATAAAGATTGTAGAAAAGAATATGCTAACAAACCACGTAGAAGTAGTCCAAAATGCAAATCTGGTGATTTGGTATGGGGGATAATTCCACCACCAAGCTAAAACTGTGAAAATCATATTTCGAAAGGACGGACCTTATGTTATTCTATCACAAAAATCACCAACTACCTTCAAAATAGCGACCTCTGAAAAGCCTGATGAGCCATTAGGGGTCTACCATGCATCAGCTCTCACTACTTTTAAAAATGTCACAGAAGTCAATTCTACACTTAAAAGGGAGAGATCGACCCAGTAAAACTTTAAGTGCTGTTCCCGCCTCGAGATGTAAGCTTGGGAATAGAGGAGGAAGATGTAACACGCTAAATCCAAACACCTACGCGTATGGTAAATAAGTAGCTTATCATATTGAGCCATATTCCCTACATTTTAAAATAATATAGATGGCACTGTTGCCATTCTAGGCAAAATATCATTAGATATTTTGACATTTCATAAAATAAAGTGAAAAGATTTATTCTTTAGTAGTTTGTAAGTTGTCAGCTTGTTGCAGTCCGTGTGTAATTAAGAATTCCGTAATGTTCTTTTAGTGCGCGCGAAAACACAAAAGTGGGTTGTACAAATTGTACATACTTTGTCGTATAAAAGTCGTATAATGACTTTCTTGGGAATAAAGATATAAAATAAGGATTCCGGAGTACTTTTTTGGAGCAGTGTCCTGGAATATTACTATAGGTATCTTTTATACCGAAAATAATACTTAATTAACTTATCAAAATGTGTAATTTTAAAATTAATTGCATAGGTAGGAAACGTGCTACCTCACGGCGACTTATTTAATCTAAAGAGTGTGAGAATATGTTACAATTTAAAACCATTTACAGTTACAACTGATTCGTTCAAAATTCATTAACTTCATAAAACAATCAGCCGAGAAACATTTAGATGCGATATAAAAGGATGTAAAGCGTAAGTTACTTCTGTAACTTTTCCTTGGAATTTTATAATTCAATGATATAAAAGATAATTAACAATTTTAATACCCTTCGTTGTTTAAATAAATCTACGTGTAAGCATTCAAGCGGCATAAACCGATATGTATGAAAACACTCAGTTGTGATGCATTCGGGATGCGAAATGCAAGTTCCATATGCGTATGCTATGGAACATGCTACTCCTGCACTCCACTTTGACATGAGCATGCCTTTAGATTTTGCAATTTATTATCTGTACGATAGTAAGCTCGTCATACCAACTCGCCACCATTATCAACATCCAACTAGCCAAGATGTAAACCGCCTGGAGAGTGATACTTAAGCGTTTTTTTCATTGATGAACATATCAATAATCCGTTTTATGATATCTACACTTCCACGAACATGACTTACGATGAATTATCTTTTAATTCAATATTTTGAGGTAACTATGCTAAAAAGACAAATTTTATGTATATTCTTCTTTAATATTATAATTATTTTTAAACATCAGGAAATTTTATAAATATATTCTGAAAAGAAATACTCATAAGGTATTAAGAATCTAACTAACTATTTATTTTTTTTTCTTAACGCCATATGTATATTAAAATATTAAAACATATATAAAATATCAAAATGATATTATCTCTTTCCTATACAATGAAGGATTAACTATATATATATACATATATGTATGTAATTTGAATAATTTAATACATTTGTAACACTCAGCAAAAAAAAAAAAAAGATAAATGAAATACCAACATATAATTAAATTTTAAATGAGATTTATTTCGAATAAAATTATAAAATTATTGTCACGGTGATAATTTAATTTAAGTACCAATGATTAGTAAAAACAAGTTAAACTACTTACACAGAAGAGAAATGACACAAATATAACACATAAGCATAATATATATATATATATACATATACACACACACAGAGAGAGAGAGGAGATAGATAAAGAGAGATTATAAAAACATTTCAAAAACTGCACAAGAGAAATCAAGTATTCCATGAAGAACTAGAAAGAACAGGAAGAAGATTTCTCAATACACCATTAAGAATAAAGTATATACATAAGGCAATTAATTTATAATATTAAAATGTTAAAAGTAGTATTTTGTAAAAACAAAGCAAGAAAAGTATATTCAAACTAGCATGAAGAGAATACTTAAAATAATATTAAGAATAATAATACAATAATAGTAAACGTAATTAATGAATTAATGAATTCGCAAAGAAAGGGATATATAAAATTACATTTTGAGCTGCATTTTGAAAATAGAAATATAAATAAGAACATTTCAAAAGATCCACGCAATAGCAGCGCAATAATTAAGAATTAAAATATTATGAAAATGCTTCCAAACAAACCACAATATGAGACTAAGTATATAAAAATATAAAACAAATATATAAAAATATGCAAATATATAAAAATAGTATTACTAATTTGTAAATAAAAATAGTTATTTTTATGTAAATTCATCTAAGGAGACTTAGTCAGGTTATAAAATGTTTATTTTCAGCATTTCTAGCTTATTTTTGCGTTAAATAAGCTTATTTATTCCTTTAAAAAAAACGTTAAAATTCTTCATTAAAGCAGGTAACATCTTTGGCGCCCCATTTAGCGAGTTTTCTGCAAGATTCTCTTTTCATTCAGAGACAACTCACGAATCTCGAGTGCCCAACTATATACAATTAACTTTTATTTCAAATGAATACGTTAATTTTTAGTCAACGTTAAAATATTAAGTTGGAAACATTGAATTTTCGTTTAAATATATATAAGCAATATTTTCGTTAACAGTTTTAACAAATACTGATAATACAACATATATTTATAAAATTCACAATATCAACGTAATAAAGAGTTATTTTAGGAAAATAACACTTGAAAAACATGATTCAACAACATAGTTTCATTTGTTAATATAATATCACTATACAGGGCATACAAAATTATACACACCCAGAAACTCGAGAATTTTTTTTTTTTTTTTTTATGAAAAAAAAAAAAAAAAAAAAAAAAAAAAAAAAAAATGTAAGCGTACAGAAAAAAATATTCAAATAAAATATTAAACATTCTGCATCTTTTTTTTTTTTTTCTTTGTAATTCTCTAGTTTTATTAATTATAGAGTGTATCTAAAGAATACATTTTGTGATTTACTTGCAACAGTTCTTATTAGTACAGAATAAAACTTTAAATTACATCCTTTAAAATATGCAATAACATAAATTAGACCGCTAACGTGAATTCACGTCATTTGAAAATCTACAACCCCGTCAGTGGGCGTTTCTTTATGTGTCATAGGCTACATTATGTCTTAACAATGTACCCAATATTCACATTTGTGCAACCAATGCACTATGGATACAAATACTTTGATTAGAAAGAGTATAATTGTAAAGAATATTCATTTATATTATAAATTTGAATACAGAAATAATTCATTTAAACTAATGTAATGCAAAAAGATAATGCCCACAGGCGGAGCTTACTCTAAAAAAAAAAAAAACATGCGGTCGCGAAAGTGTTAACACACAACTCAGCATGCTTGATTACACATACCTTTAAGTGCTAGTATGCACCTTAAATGCAATAATTTACCGATTTTTTTTTAGTCTTTTGCGCTACCGCAAATTGAAAGATTTTGACGTTTCTTTTTTTCCAACCCTTTTGATAAAGGTTTTTCACTATAGCAGTTTAAAATATTATTGCCAGAGTACTGCGAAAAAACAAGTAAAATGACTTGATTTTCGAAAAAAAAAAAAAAAAAAAAAAATCGAAATTTTAAGTACAATGCACTGGAGGATCAATAATAATAATAATAATAATAATAATAATGATAATAATATGGGTTTTACTTAAGTACCCCAGAGGCAAGTTTTCCGCAGTGTAGTGTTTTGAAAAAAAAAAAAAAAGAATATATATATTTTTTTTTCAATCCACCCTATTGAACAATATAACTTTCTAGCATGCATAAAAAATGTTTAAGAGATTTTTGTCCGGTATTTTTTTCTTAAATAATTGATAACAAATAAATATTTTAAAGTAACAGAAAGTGTATCGGCATATTTCTCATTATATATTTACGTATATTTCACCCTGTCTAATTTCACTAATTTCACCCTTTCTACCTATCTAATGTCTAAAAATATTTCAAACTTTGCTTCGCTGAAATTACTTTAAGATAAACTTTATACATATTAAAGTATGGTTAATCAAGTATTCTTTGGAGTACAATCTCTGTTTAAATTAATCATTTATCTTGCTTATATTTACAAAATATATGTACGATGAAGCTATTTTAAACTTGGAAATAGCTCTTTGAATGAAGGAAGTTTAGCTATATTGTTCTAGTATAAATCTATTTTTAATCAAAATGGTGACATATGCGAATAAATATTCCATTGTGTTATTAGGCAATTTATTTTTTGTTTTACTTGTAACAGTTCTCACTAGTACATAGCTGCCAATATTTTAATTTATTCAGGAGTATTTTAAGCCCCGCCTTTATTTCGTACCACTTATTTTTTTAAAGTAATTTTGTCTTATTTTATCAAAGTTTTATATAGGAGAAATTTTTTCTATAAATAAAGTGGGACGAAATAAAAGCGGGCTAAAAGTACTCCGGAATAAATTAAAATATTGACAGCTATGCTAGTAGAAAATAAAATATTGTATTACATATATTAAAATAATAGATTTCTTGCCAGGTATAATACTCAGAAATATATATTTCTTTATAACTTATAAAACTATTATAAGGAACTATCTTCTCATGTTTGAATTTAATTTTCTGTAACGAACTATATGTTAATGTTCTTAAAAATTTCTACACACACACACGCACATATATCTCGTATATATATATAATAAAATATATAATATATAATATAATATATAATATAATATATAATATAATATATATATATATAATATAATATTTAATATATATATATATATATATATATATATATATTAAATGTATATTAATTTTTTTAAACAGTGAAAAATTAATTTTGTGTAAAAGAGTTACATAAAGCTGCTCGGAATTTCCATAAATATATTAATCTAATTTAATTTTTTAAATAATATATATATATATATATATATATATATATACTAGCTGACCAGTCCTACTTCGCACGGATGAACAAATTTTAGTTAAGGATGAATTGATATGCAAAAAAAAAAAAAAAAAAAAATATCAGTTTATTTGTTATAGTCAGGCAATATTATGAACTGAAAAGTCAAAATATAATTTTACAATTATTTTTTTCAATCAGTTGTTAAATGTTGGTAATTTTTACTTTATGTTATTTATTTATTTATTTCATAAAAAGAAGCATGTCTTTACTCATGAATAAAAAATATTGAAAAATAAACCTATAACATGAATATGTGTTTGATAAAGTTGACGTCATAATTGCTTTAATAATTATTTATTTGTCCTTATAATATTAATTTCTATTAAACACAGAGCTTATGTGTTTTTAATTTTCTTAAATTTAACGTCCGCAAAGTAATCTGGTTATTGTTTTAGTAATGGTTCTCCATTAGTGATCGTTAATATTTTTTGTGATTTTGGCGGTGAATTAAAAAGGTTATCGCAAATACGTAAAGTCCTTCGAGTGAAACGTCCTAGCTATTGCGTTGCGAAATTTTAAATATCGCCAAAAAAGCCCTATACAAAAGTATATTTCTAACGCGAATGCACATTTAATTTATTTTAAATGAACCGTGTTTCCAATCAACATAATGAAACTTGCATAATCAAATGTCATTTGCAATTCCCTAGCGGCTGTATATTGCGCTACTTGCTTTCGGAAAAGATTTTATATCAATCATCCTTGGCGGAAAAAAAAAAGAAAAATGATTGCCAAGTTATCTCGCAAATATATTTAATTTTTTCCATAACTGATGGTTTTTAATAATGTATATTAAGGGAAAAATCAATAACATGAAACAATATTCGTATAATATTCGTATAATATATACTATTGCAAAATCTAGTGTGAAACAACCACACGACTTCCATTACCCACTATTAAACGTATTATATACATTTCTTGGAGATATTAAGTACATGCATTTTTTTTTTTAGATTTTCTAGTAATTGAAACTTGACACACGTATAAAGACACCTACAACAAAGTTTACATAGTGAGTTAAAAAATAAGGGGAAAAAATAGATAGTTATTTTTTTAAACACGAATTACCGAGATCTAAAACTGAACTTCCTAATCAGGATGACCGTTAGTATTCCTGTAATATGCACGTAATACTTGAGAAAGGTTATCTAAATTGAATTAATGAAACAATTTTTAAGAAAATCGTTAGAGCCGTTTTTGAGATACCAACTTTTACCAAAACTTGGCATACTCAATTATTGACCGGAAAACAATAATTACATACAAAAGGATATTTAGTATTAAGTTAAAATGGCGAGTTTGAAAAGAATTCGTACAGCCGTTTTTAAAGGAAGGCATGAGATCTGAAATTGAGCTGTTTATAGAGGACGCCTATCAATTTTCCTGAACTAACCAATTATATCATTCGAAAGGACATCTAATAGATTGTTTATATAGCAACTTTGAAGAAAATCGTTAGGGCTGTTTATGAGGTACGGGCTTACGGTCCCATTTCCGGTTTTCGATGACCCAGTTCCGGTTTTTCAATTTTCACCAAAATTTGGAAAATTCATCTGTACATCAGACCTGAATCAATTGTGAAGATTTGTAGTTCTATCTTTGTTAATTTTGGAGATATGACACCCGGAAAATTTCACACATTCGTACACACACACACACACACTGACCAATTGCCAAAAACTACTTTTTTGGACTCAGGAGGCCTTAAAACATATAAATCAGGTGAAATTCTATATCAAATTTTTGGACCGAATACAATACTTCCACTACCTACGGTAGTACGGTAATTGAAGTAAAAACATAGATCTCGTATTTAATACGAAAATATACAGATTTTCGTATTACGTTTTTGATCTCGAAATACAAAAATCGCCAAGGACGACCGATATCAAATCTATGCTTTGGTTTCAATTAAAATATTGAAAATTTGAATTAAATATGTATTTTACCAAAATTTATTATAGCCTCTAGCACTTAGAGACAGTGTAACTTTTGATTAGCATAAAAAAAGAAAGAAATAGAAATCGGCTTTTTAGTTCTAGCGATCGTTCTCTACATATACATATAAACCTTTCCTCTTTATATATTAGTATAGAGCATAGATAGATTAAATAGGTTTCTAATCAACATAATGTAACTCAAATAATTAAATGCTATTTGCATTGCAGTAATGTTTGTATGCGCTATGTATATTTAGCTACTTGTCATAACTGTTAGTTGCTAAAAATATTCGTCAAATAAATTTAAACTTCTCAATTATTCTTTTAACAAATGCATAATGAAATGCAGACGATATTTTTTTAATTCACTTTTTATATTATTATTCGCGTGAAAATATATTTTATTATATGTCGAAAAATGAATTAACCCGTAAATTTTTTGTGCAACAATTATAAAATAAATAATTTAATAAAAGTTTAGAAGTAACGCTTAGATCATTACATTATATCATATCATATCAAATTATATTATTAGAAAAATAAATACTTTAAATTTATAATGACGTCAGATTTAACGTGTAAGTTTAACATTTTGCAAAGCTTTGTATGAATTTCAATTTAATTCACGTGCAAATATCTTTCTTTTCTTTTCATGTCAAGATATTTTAAAAACAAAATGTAAATGTTTCTTTTATGTTGGCATCAGCTAATTTTTTTAATATTTCATTATTTCCATTTCTATTATGGCTTTTATTGGGGATTTTAATTAAAATGCTGAGATTTTAAACTAAAATTTATTTTATCAAAATTTAAAATAGCCTATAACAATCAGGGATAGTGTAGCTTTTTATCAGTGAAAGAATTTTTTAAATCGGTTCAGTAGTTTCAGAGATTACCCTCCACAAACATACAATTTTTTGCGCTTTATATAATGATATATATATATGTGTGTGACTGTGTATAATGTTTAGAAGGATAAATCATGATAAAATCTACTGGAGATACAATATGGATGCCAAATTTTATTCAAAAAATATTTTAGGTAGAATTGTTAAACAGGATAAAATTTAGCTTATGATTATTTATTTAACAATGATTAT
This sequence comes from Salticus scenicus, assembly GCA_963930645.1. Classification (NCBI taxonomy): domain Eukaryota; kingdom Metazoa; phylum Arthropoda; class Arachnida; order Araneae; family Salticidae; genus Salticus; species Salticus scenicus. The sequence goes on along the minus strand of OZ005648.1, from coordinate 158,916,298 downwards.
TTATTATGATTATTATTTAGCAAGTGATATATTGTTCATGTCAATTTAATTACAAAACGAATAATTTAAAAATGAAAGATTAGTAAATTAAATATAATAAAATACTCTAATATTGCTTATTACATAGAAACACACGCACACGTACATGTATATTACTTTAGATAATAGAAAAAAAAAGTTTTCAAAAATATTCGTTGAATAAAATTGCCGAATATTAAAGATATTCATAAAAATTTAAATTATCTTCAAAATTACCTTAAACCTGATGGTTTTTGCATTACAGAATGATAGAAAAGAAATAGAAAACCAAATCGAATTCTTCTTATGAGTTTCTGTAACGATGTAATATAGAAAAGAACATTTAAAATTTGCATATAATATACACATAATTTTCTTTGAAAGTTAGCTCTCTTAAGAAAATTCCTAACAATAAATTTACATCGCCTTTATTCCAGAGAAGGTTGCATATAAAGAAATGAAATATGGTAAAACACTCATTTATAAAAAAAAAAAAAAAAATAGAAATCCCTTACACAATGAATAAAAAATGAGATCATTTACAGTAAAAGCTGTAAACAGTTCAGTAAAAGAATTTTTAATTTTAGCACAACTAAAATATTCACATGTACATATAAAATAGTATGCATGTAACTTTTTTTTTTTTCATTTTTTTTTTCTCTTAAAAATTTATGCAGTTTTGAATATAAAAATGAAAAGTATGTATAAAAGATTTACCATTCAAAAATTATAAACATATCTGCACACGTTAAAAAATTTTTAAAGACATTCTGTGAGGTCGAGACTGTAAAAGGTCACCACAGTTTATTTAAAATTAAGCTGGATCCAGTAAAGTAATCAGTTGGGATGGTTAAATCACTTCGGCGCTAGTGACTCGGCGAAATTTTGAGTCGAATTAGTTTTGTGTCGACATGGTGCTGCAACGAAAATATTAAGTTGTGAGATGTAAATGAATGGGAAGCGACTTTAAAAGTTTGGTTGAAATGAATAGAAGGGAAGTTGGTGGAAAGTTGTATAAGATGGAGATAATTTTCGAAAAAGGTGTGGTGTACTGGAGTCTGTCTACGACAAAGTTTAAAGTTTAGAGCCTGGAGAAAGTTATATTTCGATAAGCGGGATTGAGTAGTGCTTATGTTAAGTAGTTTAATGAGTATTGTTATGCTTCGGTGCTAGTATTCGTGAACTGAAAATTGGATCAGCCGGGAAACCGCTAATCTAATTGGAGTCACGGCAGTTGAGTAAGGAGTGCACCCGTGTCTATAACTTCTACTGTTTCTGGAGTGAGATATTTCCAATTTCCTAAATTTAGTTATTATACATTTATTTGCTAAATATTTAATTCTGCTGACTGAGCTACACCAGACCATACCTCCGATTATTCTCGTTGAATAAACTCTTAGTTTTATTTTATATATCTGAGTCTATGTGCTTCTTATACTTAATAGCTAAATTAACTAAGATATGATATGGTCTGCGTCAACGTAAACCTCACACAGTTCTTCTTCATATTAAAATTGAGTATTTATAATGTTATTTAAAATGGTTATTTTGCAAAAATATATATATATATACATATATATATATATATATGTATAGATAATATATATATATATATATATATATATACAGAGAGAGAGAGAGAGAGAGAGAGAGAGAGAGAGAGAGAAATACATTTAATATTTTTTCTATATACCACAGGTTAATTAACAATTTAGATTTTAAACTGTGAGTATAAATCCTTCAGAAACACGTGATAGTTGTTAATGCGTATATAGATAAAGTGCGCACGAAACAATTTACAATTGTTTTTTAGATTATTAAGAACAATGTTTTAAGCAGTTATTTTTAAAAGAGGTTTATTAGACATGTGCCTCAATAAATTTATTGTCAAACTTACAAAAAATTGTAAATTTAAATTCTGTCAACTGTTTATTGTAGTAGTTATTTATTAATTGACAAATTATTATCCGAAATGCTTGATGAAACCATGAAATTTTATTTTAACTTGTGCTGCAAGAAAAGCTGCAACGTACGCTGCTTTGTTTGCAGTACTCGTGCCTATTTTGTTCACCTGATGAAGGGTCGTATCTTTTTTCTACCCGAAACATCTCTTGCGAATTTATGCATTTTATGTTACTTATTCAATGTTTTGTACTCATTATTTTTAAACGCCAGTTCAGTGGTACTTTTTTATAGTTAACTATAAATTTATTTATAAAATGATCTGCATATTTTTTAACACTTTCGTAAAAAAATGAATTAAATTAAAATTTCTGATTGAAAGCTGCAATAGTATTTATAGAAAATAAATTCATTTCTTATAATAACTTTACAAATGCTATTTTACAAACACTTTAAGTTTATATCATTGCTTTCAATTAAAATAACGATTATCAGAATCGATAAATATTGGGTAAAGGGAGGTAATTGTTTCTTTTAGTTAACATAACTCTCTAAAATTACAAGTAAATGTTATGAAAAGTGTAATATTATGTGTATATTATAAATAAGTTTGAACAAAATACTACAAAATATACTATACAAAAAGTTGAACAAAAACTTGTATTTAAAAAAAAATAATAATAATAAAATAAAATAAAAGTAAAATGAAATGAAAAAATTTCTCAACTATTAATTATTTCTTTTAAAAAGTACAATATAATAGTAAAATTGAATTCAGTACTTATCTAAAGATTTAAATTAAGCACATAGTTTTCAAAATATCTAAAGAGTTAATTAAAGGGAAGATTTGTTTTCTAATTTAAATACGCATATTTGCTAAGTATTATAATTCCAGAATAATTAGTATAAAGAGATATATGGCGAAGTAAACTGCATGTATAAAACTCATAGATAGGTAATAACATTTAATAAAATCAAAATCAAAATTAGAGAAAAAAATAATTTTTGTAGATTTATGTCAGAGCACAATTCTTTAATAACTGTTTTAAGTTTAGAATTTTATATTATTTAGAAACACATTACTTCCGAGCGATAAATTTGTATTTTATTCTATAAAAAAAAAAAAAAAAAAAAAAAAAAGAATAAATAAAACTATTTTTTTCCTGATTATTTAAAGCGTCAATATAATATATTTTATTAACTTAATTTTTACTGAGAATCGAAATTATTTTTATTTTATTATTGAAAAACGTCTATAAGTTGTGGAGAATTAGACTTCTCCATCCTCATTTAACTTTAACTTATAGTTGACTTAAGGTTGAATGCTGCAAACTGAAATACATAATTTATGAAGAGTCCAAATATATAAAATTAATGAGCTTTAATTGAGCTTAAATAAGAATGAGGGCGCTGGACTATAATGGCGTTTAGTAACTTACGACTTAAAATGGGCAGTCCTCTTAAATACTTTGACAGCAATAAATAGCCACCGTTACTTTACTTTACTTAATTACTCGCAAGTGATCTCAACTACTTTCATTTAACTTCCTTAACTCCTAAGGCCAAGGAATCTTTCGCATGTAGGAGGATTCCCTGACGCTACAATGCTACTGAACTCACTCTCTTACTCTCCTTGCAACTAACTCTCTAGCTCACTCCAACTAACACTCTTACCTCCTCTCCACTAACACTCCTTCCAACTAACACACAAAAGCAATCTTACTTCTCCTTTTATATAAATCACTTTTCAAACTTATTAGCATAATGTCAATTACAATTTTAGTTTAGGATGAGAACTAACTCTATTACTCAACTGAATCCTAAAACTTTCGTATTCATGTGTTACTCTTAAAGGGCGAATTTTAACCGTAGCACTTTGCTAGACCTCACAGTTCCTTCCCAAAAGAAAAAATTTCGCGGAAAAAATCCCCAACGGGTTTTTACGCGTGCAAATTTTAAATTATTGCAATACTATGCAAAGAAAATTTAGCTGCAGTGACTTACTGTTTAAAATTAAACTACATAAGACTTTAGAAAAAAAAGAGGGGGGGGGGGGAATTAAAATAGATTAGACTGCCCAACAATAACTATTGCTTTTAAAATCTAATAAGGAAAAAAAATTAAGAGTACAGGGCCAAAAAACCTGACACTTACATATAATTTTAAGTAGCTTAGATAGCTTTTTAAAAAAATGTTTCTTATGCTCAATGTAAGTCGCTTTATACCGGAAAACCATTTGAACTCAATTTAGTTAACTAGAAGTCCAGCGTTATTACAGCGGGGCTTACATTCATCTTTCCTTAAAACAAATGGAAAAAAAAAAAAAAAAAATTTCATTAATTTAAAATAAATTTTAGTACAAAAAGGATCGCTTAAAAAGAAAGTGCGATCAAAATTCAATTTAACTTGTAACATGAAGGTTCTTGACGTGATTTTTAAGACTTGTAACATAATTTTATTGACAAAAAACTTGAACTGTTTGTCCCCACTGCAGACCAGTCTAGGTCCAGTATCCTGGCTAGGGAAAAGAATTTAAAGTGCATCTGCAAAAAAAGAACAAAATTCCAGTTCTCCACTATCTGCTTGAATCTTGAAAGAAGAGATTCGCTCTTGGCACTCGTCGAAAAAAATCTTTGACTTTAGAAAAGAGAAACACTGGCACAGTTCAAAAAATACCGTCTTTAGCATCAAAAGTAACAATTGAAGAAATCAGGCTGGCTTTTCAGATTTAACATCTATACTTCGGGTTTAGAGTCAGGATCAGCAACTGGACCTCAGATTTTCTAAAATTAAAAATTTTAAACGTATAAATCAAAAATAGACGTGAACTACACTTTTATATAGATAAATGACATATTTTTATACGTAAGCAATATTTTAACTAGCTATTTGCATACGGGAAAACTAAATTGTTAGTTGATTAATAAGGTTAGTCGTTAAACGCGAATTTACTTGCAAAATAGCTTTAAAAAAATTCTCTTTTTACCCCATACTAATATATACATAAAACTCTTAGTGAAAAATGCAAGAGTTTACAACAAGAAATATTCATTTTATACAATATTCGACATTTAGAAAACATAGATAAGGATACAAAATTTTCAAAACTGCAGTTGATCGCTGAAAAAGATTCACGCACATACATATTTACATTACATTTACAAAACTATAGAGAAGAATGTTTATACAGTTATAAAAGTTTATTTTAGGCAATTCATGAGACATTGAGAGAAACATAGTTAAGGAATATATACAAAATATTTCAAAAAGTTTGTTTTTTCAAACTGGCGTGGATGGCTACAAAATAGAAAAAGAATAGAGTATGTACATATAGATCATGTCAAAAACTAGAGAAAATTTATATACAAAGGTAAGGAATAAATGTATCGTACTAAGTACTGCAGGTGATGGCTAAAACAGAAAACATTTAAGTACAGATATATAGATCATTCAAAAACTGAAGAGGGGGAAAAGTTTATACAAAAGAAAAAAAATTATCGTGCTAGTCACTGCTGGAGATGGCTAAAGGAACAGAAAACATTAACGTACATACATGAATATATTATATAACAGAAAAAAAATTCTGACATGTAATCCAAAACATGAAATTTCGGTAGTTGAAAATTCATGCAGCAAGTTTAAATTTAGATTTGTGATATTTTAGAAAGTTCATCTCTTTGAGATTATGCCTGAAAGTCCAAATGAAAGTTCTACATGTCGAAAATTTCATAACTGCTGTGACAGAACTACAGTTTACAATGGAAAAAATATAAAACCATAGCACCTGACAGATTGATTCCTTTATAGCAGCAAAATAAGAGATGCAGGTCAGACTGGCCTGTAGAGTTGCAGCGTTGGTGGCTTGCAGATTTAGGTGAGACGTTGCAGGATCGCTGGTGTCCTGAGGAGGGTTCGAGCATGGTGCCTGGTCACTCTTAGGAGGGGGTTTCACACCCAGAGCCTTTTCACTGTTCGGAGGAGGTTTTAAACTCTGAATCTGTTCCTTGTGTTGAGGGGTTTTCGAGCCCGTCACCTTGTCACTGTTCATAGTTCCAGGAGAGGGTTGCTTTCGCTCCATTTTGTCGAATGTAGGGCTGGTAGATTTAAGACTGCTATCTAAAGGTGGGTTACGAAGATTAACCGTATCATTTACCGATTTTACATTTTCACATTCTTTTACCACAGTTTCTGAGAAATTAAAAGAGTCCGTCGACTTGACTGTTTTGGAACTTAATTTATCAGGAGGTGAATTTAAATCACTAGAAAAGTTAGCCGCAACATTTAATAATTTGTCACTGTCAGTCCGTTTAACGTTTTCAGCGGCCGCAGTTATTTTAATTTCCTTTACTATCTCTGTTACCCGAGCTACAGTTATGTTTGATATTTCGGCTTGAGCCGGTTCAGCATTTAAATGCGAATGAGGGATATGCGAGTCTTGAACAGTAGAAGTTAGTTGAACATTCGTTTCACTTAAAGCAAGGGATTCATTTACAGAATTTGGTTCAATCGTATTTTCCTTTTCAACCGCCGTCTCTACGCTAGAGGTTTTATCGGATTTTTCATCCATAGCCAAAGGCTGAAAAACAGAGGTAGATTTGTCTGTAGTGCTGGTTAAAGGCGTAGTTTGCACGTTTTCATTAACTTTTATTTGACTTTTGTCACCAGAAATAACGGTTTCATCGCCAGGTTTAGGTGGGTTTAAATTAATAGAGCTTGTTTCCTGTGACTTAATAATTTCTTGCGGTTTTTTCACTGGCTTTATTGCCGCTTCCCACTGACGTTCGTGAGGGGGGAGGGAACGGTCATGTTCCAATCGTAATTTATCATACCGAGTGGTGAAAAGGTCGATGATCCTCCTTTTTAAATCCTCATAAGTGGTATTTGGCCCAAGTGAATGGCAGGCGATTAATCTATGCCACTGTCGTGGTTCTCCTTCTAATGAATATGCTAACCACGCATATTTTTTGAATCGATCGATGTTATAAAAGTTTAAAAAATATTCAAGCTGCTCAAAAAATTGCAGCACACTATGAGTGCCGTCAAAAAAGACTTGCTCGGGGGGGGGGGGGGGATTCGGGCAAAGTTGGGCGCCAATGTGGAGAATGAGACTTCGCCATCCTCATTTAACTTTAACTTATAGTTGACTTAAGGTTGAATGCTGCAAACTGAAATACTTAATTTATGAAGAAATGACAGAGTCCAAATATATAAAATTAATGAGCTTTAATTGAGCTTAAATAAGAATGAGGGCGCTGGACTATAATGGCGTTTAGTAACTTACGACTTAAAATGGACAGTCCTCTTAAATACTTTGACAGCAATAAATAGCCACCGTTACTTTACTTTACTTAATTACTCGAAAATGATCTCAACTACTTTCATTTAACTTCCTTAACACCTAAGGCCAAGTAGTCTTTCGGATGTAGGAAGATTCCCTGACGCTACAATGCTACTGAACTCACTCTCTTACTCTCCTTCCAACTAACTCTCTAGCTCACTCCAACTAACACTCCTTCCAACTAACACTCTTACCTCCTCTCCACTAACACTCCTTCCAACTAACACACAAAAGCAATCTTCCTTCTCCTTTTATATAAATCACTTTTCAAACTTATTAGCATAATGTCAATTACAATTTTAGTTTGAGATGAGAACTAACTCTATTACTCAATTGAATCCTAAAACTTTCGTATTCATGTGTTACTCTTAAAGTGCGAATTTTAACCGTAGCACTTTGCTAGACCTCACAAAGTTGTCAAGATTTCAAAACGTCAATATACTACAATTCAATAGATTCAAACAAGATTCATATATATATATATATACATATTTACGTAATTCTGCTTAATGATTATAACAGTTACCTTCTAAATTTTAATGATATTAAGCAGTAGAAAGTTTTTATTTATTTATTTATATATTTTATTTCATTTGAAACACGTTTTGGAAAAATAAGTTTTACTAAGCTTTAAAATCTGTGTTCCGTGATAAATTATGTTTACTACTTAAAATTTATACAATGTTTTTACCAATCATAGTCATATGTTTTGTTTCTTTTATAACATTGATCTATTCTTTTCTTTTTTCTTTATCCTATGTCGATCGTTTTTGATTTGTTATTTATCTCATACATTTTTACTTTACCAAACATAACTTTTTAAAAGAAATATTTCATTATTCAAGCACCTTATTCACAAACAAAACTCCAAAGGTAAATAAATGTTTTAAAGGTGGTATTTAAAAAAAAAAAATGAAGTATTTAAAAATTCGAACTTTAAATACGAACATTCATATGCCTCAACTCAATTAAAGGGTTTTACAAAATGCATAAATGCCATATGCATTAAAATTTTGTTAAGGTGGTATTTTAGTATAATTTACACTCATTCGTAATAGCTATTTAAATATACACTAAGCTCTACAGTGAAAATGTAGATTAGCACAAAAACAGCGAAAATCTTTAAACATGTTTCAATATGTTCTGTCTAATTATGAAAAATATGGTAATTATTTTCGTAGATGTTTATATATTAAAAATAAAAATTATTTTAATGCTTTTCCAATCCAAACACATTTTTCTACGGTTTCCCCCGAAACAAAAAATTTAACATTGATAGACATTTACAGTAATTATAAAACTTTAACATCTCAACATCTAGGAAATTTAATTTCACGTTTGATAAATATTAAATTCAGACTAAAAATCAAGAAAGGAAATCTATCTGACACAATTCAGCATTAAAACAATCTTATTTCTAGACGCAATACTAAAAAAACTTTATTAAAATGTATAGACAAATCCAAACGTTTTTTGATATTATTCTTAAGAATGAATTGAAACACGTGGATTGTGTTTCGTGCAAAAATATCATTATTTGTACTTAACCCTAATTATATTTAGTAAAAAAAAAAAAAGTTATAGCAATGCAAAAGTACATACATACGAGTTTTGTTATAAAATAATTTAATGTGTGATTCTTTTATATCAGCAATATATATATATATATATATATATATATATTTACGCCATTATTTGCATTTATAGCAAGATTCACTTATATGTTACCTATTTACATCCTCTTACATTATAGAAAAAATATATGGTGTTGAAATGTAAATTTATTATTTTTTCAAAGTAATCGTCTTCCGAAAAAAAAATTATTACAAATGTTTCATTGTGATACGACAACATACTACGCCTATTAGCTTCTAATAGATTATAAGTACGAGTCATTTTATCTTAAGCCCAATGCATATATATATATACACTCAGGTCCATAAATTAAGGATAATGCTACCTGAGGTAAATAAAGGTTCAGAAGCAAAACAAACATGACTTATTCATAAAGTCCATTTATTAAAAAAAAAAAAGATCAAGAACAAAAAAGATGGTTTATGTAGGATACCATTTATAAAAACTACGATTTTTACTCCCTGTAGCAATTACAAAAAATATCTATCTTACAAAAACTTAACATTACATGGTTGGTATGATGGTTAATACATTGTATGTCTCTCAGATGATGAAATACAGTCCTTATAACGCCTAGGAATGCTGAGTATTAAATTATTGATCTGATTTTGGGGAAGATTACTCTACTCAGTAAGCAATGCTCTCCGAAGTTCCAGTACGCGTGTAGGAGGTGGTTGACGGACTACAACTCGTCGGAAAAGCATGTCCTACACATGATTTATCAGATTCTAGTAAGGGGAGAATGCTGGCCATTCAACGCGGATGATAGCTTTAGATTGTATGCATCCGTTTACAATGTTTGCACGGTGAGGACGTGCATATTCATCCATAAATACAAATTCTGGGCTCATGGCACCCTAAACAAACGTACATGTTGTTCCCGAATGATGTCCCGATAAATTTGGCGTATAATTCTTCCGATTTGAACAAGCAGATCTATTCTGTTGCCCAATATGCCCCCCCCAAACGAGCACTCCTGCCCCACAGTAAGGGTGTCGTTCAATGGTGTTCTTTTGTTGGTAACGGGTACCTGACGTTCTACATATGAAAGTCTGGCGGGAATCACACTGCAAGCTAAACTTGGACTCGTCGGAAAACATCACACAAGCCCACTGTGCCGCTGTCCACATTTCATGCCCTCTACTCCAAGTTAACCGCTGGCATAGTGCATTGCCGTGAGTGGAACACATCTAACAGGCCTGCAAGCATATAAACCAATATCTCCCAAACGTCTATACACGATTTGTCTTGAAACTGTGGCACTCGTGGCTGCAGACAGCTGACGAGACAGGTCTGATGTTGTGCTTTATCTGTTTATTTCGGCAGTAACTGCCAAATACCGGTGGTCATTCGGCATTGTAACTCGGGGCCGACCAGTACTGTAAAGTCAACTAGCATTTCCATGAATTTGGAATCGTTGCCAAAGTCTAGAGATGAACCTTTGGGCGATTCTAAGTTCCCCCGATACTTCTATCTGAGTACGCCCATATTCTAGTCGGCCGATAATTCTACTACGTAAAAATTATCTGCATGCGTCCTCTGTGTCATAACCATTCGGTTGCGGCACACAGAACGCTTGTGAACAAGTTTCCTTCTTTGCTCCCATTCCTTATCTACCCCCTTCTTACACTTTCGTAATTGTAACATCATATCGGCGTCACCTGATGGCTTCCTATAATTTGCATATTATTCTTAAAGATGTGTATGGTATTTCTACAGGTGAAATTTTTGCATTAAAGTTCGATTTCATTGTGAATCTAATTTATCCTTAATTTATGGACATGAGTGTGTATATATATATTGTGTTTCAATCAATAAAATAAGAAGAGATTTTGTAGGAAACTTGGAAATTAAATGAATTTTAGAAATAATACTTTATAATATAAAATTAATTAATTACAAAAGAAATATTTTAATATACGAGAATATATTTTTTTGTCAATTTCACGTATTAGTTAAGTCCTTTTAAAAGATTAAACATAAACTGCTAATTCTAGTTTGTATTTTTATTTAGAATCAGAAAGTTTCAGTAATTCATATTTAAAAGAAAACATGGTTTATCAAAGCGCTATTTTCTAAGCTTATTCCAAAAACATTGTATAACCTTTTGACTGAGTCATTCAAATTTATAAACATATATGAACGCATATTGGTAAACATATACGAATCCTAGAAATAACATCTAGATATTTATTTTACTTTTATATTTCAATTTTAAGATATATATTTCATAAAAATGAAATTTAATTCTCATTTTTTTTTAAATATATTATGAATACTCTTTTCGTAAACTTAGGGATTACTTAGAACAGCTTCTTTGATGAAAGACGAATTCAAAGGTTAAAGTTTTGTGAATTTAAAAATTTGTTTTCATTCAGAGTAAATTAATTAATATTGTATAAATTATTACAAATGCAAATGTTTATATATAAGAATATTTTAGGCTTTTCACGTTTGAGTTTGTCTCTATTATTTATAAAGTGTTGCAAAATCCGAAAATTTTTAAATGAAAATTTCATATATAAACTTTATGTTAGGCTTTCTAAAAGCTTCAAAATATATGCTTAAAATGTTGTAATAAATAAATTTTAACTTCATTTTATATTACTTAAAAGCTTTCATGTGTTAAAGTTAATATTACTTTGAATCTGCGACATTATTTTTCAATCAAGTGATTTCTGATTTTTTTTTTTTTTTTTTTTTTTTTTTTTTTAAGTGTAAATATTATTTTAGATTTTTTAAAAAGTTAGGCTTAATATAAGAACTGGTTTAAAAACACAGTTTTTAAAGTTTAGTGAAATAGATAAGTAGTCATAAAAAATAAATCAAATGCGATCAAGCAGATATTTGTTTTTTGCTAAAAATAAGATTAAAATATATGAGGCAACTTCAAGAAGCTCTAACTCTATAATAAAAATGATATCAAATAATAATAACAATAGTACATGTTATAAGTTTATTGGAATAAAAGGTAAATAATTACGAATGAAAATTTTTGCAGTGCATGTAATTTTATGAGAAATTTGCTTCTTGAAATTTGAAATGTGAAAAAAAAGTGCTGGTTTTTGAAATAAGTGTAATATGAAGTATAATTTTCGCTGTAATTTTATGGTATTTCATACATGTTTTATTTATATTATTATTACATTTTAATAGCTCTAATAATCTACATGCATGTTATTGACTTTTTTAATGTCCACCAATCTTATTTAAATTTTAGTAATCTTCTTTCCCATGTCATTTCTTGTATTCTATAATCAAGAGTATTTTTTTTTAATTTGTGTATGCTAGTCCTCAAAAGTGATATATGAGCTGTTCTAACATGTAACATCACTATGTAAAATAAAGCAATGAATAAAATAGTTTTTATTAATAATTTTTTTATTCACTCAAGCTTTTAATTTTTACCATTTCTGTGCTTAATGTTTATATATGAATAAGAAACTATATTTATAGCTGAACAATAAAAAGCTTATCCAAATTTCTAATTTCCAAATTAGGTTTAAAAAATTATATGCTTTCACTAACTTATTATTTTTCAGTAGAACTCACATAAAATTATATGATACAATAAGAAATAAAATAAAGATATGTGACTAAAAAAATGTCATTAAAAATTATGTAAAAAAAAAAAAAAAATCCAAAGAAATATTACGCATTGTTCAATGTACCTAAATTCTATGGAATAGTATAAAATAAATCTGTAAAAAATAAATAGTGAATTAATTAAAGGTGATTTTATAAAAACTGTTTTGTTTTCTCCACATTTTCACTTATTTTATAAACAAAATTTTAATTGTTATTATGATATTATTGTATCACTTCCACTTAATAGTTTTTACATTATACATATAGCACAATGACTATCGCAAAAACACTGTTAATCATGTTCATCCGAATGTCAGACGATATCGTGTTATCTCTTTTTATTTTATTTTATTTCTTTTTTTTTTATGCTCTTTAGAAATTTTTATGTTGGTTTCTTTATTTCTTGAGATTTATGATATCAGAGGTGAGTGAATTTAAAACTATATATATAATAAAATTCAATAATCATATAATGATCTTTTATATCATGTTTGTTATGAAATAGTTTTTGCCATATTTCTCTCTCTATTACCTCAACCCCACTTTTTTTACACCTACTATATTTTCTATATACCTATACCTCTGCAACAAGGTGCCATTAAAAAATATATAACAACTTTATGTTATAAAAACAATCGAAAAACTTTCCTAACACTATAATAATTACTCATTAAAATATTTCTAAATTTGATAAAATTGTTTTTAAAATAACAGTTATTTTATATAAGTTACATATGATTTCATTATTTCGCAGTTCATAAAACAATTTGCATAAATTCTGTCATTTTTGGATTGATTTTGCCAAATTGATCAGCGAAAAATCATAAAATATTATATAATTTTATATGGAGCTACTTTCTTTCAACTTTTGTATATCTTTCATAATCTTTTTCCAAGCATATAATCAGAAAAAAAAATAGTTACTTAATTAAGCAATGAAAGCTAATTATTTGCTTGAACAAATTTTCATAGGAATACTAATTTTATGATACCATTACTTTCATAGAATAACATGTGAATTAAGATAACAAAAATCAATGTGAGGTGAATATATGCAAATTCATATTACACGTAAAAATGTGTATATTTCTAAATAATAATAATAATAATAATAAAAGAAGAATTTGGAATAAACTTTCTATTTCCTAATAATTGAAAAAAAATATATGCATTAGAAAGAATCAAAATAAGCTTATTAAGATCATATTTTTTGATACAAAAATTAACGTAAAGTAGTTTCGTTTATCGGAAATGTTTAAAATAACTGTTGTATTATGATATATTAAATGCATGCTATTTAACTAATAATTCACACACACACACACACACACAAAAAAAAAAGACCTAAGCAAAAATTGAACAGTAGAGGGAATTTAATATTATCTATGTGATATTGTGACGATTTTTTGTTTAATTATTATATGTTATTAAAAAAATTCTAGCTTTGTTTTAAATTACACTGTAAAAATATCTGTTAAATGTACAGGAAAAATCTGGCAGCTGGGGTGCCAGTATTTTCCCGTTAAATATACAGAACAAAACTGTACTTTTAAAAAAATGCCTGTTTGATGTACAGGATTTCTACGTAAACTGTATGTCAGTGATACAATTTTGCGGTTGTAAACTGTATAATTGACGGAGAAATACTGGCACCCCAGCTGCCAGATTTTTCCTGTACTTTTACAGGTTTATTTTTTGCAGTGTAATTTCTTTAGAGATCGACCTAAATTTGATTTAGCTCTATGTATAGTTTCCAGATATTTATATATGAGTCAAATTTATTCATCTGTATGATACGAAATTTTCTTTCAAAATAGGGGCCATATGAAATTTTGTAATAACAACAGCTACGAATCACGGAAAAAAATCGAATCAAATATAGTATGGAACGAAATATATGGATAGTGCACTGAACATATAAATATTCTGGAAGAGTTCATAGTCTAACTAAATCCACCATTCTTTTATTTATTTATTTATTTTTATGGAAGTATTAGCAAATCATTCTAATAGATATTCGAATAGTATTTAAGTTTATTTTACTGTTAATAACATATATCATATTGTTTGAAAATTATTAGCTTATAAATATTTATGTTCCGTTATATAATTGAGTAGAATAATATGGAGATTAATTAATTAAGAAAAAATATGCATTTTCCTGAATTTTTTCTGCCAATTTCATACTGATATATGTTAAAAGGTTTAATGATAGTAACTGTGTTATATTTAAAGTATTGTTCACAACATTACACACAATATTACACTGATACGAAAAATATTACATATATGTGATAAAAATATATGTTTAAACAGATAAAAATAATGTATGTTATGCAACTCAAATAATTCACGTAAAATAAGCCATACTTTGTTAAAGGCCATTTTAAATTGCCTCAACGGGGAAACATGCGAATAAAATATTAATTACTGATAATATTACTACTGAAGAATCATGTTCTAAAAACAGAGTATATATAAAATTTAAGAATAATAGTTGCTTATGAAGGGAATCAAAATGTTTCAGTATAAAGTAATTCATAACCATACTTGTATGTTTACAGAGAACTAAAAATAAATAAATATTGTTATCTACTTGAAGAGTTTGTTAAAACTGAAATTGGCTTTATGTTTTTCTATTCTAAGAAAAAAAAATGTGATTATATAAATTAATTGTATTGCGATAAAATATTTTAAATCTAGAATGATTTAATTTTGAAAATGTTTAATTATGTCCACATACTCTTATACTTAGAAGAAATACAAAAATAAATATATAATTTCGAATATTCTTCAACTATTTAGATACAAGAAATTATATTTTTTCATAAAACATAAAATGTATACCTACTGTAAGTATTAATTAATTTTTGGAGACTATGTCGAGAATTTGGTTATTTTAGAAAGGGAATCGTGCTCTGTAATCCTTTGATATACAGGCGTAGTAGTTCATCTTTTAAAAATCTCTCATGAAAATGTAGTGACATTTGAAATGAATATACTCAAATAAGGTTACACCAAATTTATTGTTTAATGCGAATGACTGTATTGTTTTAAATTGAGAAAAAATACTTTCATGTCTTTCAATAGTTGTGGCTTTTTCTGATTTTTAGTCCTTCCACCACGGCAAGTTTCATCGAAAAGGAAAAAGCGGCTGCTTTCTTTCTTGAAAGCAAAAGCCGCATAAAAAAGCAACACTTAAATGAATTTTTAACTATTCTAAGGTCAAAACCCGCATATAAATTACAAATGAAGTAGTTTTTTAAACACCTTTAATGTCTCAAAAAAAAAAAAAAAAAAAGCTACAATGCAACTGGATTTAATTTGTCCTGAGGGCAAAAAAGAACCACAATAAAGTAAAACAATGAAATCGGATATTTGCTATTGCAAGTCATACGCAATATATATTCATTGTGCTGTCCAAAATGGTCTGGTACAAGTTCAAACCGTAGATATTCATGTTTCACAACAGCCGGAGTATATCAGGTTCCAAGTCCTGGATGTGTTGTACAACGCCTGCCTTCAATTTAAATTTCACATTTTTAGATAACAACATACCTAAAAATTATAGTTATTAAGACCAAATAATTTTTATGACCAGATTATTGGAAAATAACAATTTTACAATTACCAAAATGGCTTTAGAGAAGTATCTATACTATTTTAAATGGCTCTATGATAAATGATGCCATCAACCCTAATTAAATAGTTACCTTTGCAGAATGCAGTACTATTAGCTCTTCTGTAAATGCATTTTCTGTTTCTGATGTTAATAATTTCTGAGTACTGACATGTTTTTGATAAAGGAATGGGCTTTAGCTTTTCAAAAAAATGTTTCCTGCTCATTCAAAGGTTTTATCTTACGTGTAAGTAAACAAGAAACCACTAAACTTTCACTTTGACCGGCACTAAAAAAAAAAAAAATGGGTCTACCTTCCATGTTTTTCTCGTTGATGTAGTGACCAGCTCGCACGCGCAGAATTTAGTTATTTCTGTTTACACTTACATTTCACTAACTGGTTCTCTTAAAAAAATAAAAAATAAAATAAATAAACTATGACATTTTACTGCTACTTTCATAATTCTACCTCATTTAGTTCATTTCGTCTTTCATACATGCGATTTTAATTATCTACAGAAGCACTACAAGCAGCCTAACTTTATGTATTTACTCAAACTTCCTTCTACTAGGTGTCAGCTATCATTATTATTTATTTATTATTTTTTTATCATTTCTAAAATCTCAAGAAGTAGTTAACAGTATGGATTTATTCAAATTTTCTTCTGCCTAGAGGACACGGTTTTCCTCATTTGTGCTTCAATAGCTAGGGTTACGTATTGCTACTAATACACATCCCAGGAAAGTTTTTATTATTATTATTATTCATTAGATAAATGAATAATAGAGAAGTAGCTTGCACATCTCAGAATTCTTAGAAGTTTCGGAGGAAGAGGACACTGGAAGTGATGAAATGAGTGAAATAAATTTAGTGCATCATCTGGAAATTTAATGGACAGTTTTGTTTTCAAAATACATTTTAAATTCAAGGAAAATTTACATATAATTTTGCTTCCAGTATTTATTTAGCGTAATTTGAGTTTTTGTGTACATATTTCTAGAGGGAGGGGTAATTTCTTATTTTTTATGTCTATTCCAAGACAAAATGCATTATAATTAAAAATAATATGGATATGGTTGGCCTGAAATATTTTTATTTTTACTTTTTTAGTTATTAGTAAAAGTTATTTATTCAATAATTTGCATTATATAACATAATTTATTTCAAGTGATATTAAACATTAAATAATCTATTTTCAAAGAATTTTTCGATTTATCATAAGTGATTTAAGATAAATTTAAAAGACGGTTTTAAATATATATTTAATTTAATGTTTAGTTTGTATTTATTTTTAATTGGTACAATTATCTTAAAAATATTTACTTTTTCCACTCACTTATCTAAATTTGTAAATTTGTAGTGTTTTGATTTTTTTAATGTTAAATTAACATTGCTAAGAAAAAATTACAAGGTACTAAATTAATTACGTTTTTACTTGAGGGTATGAATTTATGTTTTGAATATTTTAAAATAATTTCTACTAATTCAGTCGATTTTATTCTTCTAAACTGATACACACGTTCTTGATATAAAATAACATTCAGTAATGTGATTCTTTTCACTATATGTAAACTAAAATATTTCAGATAAATATTTTATTATTAAGAGATTACGTGTTTTATTATTTAAAAAAAAAAAAAAAAAACTAATGAAGGTTTTTTCTCCAAGTATTTTATTAAAAAATAATAAATAAAGTTGAATCTATTCTTGTTGTAAAAATCTTTTTATATATTTTTTATTTATTTATTTATTTACACAGTTATAATATTTATTTTAATAAATATTTATTAACTTCTTTATTTTAATGGAGAAATAAAATATTTTGATAATTAAATAACATTATAGCGCGCAGTTTTAATGTAAAAAAAAAAAAAAAAAAAAAAAAAAAAAATCAAGAAGGGTAATATTTATTTATTTATTATTATTAAATAATGTATTAGCAATCAAAAGATTGTTAAAATATGTTGAATAATATATAATCAATTAAACAATGTATAATTTATTAACTATTAACAGACTATGATTTATTCTGTTTATTGCAATAATATTCCTAAATATTCCTTGGTTATATAAATAGATACTAGTGTATATATAGTTACCATGGATTGTCTTTCTACACTTAGAGAGTTTAGCAACATAATGGGTTAAATCATTATCGTTGTGCACCTGGGAACACTGATTTCTGAAATTGTGAATTTGTTGACTTCTCACGTGCATCTTTATAAGTACTTATCAAAATTTGTAAATGTATGGTAAAACCGTCACCAGTCAGCTGTTTGTCGAATACGGCACATTGTTTTAAGAGGAGAACGGGTATTGCCAATCAGTGTTTTATGTGCCCGAAGGATAGAACAGCTGAAATCACAAGTCTATAAAACAGTGGTGACACAAACAGAGTGTCTTAAAACTCAAAGTAGCGTTTACTACTGCGCATGGACGGACCCTCAAATTGAATATCTGAATTTGTGTATTTACACTAGTATCTCTCAATTTGTGGAATTTTCCAGGTAAGTGTCTGGTATTACTTACGTAAGACTATATATTAACAACTTTTTGAGTCAGTGCTTCAGCATGTGTTGGCAACATGTATGATATACTTTCAGACGAGTCCCTTAATAAAGGTTGAAAAGTGGTCTTATTTCAAAATAAAAAGTTGGTCATAAAGAAACCTCTCTTCGGTGTACATTTGGAAAAAGGAATCATGATCGAAAAATGCTTAGCTCCTGTATTTCATGTAACGCCCGTTGTTTAGAGTGTCAATATAGAATCACGAAATTTTCATTATTTAACTCTCAATTTATCAAATATTTCGTATTAAATAAACAAATATTTAAACGTTATTCTTTGTAAATTATTATAACATAGATTTTGAAATCGCATATTTGGTAGTATATTTTGTGTATGCTTGGGAGTTTTTTTTTTTTTTTTTTTTTTTTTTTTTTTTTTTTTACTGTAGGCAAGTAAGCATAGGTTTATGGTATAGGTATTCTATGCTGGCTCATTCTAAATGCTCTATTCTATAGTAATGTATTGATAGGCAAAATATTTGCTTGGAATAGAACCTCTCTCCTATCAGATTAAAGAGAAGAACCGTTTATCCACTAGTAAAGTGTCAAGTAATTTAAAATATCTCTGTACAACTTTGCCAAACTACGGAATAAAAAAAAAAAATAAAAATAAAAATAAAAAAATCTAAGAATCAAAAATATATATCTGGCAGATCTAAATAATAACGTGTTGCTAAAGATATTTCCATTTTCAATAACACTAAAAAGAGAAAAAAAAAAGATAACATGCATCCAGAAACGCATAAGAATTGTAATTAACCTGTTAAATTACATACAGACACACACACACACACACACACACATATACATACATACATATATATATATATATATATATATATATATATATATATATATATATATATATATATATATATAGTCATTTTTTATGTAATCTAAAATATATTTACCATACGTCTTGAAATAATGGAACTTATTACATATGTAACATAAAATACATGTTATCTCAACTGTTACTTTTTATACCCCTTTACAAACAACTAAATACGAAAAGCAATAAACTATACTAATATTATTTTAATATTTGATCTTATATATTAAAAATTTGTTTTTGTTTTTGTTATCTATTGACGTAGAGATATACATAAATAAAAGAAAAAAAATCTCCTTTCTATCTTTCTTCCCCAAAACAGAAAGTCTTGAATGTTGTAAAATTAAAAGTTAATCCGCTTATGTTTTATTATTATTATTATTATTTATACACTCATTCACTGTGAGATTATAATACTGTTTCTTTACTTGTAAATTGAAATGGAACTCTGTTAGATAATTGCTTAGCGAATTAGTCTGTGTAATTACAGCATCCCAAAATTTTTTATTACTTACTAATGGAGAAATGTCTTATGTAGTAGATAAAATAGGTAAAAGTCATAAAATATATTTCCCTCTATGTACCGAAAATGGACTAGATTGAAAATTCACATTACCATTTGGGTTTAGCTGAAATTAGATTAAATTCAAACGCAACTTAATGTAACACTGTTTAAATAGCATCATTTTTAAATGTAATGTTTTACAATGCAGGGTATAAACGAACTTGAAACCATAAATTTGATTATAGAAAAACATATTTGAAAATATTGATGCTGATCTATCGCAAGTAGTAAAAAACATGATAAGTATTTACTTACAGGTCTATTATAAAACCTCTATTCTATTTTAATATATAATAATAATAATAATAATAATAATAATAATAATAATAAATGGATATTTACACAAGTATCCTACAGAACTTCATAAGTTTCTGCAAAATTAAATTATAAAAATTATTTATAAAATGTAATTTTTTTATTTTGTTTAAAGTAATATTATTTATTCATCGTATATCTTAAATTACCCAGCAGCATTTACTACACTTGAGTAACGTAGTTATACATTAAAACATTTTAAATAACTTTCTTTTTTTATCGAAAAAATAAAAACTTAAATGATGTAAACTGAAAACTTAAATACATTTACAAATTTCTTTAAAATTTATTCACTGACGCATTATAATATGCTGTTTTTTTTTTTTTTTTTTTTTTGTTAATTGGAACGCTGACTTGTAATTACTTACCAACTCACCGTGGATAATTACAGCATCGTAATATTATTTGAATTAATTCTTCGAAAATAGGAATCATGTAATAGGATAATTGCTTATTCACCCATTAAAATCTAATTACTAAAGCTTCAATCTAGCAGATAGCAAGAGTCAGAAGTTTTAGTGGTACACATCATTTTTTTCTACTATGATACTACAAAATTAAATAAATGTTTTTTTAATTGTTGTTCACATTCGAATTGTTTTATTTTTAAAAATGTTACATTTTTTAAAACCTATGTAAGATTAATTCCTTTAATACATACGATGTTAACTATAATTTTTTTATAATCGTGAAGTACGGGGATATAATTTCCAATGACACTGAAATAAATGAGTTGCAAGAAAATTATCTTTTTTATTAAAAATATTTCGAATATAAGTGAAATGAATTCCAATAAATATATTTATTTATTGTTTAAGTAATTTTAACTAGATAAAACTAATTTTTAATTTATTTTATTAATTTAAGATATTTCAAATTAATTTAAGTTAATGCTGTGCGGTAATGGAATTTGAAACGTTTTTTAAAACTTAAATGAATAATTTCGTTAATAAAAATACATTGCGCATATATATATATATATATATTATAAAAATTATTGTTATTTATTATTATTATTATTATTGCTTTACATATCAATTTAGTATGTGTTTTTTAACATCAAGAAAATATTTAAATTTGTATATTCATTTAATTTTATTGTATGACAATATTTTGTTGCTGTTGTAAAATACAAACATAAACATATTTTGCTAATTAAAAAAATAAAAAATCCATAACGACTGTAATAAATTCTCAAAATAAATTTAACTTTGTAAATGTGTATTTTCACTTAATAGAAAATTCTTCTGATACAAAAGTTATTTAAAAATATACATATGTTTTCAGCTTTTTCCTGATTATTATAATAAAAAAAGATCACTTTCCATGTTTTTAAAAAAAGAAGTGTTCATAATGACAAAATAAATAGTGAAACTATTTTATTAAAAGTAAAATATTATTGCTTTGGTAGAAGTTATAAAGCTGACCGTTTGCGCAGCATCAAAACTGTCGCTGACAGTACCTAGATCAGATTACTTGTTTCTTGCTAGCTTAGTACAAAGCTCAGCAACGCAATTATTATAAATTTGATTCATTGCAGAGAATTATATACAGGATTAATACAAAATACTGATGCATTTACTAAGGCAAAAAAAAAAATATATATATATCCAATAATTGATAATTGGTATGTACATATGTATATAAATATATATACATTTTAGGTAAATTGGAGAGTAAAGGTTGATATTTTTTCTATACAAACTATGTGAAAAATACCAGAGCCTGGAATCGAACTCGGGTACCTCCGCTCAAAGCACAGATGCTCCACCAGTAAGCTACCCAAGCTGACAGCCAGCTAGGCATTTCTCACATAATATTCGCTGGCAAAATCACAGAGTGTGCAAACGCAGATATAACAGGTGAGAAAGTATTAATATTGGCCTAACTCCATAGACCACGAAATTCCAATTTATATTTTTTTATCACATAGTTGGTATTAATATCTGTATATATATATATATATAATATAAATTACGCGTCACGATGTTTTTCCGCGATAAACTCCGAAACTTATGATTCAATTTTAACAAAATTTTGCACAGTGTGTGCAGTTTGGTCCAACTTGAGAGATAGGATAGTTTTTATCTCAATTTATAGTCACAATATTTTTTATTGCAAATTATTTGTTAATTATTGCCCTTTGTTACAGATGCTCCAAAATATCTGCGAGTTCCATAAGTTTAATTGTTGCCAATAAATAAATCAATAAATAAATACGAGTTAATTTTCTTTCGAAATAAAATAAATATATTTAATCAAACGTGAACGTTAAAAAAATATAAAAATTTAAATTATGCATCTCACGAAAATTGACGTCATATTCACTTTAAACACTTTATACACATTGATAAAGTGCTCGTGTAGTCATACACAAGCGAAGTGTGACATCACTGACCATCTGTAAGTCAAGAAAAAGATTTCTTATGTTAACCCTCTCATGCATGGAAACCTCATATGAGGCTACTAGGAAAACCCCACAAAATAAATGGTATTTCAAATAATTTGGATTCTCAATTGTACTGTATTCCACTATGGTAACAAGGAAAGCTTGTAAAATGCAGCAAAAGATGGCAACACTAGCTATGCAGTTTATTCTGATCACTTAAAAGTAGCCATTTTGTACCAGCATTAGAAGTCACAGAACAACCGATTTATGAAGACCATTTCTGCACTTTATTTGCAAATATTAAGTAAATAAAAATATTTCCTGTTTTCTACATTATTTTTACTATAATGAACAAAAACGTATGAGTTATTAACAATTTATTAGCTAAAATAAAGCTATTTTTATTGAGAACCTCAAATGAGGTTATCATGCAGTTATGGTAGCTAACAGCTTTGACTGCATGCAAGCCTCATTTGAGGTTGTTGATGCTATGATGAGTAGTAGTGCTAGAAATTTTCTTATTGGAGGAGCTAATGCTTAGTTTATTAAATCAATTGTGATTTATATACACTTAATAATAAATACTTGCTTATTTCCATTTATATGTAATTCATAGATGTCTAATTATGTAATTAATTTGGTAATATTTAACATGATTCATGTATTGAGAGATCATGTTTCTAAACTATATTAATATTTAATCACTAATTAAGTAATTTATGTATGTCAATTCGATCTAATAGAATGCTAGGTACAAATGATAAGTTAAAGGATGTTAAATCTCTTCTGAAAGAAGGTAGGGGGTCAGTGTCTGTGACTACTAATGAAGAAAACATAACTGTGACTCGATGGGTCGATAAAAATCTTGTGCATGTAGTTTCATCTTTTGCTGGAGTGCAACCAATGGAAAAAGCAAAACGTTTTTCTCATGCAACTAAATCTTTGATAGAAATAGCTAGGCCAAATGCAGTAAAAATGTATAACCTTCATATGGGAGGTGTTGATTTAATGGATTCCCTTGTAGCATTCTATCGTCATTCCCAGAAGAATAAACGATGGTATATGAGAATATTTTACCACCTGTTGAACGTTGCTGTAGTGAATGCTTGGCTGCTTTGGAGAAAAGATGGAAGAGAAACGAACGATTTGTTGGAATTCAAAAGCAGAATTGCATCAAGTCTCGTATACACAGAAAGCTCATTGATGTCAAAGAAATAGGGTAGACCATCCAGTAGCAATTCTGATTCCACTGTATCAACAATAAAGAAAAGGAAATTATCTAATGTAGCAAACGAATTGAGATTCGATAACGGAAAACACTATCCAAAGAAGTCTGATGGTAAATTTGCATTAAAATATAAAAATGAACTTTGCAAAAGTAAAACAAGATATACTTGTTGTCGATGTAACGTTAATTTATGCCCAGAATGCTTTGAAGACTTCAATGAAAAATAATATTTTTTTTTCAGAAATGCACCCTTAGATGCATGTAAGCCTCATTTGAGGTTGTGCTTGTAACTTCTTAAAAAATTAATTTTTTTTCAAAATTTAAATGTTCACCTTTATTCTGACTCATTTTGAGGCAAACTGCAAGTAAAAAAAATTTTTTTTGACAATTATAAAATAATGCATGCATGAGAGGGTTAATCGCCCATTGGATTTTCTGTAAAAAAAAAAATATATATATATATATATATATATATATATATATATATATATATATATTAAAAATCGAGGAAAATTTATTCCCGATTTTAATCCCCACATTTTTGTATAGACATCTATTATTATATGTTAACACGTTAGATTGAGTTATTTTGCTGTCAAATTGACAAAAATTTATATTTAAATTTCAAAACTTTGTCGTCCTGGGAGTTTTTTTTTTTTTTTTTTTTAATTTGGTGATCAAAGACGCAACAAGAAAATATACACGTCATATGTATATTTTCGTAATATATATTGTGCGAAATATTGTTTCATATTATTCATTACTCTCTCAATATAAGTTATTAAAATAACCAGGATTTTTAAAAGGAATTAAATATGTTCGCCATATAATTTGTCGATATATTTTTTTTCCGCCAAGGATGACAGATATGAAATTTATTCCGCTGCAAAATGTTAATAACTTATATCAGATACATTATGTATACGCTACAATTTATTTCACGTGACACGTGTGTTAAAAATTTACTTACGACATAACCTTGTTTTTTTTTTTTTTTTTGCATTATTGTAATCCGTATCACTTCGTTTTCTTTAAGAAATGTGTTTGTATATATAATGTTCTAAATAATTTCCAATGACACTGAAATAAATGAGTTGCAAGAAAATTATCTTTTTTATTAAAAATATTTTGAATATAAGTGAAATGAATTCCAATAAATATATTTATTTATTGTTTAAGTAATTTTAACTAGATAAAACTAATTTTTAATTTATTTTATTAATTTAAGATATTTCAAATTAATTTAAGTTAATGCTGTGCGGTAATGGAATTTGAAACGTTTTTTAAAACTTAAATGAATAATTTCGTTAATAAAAATACATTGCGCAATATATATATATATATATATATATATATTATAAAAATTATTGTTATTTATTATTATTATTATTATTGCTTTACATATCAATTTAGTATGTGTTTTTTAACATCAAGAAAATATTTAAATTTGTATATTCATTTAATTTTATTGTATGACAATATTTTGTTGCTGTTGTAAAATACAAACATAAACATATTTCGCTAATTAAAAAAATAAAAAATCCATAACGACTGTAATAAATTCTCAAAATAAATTTAACTTTGTAAATGTGTATTTTCACTTAATAGAAAATTCTTCTGATACAAAAGTTATTTAAAAATATACATATGTTTTCAGCTTTTTCCTGATTATTATAATAAAAAAAGATCACTTTCCATGTTTTTAAAAAAAAGAAGTGTTCATAATGACAAAATAAATAGTGAAACTATTTTATTAAAAGTAAAATATTATTGCTTTGGTAGAAGTTATAAAGCTGACCGTTTGCGCAGCATCAAAACTGTCGCTGACAGTACCTAGATCAGATTACTTGTTTCTTGCTAGCTTAGTACAAAGCTCAGCAACGCAATTATTATAAATTTGATTCATTGCAGAGAATTATATACAGGATTAATACAAAATACTGATGCATTTACTAAGGCAAAAAAAAATATATATATATATCCAATAATTGATAATTGGTATGTACATATGTATATAAATATATATACATTTTAGGTAAATTGGAGAGTAAAGGTTGATATTTTTTCTATACAAACTATGTGAAAAATACCAGAGCCTGGAATCGAACTCGGGTACCTCCGCTTAAAGCACAGATGCTCCACCAGTAAGCTACCCAAGCTGACAGCCAGCTAGGCATTTCTCACATAATATTCGCTGGCAAAATCACAGAGTGTGCAAACGCAGATATAACAGGTGAGAAAGTATTAATATTAGCCTAACTCCATAGACCACGAAATTCCAATTTATATTTTTTTATCACATAGTTGGTATTAATATCTGTATATATATATATATATATAATATAAATTACGCGTCACGATGTTTTTCCGCGATAAACTCCGAAACTTATGATTCAATTTTAACAAAATTTTGCACAGTGTGTGCAGTTTGGTCCAACTTGAGAGATAGGATAGTTTTTATCTCAATTTATAGTCACAATATTTTTTATTGCAAATTATTTGTTAATTATTGCCCTTTGTTACAGATGCTCCAAAATATCTGCGAGTTCCATAAGTTTAATTGTTGCCAATAAATAAATCAATAAATAAATACGAGTTAATTTTCTTTCGAAATAAAATAAATATATTTAATCAAACGTAAACGTTAAAAAAATATAAAAATTTAAATTATGCATCTCACGAAAATTGACGTCATATTCACTTTAAACACTTTATACACATTGATAAAGTGCTCGTGTAGTCATACACAAGCGAAGTGTGACATCACTGACCATCTGTAAGTCAAGAAAAAGATTTCTTATGTTAATCGCCCATTGGATTTTCTGTAAAAAAAAAAAAAAAAAAAAAATATATATATATATATATATATATATATATATATATATATATATATATATATATATATATTAAAAATCGAGGAAAATTTATTCCCGATTTTAATCCCCACATTTTTGTATAGACATCTATTATTATATGTTAACACGTTAGATTGAGTTATTTTGCTGTCAAATTGACAAAAATTTATATTTAAATTTCAAAACTTTGTCGTCCTGGGAGTTTTTTTTTTTTTTTTTTTAATTTGGTGATCAAAGACGCAACAAGAAAATATACACGTCATATGTATATTTTCGTAATATATATTGTGCGAAATATTGTTTCATATTATTCATTACTCTCTCAATATAAGTTATTAAAATAACCAGGATTTTTAAAAGGAATTAAATATGTTCGCCATATAATTTGTCGATATATTTTTTTTCCGCCAAGGATGACAGATATGAAATTTATTCCGCTGCAAAATGTTAATAACTTATATCAGATACATTATGTATACGCTACAATTTATTTCACGTGACACGTGTGTTAAAAATTTACTTACAACATAACCTTGTTTTTTTTTTTGCATTATTGTAATCCGTATCACTTCGTTTTCTTTAAGAAATGCGTTTGTATATATAATGTTCTAAATAAAAAGTAACCGTTTCAATATTTTAAAACTTGCTTAAAATCTGTTTTATTTAACATTAAATTTTAAAACTTAATTTAAAACTTATTTAAAAGTCTGGAAGATTTGAAGTATTTATTTGTTTAGTAACGCTAATCTGTATGATTGATGTCCGAAACTTTAAATAATTATTTCCTCTTATTTTTTTCTTTTATTTTCCTTTAATAACTTATCAATTTACCGTTTCTAATTAAATTTGTGATTTATACATGTATTTTACATTAAATTTTGACTCGTATTTATTGCTAAAAAAACTATCTTTAAATCTTTCTTATTTTAATCCTCAATGCTTTCCCTCTTGATTAACTTGAATTTACTATAAAAATTTCAACATACTCAAAATCTTCTCATCACTTCATTAAAATATATTAATATTTCGATTAAAAATGATACTTGTATTTACTTTAAATGCTCAATATTTCATGAGATATCCTACGTTAAAGTTTTAAAATCTTTATCAAAGGAACAGGCATAGTATTTTCCCACAACTGGATTTGGTGATTATGGCTAAATCATAAATATAAAAATCATAAGCGAAATCATAAATCATAAATCTAAAACAAAAGCATGACGGTTGCCATATTTTATTGCAAAGAATCCAGAACAGCATCTTTATCTTTCAAAACGGCGTTAAAAAAAATCGCCAAATCCAGTTGTGGGGAAATACTATATACCTTATCAAATTATCAACGTATGACCTAGCCACAGCAACGCGTGGCCGGGTCTACAAGTATATATATATATATATATATATATATATATATATACGAACCATTACACTCCAATTTACTTAAAATGAATATTCACTGTTGATGAATTCATGGATAAGAAAAACTTCTAAATACATATATATTTTTGATAATAGATAATTTGTACATACATATACAATTAAAAAAGAAAATAAATAAGTAAAACGCATGCTAGCCAAATAACTCTAATCTTCATGAACCTTCTTAAACCTTTATGAATATATACGAGTGATGAATACTTAAAGGCAGCATGATCATTTTTGTCTTGCAAACTAATGAACTTTTCTAAAAATATAAAAGTTTGGAACAAAGAAATTTGATAAATACTTGTATAAATTACATATTTTTTAAATTTTTCTTCTCAGGAAAAGTTATTAAAATGTAAATAAATAAAATATATCTCTTTCAATTTTAATAATAAAATTAACACTGGTATTTTTTTTTTTTCGAAATATTTATGATGGTTACTTCTAGTTACAATCCTTATGCAAGAACTATCGAGGGGGAATATAAAAAGTGTGAAATTGTATATTTGTGAAATATACGAGAGGTGAAATACCCCGGAGCGAAACATTAGGGAAAGATTTTGGGAAGACTTATTCATTAACTGCGATAATTTATTACTTTTAAACACAAAATAACACACACTTCCAGATATTATACAAAGTGCACTTTTTTTTTCTTTTGCATTCCATATTCTAAATTAATGTAAACATTATTTATCAGATGCTTTGTGTTGTATCAACGTATCGTGATACGTTTTTCCACCTTTCAAAAATGCATATTGCATTTAGATTTTTGAACACATTTTCAATACCTATATTATCTATATTCTGCAAGGCTATTTAATCATTAAAATACATTTAAATGTATATAAACACTTTTCAAGAATACACACTTTCTTCCTAAAATTCTTAAATTAATTTTAAAATATAGTTAAATGATAAAAAATTTTATCACCTCGAAAATATCCAACTAAAAGTATAATTAAGTACAACATAAATTAATTCGTGACATATTCCTTTTTAAAAAAAGTGATGCCGTAAAAATATACATATTAAAAAAAAAAAAAATCTCCGTGTAATTACTCCATCTATTTTTAATGAGTTGCATTCTTTCAACATTTGCATATCTTTACAAGCGTTTTAGCGTATCTAATGAGGCGAAAGATTACGTAGTGAAGCAATAAACGTGGAAGTTTAACTTGAATAATCTTCAGTGCTAACAATACCTTCACGGAAATCGTTACAGGATAAAAACGTTTTGTAAATGTATGTATGCAGAATTTTTAATTAGAAACATAGGAAGTGTTGATA
The DNA here is from genome assembly GCA_963930645.1 of Salticus scenicus. Taxonomy (NCBI): domain Eukaryota; kingdom Metazoa; phylum Arthropoda; class Arachnida; order Araneae; family Salticidae; genus Salticus; species Salticus scenicus. The sequence continues at coordinate 158,886,731 of OZ005648.1, read as the reverse complement.
ATTTCATAGTTGTTGCTTGACGTATCTTCCATTTTTTATACTGTTACTCAGGAAAGTGATCTAAAATATAAATATCTGAAATACGAAGATAATAACGACACATCTATGGTAATTTAAAGTATGTTTACAAAACGTTTATTTTTCATATACTTTAAAATTAACTACTTTCTCTAGTTTCTCTCATTGCAACTTTTTTTTTTTATGTGTCTATTTTTAACTAAATTTGGAAATTAGACGCTAAATTTTAGAAAATATTTACCTTAGGTTCAATTAAAAATATTTTATGTGATTAGAACAATATTCACGTTAAATATTTTTTAATGGCGCTGATAATGAAAATACCATATTGCTATCAAATTAATATTTTCGTAAACAAATACACTAGATAATGTCATATTTATTATGAATAATAATGTATGTTTTAAAATGAAAAAAAAGTAAATCCATATCAAGCATTATATATATATACTAGTATATAACCCCGTCAAAAATGACGGAATGTGAACGATAAATCTTGAAAACAATGTTTAGATCATGATGGTTACCACGTGATCAATTAAATGCATTTTCAATTTTTGTTTATAAATCAAATGTGTTTCGATATTTTATAATTTGCGTTTTTTGTGAGGTCTAACTGTAATAGAGACAGTCTCCGGAGATGAGAGAAGTCGTGTATAGCCACACCAGATTGTAAAAACGTGAGAAAAAATGCAACTTTGGCCTTTATCATGGTTTTGTGAGGTCTAACTGGAACGTTTCCGGCGGCAATCTTTAAGAGACAGTGTCCGGAGATGAGAGAAGTCGTGTAGAGCCGCACCAGATTATAAAAACGTGAGAAAAATGGAGGCTTTGGCCTTTATCCCTGTTCTGTGAGGTCTAATTGCAACGTTTCTGGCTGCAATCTTTAAGAGACGGTGTCCGGAGATGAGAGAAGCAGAGCTGCCAGCCTAATCCGGCAAATTGTTAGTACCGCCTCTTTTTCTACACCACTTAATTTTTAGAGAAATTCTCTTCAAATGTATCTACGATGAATTAAGAAGAAAAATACTCTAAAAATTAAGTGGTGTAGAAAAAGGGGCGGTACTAACAATTTGCCGGATTAGGTTGGAAGCTCTGGAGAAGTCGTGTAGAACCGCACCAGATTTTAAAAACGTGAGAAAAATGGCGGCTTGGTCTTCCTCATGGTTCTGTGAAGTCTAACTGCAACGATTCCGGATGCAATCGTTAAGAGACAGTGTCCGGAGTTAAGTGAAGTCGTGTTGAGCCGCACCAGATTTTAAAACAATATACAGTATATAATTATTAACACATCACATTAGCAAGTTAATTGTGTGATACATTATTTGTATCATACAAGGATGGAAAGCGTTTGCTGACGATGACGCGAATTCAATGATTTTTGTTCACCCAAAAGTGCTCAACGCGCCTAAAGAAGTTTTCAGTTCAAAAATTTTACCCGATCAATAAATATGAATGACAATAAAAAAACTGCTGGTTGACAAAAAATATAGGCCCGACAACACAACAGCAACAACACTTCCCAGTGTTCCATTAAGTGCTCTACACGCAAGCGAAGTGTGACGTCACTGACCGTCCGTGTATGTAAGAAAATGATTTCCTATGTTAATCGCCCATTGGATTTTTTGTAAAAAATTATTAAAAATCGAGGAAAATTATTTCCCGATTTTAATCCCCATATTTGGTTATACAAATGTATTAGTTATCATGTGCATATGTTATATTGAGTTATTTTGCTGTCAAACTGACAAAATTTTAATTTTAAATTTCAAAACTCTGTTGTCCTTGGCGTTTTTGTATTTGGCGATCAAAAACGTACTACGAAAATATACATGCCAGATGTATACTTTCGTAATATGTGTTGTGCGAAATATTGTTTCATATTATTCCTTACTCTCTTAATATAAATTTTTAAAATAACCATGATTTTTGAAAGGAATTAAATTATATTCGCCAGATAATTTGGCGATATATATATATTTTTTTTTTCTGCCAAGGATGACCGATATCAAATCTATTCCGCTGCAACATATTAGTATCTTATATCAGATACTTTATTTAGAAATTTGAAAACAAATTTCACTTCAAATTATGATAGAATATTTATCATTTTCCTTTTAATAAGTATATTAGTTGGATATTTATTTTGTAATATCATCCTTTGAAATGAAATGTTTATGTTTTCAATGGAATATGGAAGTTTTTTTTTTATCTAGAGTTTTGAAATTTAAAATTCAAATTTTATCAATTTTAGAACAAAAACAACTTAATCTAACGCATGCACATGATAACTATTACATATCTAAACCTAAATATGGGGATTAAAATCGGGAAATAATTTCCCTCGATTTTTAATAATTTTTTACGAAAAATCCATTGGGCGTTTAACATAGGAAATATTTTTCTTGTATCCACGAACCGCCAGTGACATCATCACTTCGCTTGCGTATTTAAAGTCCTCATAATAAGAAAAAACGATTCACTTCATTTTACCAAAATACTTCTTTTTAAGACTATCGTAGATCCTGTTTTCAAATTTTCTAACTAACTATCCAATAACTACAGACACTCCATGCTAACCCAAATTCACCTCTACTCGATACCTCCAACCAGCTATCTCACCATCAACATCCCCAAAATATCCAGGATCCAGCAAGGGACTTTCTCATTCTCAACCGAACATTTTACCTTGACTCGACATTATCACCTTAGACTACTCTAATTTCAATACTCATTTCAACTGGTGACTTTTACTTGCCCAACCAAACATTCTATCCCAACTATCATTTTACACTAATTTCAAAACTAAAATCAACTGGCGGCATTTACGTACTAAACTCGGCGCCAATCATACCTTACAATGTAAACAAACAATGAAGTTTGATAAAAATATTTAAAGGCTTTAATGCGTTTTTACAAATATTTTAAGATTTTTAAGGCTTTAATATGTTTTAGAAATATTTTAAGCGTTTTTTTAATGAAACAGTCAAAGAGTCGTTCATTCGGAATTAAAAAGTTGTCCATTTGGAATTTGTATTTTCTGAATGGCAACAGTTTTGGTTTGTTTTTATTTGGTCTTGCTTTGTTTATAATCATGAAGCTACATAATTCTATTTATAGGTTCATGTTTATAATAGCCAGAGATCCGTTATACTTAATTTAGTCATTTAAACATTACAATTGAATATTTTTTCAAGGTTTTATAGGAAATAAGAATATGTGCGATACAAAACATGTATGAAAATGATATGTATGTTTCCTAAGTTGAATTGAACAAACGGGGAAAAAAATGGCTGCCAAAAGTTTCTGTTTTGAAGCGGTACTAACCGGATTCGTTCATGACAGATGAGGATCATTATATATATTAATATTTTTATATATATATTTCTTTTGTGCGTGTGTATGTCACTGAACTCCTCCTAAACGGCTGGACCGAGTTTAATGAAATTTTCTGTGTGTCTTCACGTGGATTCGAGAATGGTTTAGATTTACAATTCAGTCCAATTTAAATTGTTTATTTAATTAATTTATAACTTATAAATTGTTGTTGATTTTGGAATGTTTCACATTGGATCCGTCAAACTGCGCTACGATCGTAGTATCGAATATTCAATAATATTCAAGCGAAGTGATGACGTCACTGGCCGTCCGTGGAAACAAGAAAAATATTTCCTATGTTAATCGCCCAGTGGATTTTTTGTAAAAAATTACTAAATATCAAGGAAAATTATTTCCCGATTTTAATCCCCATATTTGGGTATAGATATGTATTAGTTATCATGTGCATGCGTTAAATTGAGTTGTTTTTGCTGTAAAATTGATAAAATTTGAATTTTTAATCTCAAAACTCTGTCATCCTTGGCGGAAAAAAAAATATCGCCATATCATCTGGCGAACATATTTAATTTCTTTCAAAAATAATGGTTATTTCAACAACTTATATTAAGAGAGTAATGAATAATATGAAACAATTTCGTACAATACATATTACGAAAATATACATCTGGCATGTATATTTCCGTATTACGTTTTTGATCGCCAAATAGAAAAAAACGCCAAGGAAGACAAAGTTTTGAAATTTAAAATAAGAATTTTATCAATTTGAGAGCAAAATACCTTAATCTAACACATGCATACGATAACTAATACATATCTATACCCAAATACGGGGATTAAAATCGAGAAATAATTTTCCTCGATTTTTAATAATTTTTGGGGATCCAATGGGAGATTAACATAGGAAATCTTTTTCTTGCATCCACTGACGGTCAGTGACGTCACACTTTGCTTGCGTATATTCTATTGTAATTCCAGTTTGTCCCGACAGTTGGTGCTGCGATCAAATTCAAGAAAATATTTTGTAATATCGTGTCATTATTGTTATACAAAAAATTGTGTCCTAATTGAAATATTACATCAAGATGTAATTAGTGTTTGAAGAGTTTTGGAGTGTGCAAAAAAATCTATACATTTTGCAAATTTAGTGCGAAATTGGAGTGAGTATTTTATATAATTTTCTATCAAATTTACACGCGCGTTGATTAACAACCACCCTAAGCTACAAATTTATTTGTGTAGCTAATTTATTATATTTTATTTATTTATTTTTTGTATGGAACACTTTTAGTATCGGATGCCTTTGGCAAAATTTGAAATTTGGCACCGAAGTAGCTCGGACGCTTCTCGCCAAGATCTTTAGTTCCACAATTGAGATAGCCATTTCAATTCATCGCAAAAATGGCTTAAAATATTTAAAGTCACCAATGGGGTCCCATACTTTTGTGCATGTGTATGTCACTGATATTTTATTTATTTATTTTTTGTATGGAACACCTTTAGTATCGGATCCTTTTGGCAAAATTTGAAAAGAGTTTTGGCACCGAAGTAGCTCGGACGCTTCTCGCCAAGATCTTTAGTTCCACAATTGAGATAGCCATTTCAATTCATCGCAAAAATGGCTTAAAATATTTAAAGTCATCAAAGGGGTCCCAATTTGCTGCTTAGATTTAGAAAACCCGTGCTTTTCTCACGGCCAGTTATATGTTGCGTGTACCAGGGTTGGAAAACCTTCGAATTTGTTTGTGTATACTCCTCAAGGATTGACCAAAAATATTGTATATCCAATGGCATTACGATATATTAAGTTTTTGTAGATTAAAAAAATATACCTGTTATAAAATAAATTGAGTTTCAACTTTTTCACCTTTAATTAAAACGAGTTTAAGTTTTTATTTAATACGAACTCTACATTTCACTTCGCTCATACTATACACATACTCACATGCATCGATTTATTGAATTGTGATAAATGTACATGTAAATGATGTTAGATATTGTAATAACTTTTTGATAAAATTTTCATCAAACCGGTCCAGATTGTTACAGCTTATTCAAAAAAGACGGAATTTTTATGTGAAATTCGTTGCTATCAGAGATTCTCTCATAAATTGAAATATTAACCGTATGAAATAAAATTTTGTGCTGTTCGACATTCAGCGGAGGTTTTAAATAACAAGTAGCAAGTAGAAAGTACCAAGTAGCAAGTAGCAAGAAGCAAGTAGCGAAATTTTCGGTAATTATGTCTTTTACGTTATAATCGGAATTCACACTCACCAGTCACCATTCACAGCGCTCCATACCTTTTTCACTTATATACCACATCCTTACACACTTACAATAAGTTAGTTATTTTTTTCTAGCAAAATATTCTCTAGAAATAATTTATATGACAAAACAACGTTTGTCGGGTCAGCTAGTATATATATATATATATATATATATATATATATATATATATATATATATATATATATATATATTATATATATATATATATTATATATATATAGTAGATGTAAAATAGCGCTATATCTTTCTGAAAATAAGTTATTAATCAGCAGATGGATTCTAAAATATTATAAGTAAACATGAAGGTATGCCTAAATTTAAATAGCCTAAACAACCATTTTAACTTGAAATAGAAGCTAAATAAATAAAATATTGGGTGATATAATTTAAGTCATGATTTCAAAAAGCTATAACTAATGAATTGGTATTTTCCCAGAAAAATCATGAAGCAATGGGATCTTATTTGGCAAAAGAAAAACAAATAGTTCCTAAATACAGCTCTTGTCACTTTTCCTCTTGTCATGACTGTTTCCTCTGTAAACATGTACATATTCTTGTCTTTTTGTTAAACAAATAAGAAAAAAAAGAAGTAGAATTAAACATTTAGAGACTAATTTTACCTGCTGTTTTATTGTGTTGCTATCAACATTCCGGTATTTAATGAAATTTTGTAGGTATTCTCCCTGGCATTAACCTGGCAACATCATTTATATAAACATTTTGGAACTCCTTTTTTCCTCTATCAAACAAAATTCTATTGCCTCAGGATCGTTGAATAAAATATCAAATTATTCACACACACACGCACATATATATACACACATATATATATATATTGATGTTTGCATAAATTAGCAACATTTTATAACATAATTCAAACAACAACAACGTGATCATATAGGGGACAGACAGGATTGTTGAAAGACAGACAAATAGGCTAATTCAATTCATAACCAAACTTAAATATTGTTGGAAAGTTTTAAAAACGCTAAACGCATACAGAAATACAAATGAAGCTATTTCTGTTTGTAGCAAGAATGTATCTGAATATTTTAGTAAAGACATGCAAACCTGAATTCTAACTGTAATATATTCAAATAAAATATCCTTTTAGCAAATAAATAATAAATGTATTTTTCAGTGTGATTTCTGCAGTACGAAAATATTTAAATATGATACATAGGAATGCTTCTCATAAAACGCAATACATTGAAATGCGATTTGATGTTCCTGCACACAATCGAAGTTTACGATTTGTACCATTTTGAATAAGGAACATTATATAATGAACTTGAATAACTTATATTAATGTGAAGAACTCCTAAAAATATTTATGGATCAGACTGTAAATCTGCAGTACATAATAAAAAACGTATTGTCTAATTTAAATTATAATCACTCTTATATGTTGTTAGAAACTGTTAAAAAGTTTAGCAAAAGCAAAAAGGCATTTGAAAAAATTACGATTACAGCCCTTAATGTATCAGAGTGAATTTTAGTGCATCACTTTAAACATTAATTCTAATCATGCTGTATTCCATGGCAAAACTTTTTTGTGCATAAGACTAGAAAACTAATTAACGATTAATCAGAAAAGATCTCGAGAAGTATATTTATTTTACATATTAATACTTAATGTATCAATAGGTTCTATATTAGTAGATTTTCACATTTTAAAAATTATTTCATATTGATAAATAATGGAAGTTTTCTATAAATATTAGCAAATTTTTAAAACAGTTAATTAGGCATTCTTGTTAAACTGAGTAAAGTAAATAACTCAGGTATAATATAAAATTTAATATGTCAATTATATACATGGTAAAAAAAAATATATATATATATATATATTTATTAATATAATGTTTATAAATCTAAATTATCTCAAAATTTAAAAAGTGAGTGAAGCTGATATATATATATATATATATATATAACTTACTGTATCAATGAAGGTCCGGACAATACAGAAAACGTGCGGTCGTGCATTATCCTGTTTAAATATTGTGTTAAGGAGGCCTTGAATATAGGACAGAGTAAAGGGCCTTAACTCGTCAGAAATGTAATGGCTAGTATTCAGAGCGGCGAGGATGAAAACAGGAGGTGACCGATACATGTATCCAATTGTACTTTATACCATCACTCCAAGTGGTGACCCAGTATGCGGCAACCAAAATTTTGATTACCCTCAAAATTGCATCACTGATAAATTAACTGATGTGCCTTTAATGTGTGATTAGTGACGAACCTGGAAGCAAGAATGGCGTGAAGTCGCCTTTCAGACAAATCACAATAATGTTTACAGCATCAAGATTGCCTTATCCATATTAAACGGCATTGTGATTAATGCCCAATGCCAGCTGGGATTCGACATCGTCACACTGTCCATCACCTGAAGTGATGGTATTGGGTCCCATTCGATAGACGTTTCGATTACTTCTTTTTCGCATTCCCCGCAGTCTGAAAAGCGACCATAAAATTTCTGGTGAGTTTTGGCCCGCCCTCTGCCCCTTCGAGACCTCCTTAGCGCAACATTTAAACAGGACTACCGCATGTTGACTGTATTGTCCGGACCATCCTTGATACATATTGTGTTTGAAGGTTGCTCTGAAGTCTCCTGATCTCGCACCAATGAATCTGACTGTTTAATCGTTGAAAAGTGACTGGCCCCCACCACTCACCATTAACTACGATCGATAAATTGTGGCACCGTGTTGAATCTTAATTAAGGTCTCTATCCGTACATGTCATCCAAATGCTCTTTGATTCAATACCTAGGGAGATAAATGCTATTATAGCACACATAAGTCGCTGCTTTATGTACTGTTTTCTAAGTACATATTACTCCAAATTTCCCGAAAATTTAATCAAAGGTTCTTCCTACAATAATGCATGTGCCTAATAAATCTCATTACTATATTCACATTCCTTCTTCGTATACCGATTTTAATGGCTTATTGTGTATATATATGTAATTTATATGATTTTGAAATATGATCTACTATAACGGATGTATTTTTATATATATATATATATATATATATATATATATATATATATAAACAAAATAACCAACACCAGAAGAAAATTTAATCCCAAAACACATGAGGGCCTTCATCAGGGGAGCTCCCCCATGTAGGGAAAGGAATATAAGAAGTTTCTGACGAAACGCTGGTAATTTAACCAGAAAGCACGTTTCTAGCCCCCAACGTCTCACAGATGGAAGCACGACCATAGAGCAAACGATTTTTAATTAATACATAGCATAAAAAGCAATTAAATTGAGAAACAATGCACAAATTATAATACTTCAATTATAAAATTCAAGAAATATAATATATCAAATATAAAATACAAGAAATTAAATAAAACAAGTTTGGTCTTCAGAGTCAGTACGATTTAAGACATGATCGGAGGGATAGAAATCTATCCCTCCGATCTTGTCTTAAACCGTACTGACTCTGAAGAGCAAACTTCTTTCCTGGATTTAAAAATTAAAAAAAATAGATAATAACTGGTAAATTCGGATTTATGATAAAAGACAAGATTTTTAACTTTAAGAAATCTATTCCTCTGATCTTGTTTTAAACCGTACTGATTCTGAAGACCATACTTCTTTTCGGATTAAAAAAAAAAAAAAAAAAAAAAAAAAAATAGATAATAACTGGTTAATTGGGATTTATGATAAAAGACAAGATTTTAACTTTAAAGTTTGTAATTTAACAAATTGGTTCTCCTGTATTAGTCATAAAGTTTTAAAAAATATTATGTTTACCCAAATAAATAGAATTAAAATGATTTGCAATAACAATTTAGACCTGAATCTAGCTATGAAAAATCTCAAAGCATACTAACTGTTAACCGCTATTCTGTTATTTTAATCAATAAACATTTCAGTATTCTTGATGACAATCCCACTTAAGGTTTATTGTTCCATTTTGGGTGACATTTATGTCCTGGTAAGTAGCCCTACTTTTTAAAAAGGGTTCTATGTTTATAAAGGGTGGGGTGTTCAATTTTCCATTTTCTAACTTTTCCAGTTTTTCCACGTGTGTATTCATATATTCTTGTTTCATTTAATTTCTTGTATTTCATATTTTATTAATTATATTTCTTGAATTTTATAATTGAGGTATTATATTTTGTGATTCATTTCTCAATTTAATTGCTTTTTATGCTATGTATTATTTGAAATTCGTTTGCGCTATTATCGTACTTCCATCTGTGAAAAGTTGGGGGCTAGAAATGTGTTTTTTGGTTAAATTACCAGCGTTTCGTCAGAAACTTCTCATAGTCCTTTCCCTACATGGGGGACCTTCCCTGGTGAAGATCCTCATGTGTTTTGGGATTAATTTTCATCTGGTTTTGGTTATTTTGTTTATTTATTTATTATAGTTTTATATTTCCTTTTGCTGCTTTTGCGCATTTGTTTATAAAAACGTTGTTGTAGTTCTATTTATTTTAATTCAAGTTTTACTCCCTCCGATATTTAAATTTTATCTTATATATATATATATCGTGCGTTTCAAAAATAACGGATCATTTTATTAGAAGTTACATTTATTTTACATGTATTTTACATTTTAAACAGAATTTCCGTGCATAAATTATCTGAAAGTTTTGTTTCCTCTAAAAAAGGAATAAAAAAATTGTCAGCTAGTGAAAACTTTGCACTATTTATAATTCTCAGTTTAAATATTTGCCGTTTTTATCTGCCATATTTAATTTTTTTTACTAAATTTTCGTTACAAAACTTAATGGCTTTCATAGGTCTTTAAGAATCTATAGCTGTGTTTGAAAATTTTTAAGGTCCAATTGCTTTCAAAACGAAGAAAAAAATATCTTTTTAGAAAGTTTTATTTATATTTAAAACCTTTGTAAATCTTTATTTTTTTTATATTTTTTTTTCTAACAAGCATATTTGTTTTTATATTATTACTAGCAGATTTACCCGATGTTGTACAGGTTGAAGAAGTGTTTGTAGAATTTTAAAATCAATGAAAGTACTGAACAAACGGGCGAAAAGAGAAATGCAGGAAACTTTTTCAAAGTCTTTAATAGAAAATTTTCCAAATAAATAAATACAAAAAGCTCTAGCACGGAACCACCTTGGCGACTTTGTATATTTTATCCGTTTTTGCAATGAATTGAAATGAATATCACAATTGCGTCACTAAAAATCTTGACGAGAAACGTCCGAGCTACTTCAGGGCCAAATTTCATTTTTTGCCAAAGTGGTCCGATATTAAAACTTTTAAATCTCTCTCTCTCTCTCTCTCTCTCTGTATATATATATAAATATATATATATATATATATATGCATGTATATATACTCTTAATAAAATCCAAATTATAAAAATTTACAATTAAGGTGACAATATAAAAGAGCCTCGTAAGGTACACAATAAAGACGAAAAGTTTAATTTTACTGTAGGAAAGAAAAGTACTACTTAATTAAATAAAAATTGTAAGCTAATGCCAAATACCTTTATGGAAATATTTATCCACACGCAAATTCCTGATTTTTTTTTTTTTCAAAAATGCACCAACTTTCGTAGCATAACTAATTTCCTTTCTCTAATTTTTATTATTATTCATGGAAAATTAAAAATATTTTATTTCCAGGGAAAAGAATGTAAAAAATGCACCATTTTTCGTAGCGTAACTTTATTTTTTCTCGAATCTATACATTAATAGGCAAACATGAACTTTGTGGTAGACTTTTAACATACTAATTATGGGAGTAAAGTACTAAAAGTAGTTTTATTCGAAAGGTTTGATTAACCAGGTTTGCAGAATACAAAATTTTTGTAATTAAAATTCTGTTCATTTCAATCGTCTGTGTTCCTATAGCAACTGTTCGAAATTTTACACTATTAAAGTCACACACTAAAAGGAATTTTATGTACGAATGTTTTTGTTTTTTCAAATTTATTTATGATCTAATTTCTTTCTTTTTTTTATGTTTTACGTCAGTTTTTTAATTATTATCCACGCAAATTTAAAAATATATTATTTTCAGAAAAAAAAAATATATCAAAAATTTTATTTATTTATTTATATATTTATTTTTTATTAAAGACTATTTTTTAGCTTACATTCTCTGCCATAAACCGCCTGCTGATTTCTGCCGAATACGGATTAAAAACGGAAGAAAGGCAAAATAAATTAGAAATATCAGTCCTATCGTTACAAATTCTGTGCCAAATGAAAGGGCCAACTTTTTTTAATCCAGAGGGGTGAATAGTTTTTCGAAACGACAATTAGTTTATTTAAAATTAATAAAGTATGAAATTTAGGTACAACACTTCATTTTAATCTTTTCATACTTATTAGTGTGAATAAATCTAATAGAAAGTGTCTTTACTTTTTTTTTTGTTTGTTAATCAGTTTAAAGTGAAAATGGGGGTTTTATTTCATATCTATTAATCCGATTATGCTGAACTAAATCCGAAATTAATCCGATCTGCTGAACTAAAAACTACGGCAATGGCTAGATTGTGTCCTTATTAATAAACGTGCCATTATTTCGTAGAAATCGCTTGAATGTTGTAGATTTGTACAACGAACAAACGATCAGCTCTATGTCTATAGATTATTACATTTTTATCAAAATACTAGCCGCATTCGGCCACCAGCAGGTTCACGATCCCTCAAAAATCCGACTTTACGAAACTCCCGCTCGGTGGCTCCTGCGGCGCCTTTTCCCGTTTCAGGTTTAATAACAGCTTATTGATATATCGTGAAAATAGCTTATTGAAAGAGCAGTAAATTCCCGTGCGGAATTTACTGCTGTGAGGGCGTGTGAGAGCTGTGAGAGCTGTGAGGGCGGAATTTACTGCCGTGAGGGCGCCTTCGGTGCCCTCTTCCCTTTTCAATATCTGAAACAGCCTGTTTGCTCACCATGTTATGATCTTCCAAATTTCTGACTTTAGCTAAGTCCCGCTCGGTGGCGCCTGCGTCGCCTTATCCCCGTTTTAGAACTTACAACACCTTCCTCGCTCATTAGAATTTGAAATATTGAAATTTTAAAATATTACAGCGTCATCTGGCGGTAGAAATTTCTGTAATATATTGTTCAATTCCAAATCAAGAAAGCTTCCAAATGATTTATTGCTTATGAAATTATTTTAATTAGTAGCTGATTTACAAAAGAAAACCTAATCAGGAGACCTTAAAACGTGTAAATCAGGTGAAATCTCGAATTCCACTTTCGATAATATAAAAATGAAATTATACTAATTAGAAGCTGAAACACAAAGATAATACAAACATTTTTTTTTTAAAGATTTGTGTCTGACTTATCTGTGGTTTTCTCCAAAACTTGCTTAATTCCAAACTTTCTCCGAAAGTTTCGTACAGAATTTGAACGGCTTATATCATTTTAATAGCCTGCAATAAAAATACTTTAAAATATCTTTTGAATGGTGTATTACGTATTACAATAATGAATACCTTTGATATATTTTAGACTCAAAATGGCTAATCTATCAAGGGCGATTAACGATTTCTATTGAAATCCATCTAAAATTTAAGAATTCCAAAACTGCTTTTTTACAACCGAATTCATAACAGAAAAAGAAAAAATAAATCAATATTATTCTGTTAAAAGTGACTCATTAACAGATGAAATTGGTGAATGGTGTCATTAACAAATGAAATTGGTGAATGGTGCCATTAACAGATGAAATTGGTGAATGGTGTCATTAACAGATGAAATAAAAATGGATTTAAATAAATATAATATGTCTATTTATTTTATTTTTAAAGCTATACTTTAGAATTTTTAACTGCATACAGGTGAGCCATAATGACGGGCAATTTCGAAGTTCTGCATTTGACCGATTTTAAATTTAAAAATTTCAAAAACTGCTTTTTTTATTTCCAGTACTTTGTCACATGGGCGAAAAACTAAAAGCAATTTTTCCCGACCGGAAGAATAGTCAGCCAGAATGTCTAGCACCTGTCCCTGAAGAATCTTATTCTCTCTTCTCTGTCAAGGTCAGTTGCCATGGTAACCCACCCCATGAATCAAGATAGCATGCAGTATACAGTTCATTACGGAATGGCGATAATGGTTTAATGCCTAAAATTTAAAAAAAAATTATAACTCATTCAGTTTTTGAAATTTTCTCTCAATCTTTTGGGAATTGAATTATTGAAGCGAGATCTATATACGAAAAAAAGAAAAAGAAATGATTTACCTCTAAACACTTTTGAGTTATAAAATGTTTTGTGAAAAAATCGATGTTTCGTAAAACCTAAAAATCTGGATCGCTAATGCGTATTTTGTAAAAATATTTATATGGTTCGAAAGAGGATTAAATATCTTTTCCAAATATACCAGTTGTTAAGAAATGGAACAGTTACTCGGTCGTACAGGTCGAACAGTTACTCGGTCGTACAGGTCGAACAGTTACTCGGTCGTCAAGAAAGGCGATCGAGAAAAAGAGAAAAATTCGACCCTTTTTAAAACTTTTTTTTTAAATATAAAAAATCCGTATTTAAAAAAAATGTACCGTAAGAATCGGTAATAAATGCTCTTTCTTGTGGTACAGGTGTAATTTTCGATATTTCCAACAGATCGGCTGCGATCGCTTTAGAAAAAACCCGCGAAATTTTTCTCTCTCTGCTTTCTCTTTTGAGGAACACGCTGAAGGTTGGAAATTACGATCCGCTCGCTTTTTAATTAGACATTGTTCGACGTTCTAATTAATATCTCCGGAACTAATTAAAATTTTTAAATTATGTTTTCACTATCAACTCGGGAAGGCTTCTGAGCACCCGTATGTCAAATTTTTTACTTCTGCGTTCAGTAATGGCTGAACGTATAGATGCACAAACATACAGACATCTTCTTTTATTATTATAGATTACATATGTAGAATCATTTTGAAAGTCATAAAATATTGTTTAAAATATTCCTTGCATGAATTTATACATTACGATGAATGTCCTGCGTCATAGTTAAGCAAATTTCTATTAGATCTAAAGAAGTGTGTTCGAAAATATTTATATAATTACTTCATACCACGAAATTTATCTGCATAAATTTTAAAGTCAACAGAGTGTTACTAATCCTTTCTAATTGAACAAATATATTGATTATCTTCTTGACTCCGAAACTCTGCTTACATTAAGAATACTAATAAATTAAATTTACTTAAGATCTACATTTAAATTAGATGCTGTGGGAATTAAATTATTATTTTATATATCAGCATGCTTGGTATACTTCATGCAATGAAGTATCATATTCTTTATTACTGAAAAGAAGAGGGCCATTTATGAAGCTTATTTTTAAATAAGAAATGCTATTAAATTCACTTTTTAAAACACTTTCAAAATTTCACGTATCCTTAAAACTATTATTATATTTTAAGTATCATCATCATTGATAGCAGTATTAGTTTAATAAAATAAATTGAAATTGGTGGTGCAAATATGTTTATGTTATTAATGCTTTGATAATTTATTTTGTTCCAATCCATTTTTTTTTTTTATTGTTATGTAGGTAATTATTTTCGGCAATAATCTAAAGCAATTATCCAAGAATAACTGTAAAAATATATGAGGAAAAAAATTTAGGAAAATAGATTATTTACTGCCAGTTAGTTTAGGTTGCGCAAACAGTCCATGTTCCAACGACTCTTCAGAAATGTGGAAATTTAGATC
The DNA here is from genome assembly GCA_963930645.1 of Salticus scenicus. NCBI lineage: Eukaryota > Metazoa > Arthropoda > Arachnida > Araneae > Salticidae > Salticus > Salticus scenicus. Next base: position 158,871,409 of record OZ005648.1, on the reverse strand, counting down.
ACTTCCAAACGTAGTCTGATTACCTGAACTTTTTTGAAGGATTGACAAAGTTTGCTTATGACGATGACAACGAACAACAAGTTATGAAGTAACATTACCAAAAATGTTAAATGTGTAACACATGTGAGACTATTGCAGTGCGTTATCTTCTGCAAGGTTTTACGCAACTTACTTGCATGTTACATCTTATTTGCGTTGCAATCAACTGTTCCCCGTGGATTTTTTTTTTTTATACTCCCTAAACGATTATGTGACTAGATATCTAGAATAGTCATTCGTTTAAATGACGTATGCTATGCTCAATTTATTTTGCTCAAATAACTCACTATACATATGCCCTTATTGTAGTTTAAAGTATATCCTAATCCACAGGAAAGGTCTTCTTAGGTTCCAATTCCTAAAGATTTCGTGACAGTACCGTATTTTTATTGACAAATACTTTTATTGATTTTTGTATGTTCGTTGTGATGTGTTCATTATATTTCTAAAATTTTTAATTATAACTTTGCATACATATTCAGGTTCCGCTTATCGCCTCTACAACATGACGCATGCATTTTAGATCCAATGATAATATGCATTTCCGATTCATCTTTGGGCTTCTACGCTAAATTTTCTGCAAGTTGGTCGCAATGGTAATGAAGTACCCAATTTATATATACATATATTCAACTTACTTTTCTCTGATTTGCTTTCATTATATATATATAATTATTTAGCATATAAATTTAAATGATCTTTTTAAGAATTTTTGTTCATAATTATTTTAAAAAAAATGTAAATAGCAAAGAACGAATGATAACTTATATGTTTTTCGTCTGATAACGAAGTATAACATCGCATTCATTATTTTTTTTTTTTCTAAGATAATAAGCCTATCATTCCCAGACAGCACATCGCCTCCCCAGGATATCTTCAAGATGTCTTTTGGATGAAAAGACATCCCAGAAACGTCCTTAAGATGTACTGTGGATAAGTTAAGTCTAACTGTGCTGTAAGGGATTAACAGAGTAGTTTTTGTTAGTATAATTATTACCTTTATGTTATTAAAATCAGTATTTTATAAATAATCCTATCTATCATAAGATTTATTGAAAATGAAAGAAAAATTATACATAAAACAGAACATTTAGTGAAAGTAATGATAATCACAAATACATAGGTCCATACTATTTGCAGTGGCTTGGAACATTTTTGCAAAATATGATGTTTTTGGAATATTATCTCCAGTCAGAAAAAAAAAAAAAAAAAAAAAAATCTGTGAGTTTACTATTTTTCTGTATCTTTTCTCAAAATTTACATTAAAAATATAAAGTTAGGGAGTATTATTATAACTGATATAAATTTAATAGATTTGAAAAGTCTCTCATTTAATATTTTGAGCTTCTATATGTGGTTTAAATTCTGAGACCTATCGCCAATTTATGTTACTTTCTTTACATATTATTTTATGTATCTTTATGTAATTTTTCGATAAAAATAGTGCAATAATTTTAAAATTAATTTTAGTGTATTAAATTACAAACAATTTATTTGATATATAGAATTTGTGGAAAACAATTACAATAATATCTCAAATAAATGTATTATTTTAAAAATATTTTAATTTGATTCCCCAAAAATTAATATTGTACAAAAGTATTCTTAGAAACGAGCCAAAGATATACATCCCCTTTATCGATATAACGAATTTCGAATTTTTCGATTCATCCTAATAAATGTATTATAAACCTTCAAAATAAGTGTAGCAGTAAGCTAGTACATAAAAATAAACACACAATAATAAAATAAATTTCAACCATTATGTGTGTAATCAACAAACGTTAAATGTCAAAAACTGCAAGAAATCGTTTAATTAAAAATTATATTCTGTTAAAACATGATTTAATTCAATATACTTTCCATAAATTTTGGCAACATTTTTCTTTTACTAATATTAGTTATTTGGTAATATTTAGTCCGTTACTTGTTTAATACTCTCACAATCATTTTTCATGTTTATTATTATTTTTAAAAATGCACACACACGCCTACATGTAACACATAAAACACACATCTAATGTATATATAATTATTATCTTATATACAAATAGTTCTTTCTTTATTACAAATAGCTTTATTTTGATGAAAACTTTTATTAAGCGTATAATTTCAATAATATTCAAATGAACTGTTTTCAGAATTGAATATCAGATTTTAAATGTACTGATATGATTCGTATAAAATTTATCAGTAATTCCTGTATTTTAAACATTTTAAATCATACTTTTTTTTTATTCATGAAGTTTCTGGAGATTTGAAGTGTTTATTAAAAAGTTTATAAGGTAATTACTTTTCAGACAATTAAAAGCTTAAACTTCCCCAAGAGAAAATTTTCATTCACTAAAACAATCTCTCCCTAGAGTCACCTAAATCTATCACTTGCCGTTACAGTAAATTATCCTCTAGCAAACTCATGATTTCGCTTTCTTCAGAACTAGAAGAATTGTTTCTTATTTTTCTTTCTTTTTGATTTTTTACACAAAACCCATATTTTGAAATGTATTAACATGGCATTTTAGAAACATTACCTTGATTATTTTTTATAAGCATAAATTAATTTCAAAAATTATTAAAAAGTAATCAAATCAGAAAAGCACGTATTTAAATATGTATTCATATGTATTATTTCTTTTACTTTCAATATATCTTCGTATTCAACTAAAAGGTAAATAATAATAATAATAATAATAATAATAATAATAATATGTTTAAAATTAATTCAAATATAATAATTTGATGTAGATAAAATGCAACAAAACAACGAAGTTTTACTATTGCACGAAAAAATTATATCATTATTGAATTTTCTTCTTATTTAAAAGTAGAAATATTATGCTATATTCCGTATATATGCGTTTTAATTTGTTTACTTGTCAAGAACGTCTGATTCGTATGAAAAATTAATAATTATTTACTAAAAATATAATTTGAAATGCATATATATATGAAATTATAATATATGTTTTCAGTCAAATAAAAGTTGAAAATATGTAACAAATATAACTAAAGAAAAACTTACGAGAAAATGAATAAATGTGAAACAATTCGTAAGTAAAACTTACTGCAAAAACGTAAAATCAATTATTTAAACTGTTAAAAAATGCCCCGTATGACTTCAGACATACGTGCGGGGTTAAAATTAAATATAATTATATATAATTTTAACCCCGTAAAGTAAATTTAAATATATATGTTATATATAAATTTAAAATATTTATGTAAATTTAAATATATATATATATATATATATATATATATATATATATATATATATATATATATATACAGGGTGAGTTTGACATAATCTGCCAAACGAAAGGAGGTGATAGAACAGCCCATGGGGAGCATAAAACACCATAGAAAACCTGTCCTATCTCTAAACGTTTCCGAGTTATGGTAGATAGAAGCAAAATCTGTTTTTTCAATCCCGTCTGAAATAACACACATTTGTGGGCTTTCTGAAAGACTTACATACAAAGTAAGTACATATTTGGAAAGAGCAGAAAAAATCCTATCGGGTGACATCATTTACATCAGGATACATTAACATGACGGCGAGCTACAAGTGCTAATACATTGGCGGTTTAAAATCGAGTTGTCGCCAAATTCTTTAACCGGCAATTTTGCAAACACCGTACAAGCTACAATCGGTCAAATTTACCAAAAACTTCTTCATTCCACAAGCTTTAGAATGAATCCACAATAAGCCATATTGGTGTTAGAGTGCAGGAGAAATTTAGCCTTTAGTCTGAAATACATCACTGAAGACGGCGTTCGTCGAAATTCGGCAAAAGAAACGATGGTGAGTAAATGGAACGTATGCAAATTCGTGACTATCTGCATATAGACTCTTAGTGATATGCAGATGTATTCCAAAATTCCTGTGTGCGCATCCCACTCGCAGGTACAAAAGACGAGTCAATCTGTAACAGCTCATTAGCTCGTTAACTTCTTTTACGTATTATGTTGCCTATTGCTTTAGCATTTTCTGGACTTTGCATGAGCTCGGCTGATTCCTTTCACGCTGCTCTCACGTCTACTTGCTCTATCTTAGTTCGTACTTAGTATGTTTTCCTACATTGGAACGAATTAACCAAGTTGGTTCTTATTCCGTAGCACTTTTTTCTTCTACTTTTGTAAATTAATATTGAAATTTTATCCCTTTTTGTTTACCCTTCTGAATTTTATTTTCAATTGAAGTCATCACAGGGATTAAATTGTCATACTTTCCAACCTGTAAACAGATATGCCTATTTTTACAAATGCAAAGTACACGGAAATGCATTTTGTGTATGGATTTTGCGATGGTAACTCTCGGAGAGCCAAAGAAGAGTACCCTCTATGTTATCCACATCGTCGTGCGTGCAACCGTGCTGTATTTGCCGTAATTCATCGAAGGCTTAGGGAGAATGGGTCGTTCGGTGTGGTGTACGAAAGGGGCCACGGTCGCTGCTCCGCCACTCGAGCGTACTCGGCAGAGTGAAGGAAAATCCAAATATGAGTTCACGCATACTTGTGAGAGAAGGTGGAATCTCCCAAAGTAAAGTAATGACCCAAGTAACACGGAATGGTTGGGAAACGGTTGGCCCTACGTTTCCTTCTTCGTTGGCCAACGGTTGTTTTTGGCCGTTGGCCTTCGGTTGAGCCAACCGTTGGGTGACAGTTGGCCCAACTATGGAACGGTTGGGTCCTGGTTGGCAAACTGTTGGGCCATTGTTGGTGAACACATTGTAGGCTAACTGTTATATTTTGCAGTTGAAAAAAGAGCATTTTAGGACTGTTGGGCCAACAATACTATTTGCTGTTGGCCCACTGTTATTTTGAGCCCTTTCCCCAACGATAACCATTCCCCAACGAACTAACAATAAATCGCAGTTGGGCCAACAGTCTGTGTTACTTGGGGAATGTTTAGGGCAAAAACCAGTATCATCCATACCACTTCACACCAGTACAAGAATTTCGCCTCTCAGATTTCCAAAAGCGGGTAACATTCTGCCGCTGGCTTTTAGAGCGAGATATTGAGGAACACCATTTCCTTAGAATGATACTGTAGACAGATGAGTCACTTTTCACTCGGGTTGGCGTGTTAAATTTACACAACTGGCATCATCACGCTCAACAAAATCCATTTGTAACACGAAACTCATCGTTCCAGATGCAATTTAGCTTAAATGTTTGGCTTGGAGTGGTTGGCAATCACTTGATAGGTCCACATGTGTTCCAAGGACATCTGACAAGCAATACATGTTTGGAGTTTCTGGCACATCATCTTCCAGGATTACTTGATGTCATTCCTGTATCCTAATGAGCGGAAATCATTTTCCAACACGATGGGGCCCCTGCACATTCTTCCAATGTCGTTCAGGACTTCTTGACTCAGCAGTATCCACGATGGATTGGTCGTAATGGACCAATTCCTTGGCCACCTAGATCGTCAGATCCAACTCCATTGGACTTCTATGTTTGGGGTTTCCTGAAGCAAGAAGTTTACAGCACAGAAGTTGCCAGTTTGCAAGGTTTAAGCAGCCGGCTCGATGATGCAATAATAAAATGAGGAATGAGCCTTCGCTAAGAGCTACTGTGGTTTCCGTTCGTAAGCGGGCAAGGGCATATATCAGGTGTGGGGGTGACCAATTTCAGCAGCAGCACTAAATTTCACACATCCTTTCAAATGCATATCTGCTTTAAACATAAACATGGGATACGTCATTTTTTTGCATATTCCTTTGTGAAAAATGCGTCTTTTTTTTTGCATATTTCTTTGTGAAAGACGTGAGAAACGTCATGCTTCTTTTATTTCCATTCCACTGTGTTTGTAAACTTAATACAAGTGTTACTTTTCTTGTTTGTCTTTAAAACTTTCTTTTTTGTCTCTGACAAAACAGCGGGCTGAAGGCGGACATAAAATCAGGAACGACCAGGGCACCCGTTAGTCTCCTTCTCGACGAACGTCGAGTTCAGTGATGAATGTATTTCAAACAAAATGCTAAATTTCTCCTGAACTAGAACACCGATATGGTTTGTTGTGGGCTCATTCTAAAGCTTTTGGAAATGAGAAGTTTTTGGTAAATTTGACCGATTGTAGCTTGAACGGTGTTTGCAGAATTGCCGGTTAAAAAATTCGATTTAAAACTTTTCCATTGTTTTAGCGCTTGTAGCTCACCGTCAAATTAAGGTATCCTGATATAAATGGTGTCCCCCGGTAGGATGTTTTCTGCTCTTTCCAAATATGTGCTTTTTTTGCGTGTAAGTCTTTCAGAGAAAGCTGACAAATTTGGGTTTTTTCAGACGGGAATGAAAAAAAAACAGTTTTTTCTTCTATCTACCATAACTCGAAAACGGTTAGAGATAGGACAGGGTTTCTATGGTGTTTTATGCTCCCCACGGGCTGTTCTATCACCTCCTTTCGTTTGGCAGATTATGTCAAATTCACCCTGTATATATATATATATATATATATATATATTTAAATTAATAATTTCATCTTGGCGTATAAGTGTTACAAATTTTTAGAAACACGTTTCTTCTTAATAAGTCATAGTCTAATATGGGTTTCATATGCTGAAAAATTATTTTTTTTTTAAACACAAAATTAAATAAAATTCATAACTTACAACAGATTTTCGGGTAAAGCTGTATCTCAGTATCTACTGCTCAAAATTGCAAATAAATTATTATATAATTGTACCTTGATATGTAATAGTATTTATCAATATTTGGTGCTAATAACTCAACATATGATGCTGCTAAACAACGATTTTCAAATTTTCAGGTAAGTCTATGTCATAAAAGCTACTGCATGTATAGAGTGATTTCTGTAATTTAAAGGAAGACTCTATCTCAGGTTCCATTGCTTATAATCAAACAAAGGTTTATATATGAATTGGTCATTATGAAACATTATGCTAATTCAATTTGGATTCATTTCAACCAATAAATGGTACTGCTCTACTGCAAATTTGTATAAAAATGGGAAGATTATGCCTCAACTTCTATGGCATAAAATTGTACAGAAAGTGATATGTGATAATCATTATGGAAACAATTTTTTTTTAATGCTGATTTTGAAGAGTGAAATTCGCTTTCTTTGGGTAATTAGAATTAGTTTTCTGCAAATTGAAAATCGTCTGCATTCATCATTGTAGATAATTTTTATAATTTACAGATTTAATAAATTATCTATACTGAGGAAATTTGTATAGGGAATATAAAAGAAAGTCTTGGGGTGGCCAGAATATACTAGATTTTAATTATCATGAAGGTTATTCTTAATTTAATTTGTTAAATTAACTTAACTGTAGTACATATTTAGAGTACATGACTATCTTTGGCCCTCGCTAATAATAAACGAATACACCAAATACCGTGAAATTAAAAAGTATATCTCATTCTTTTTTCTTACCTTTCTCCAACAATTAAAACTATAAGCTGTAGCGTTTGGATTTATTTTTTATTTTTTTTTTTACATTCTTCTATAGGTAATAGAAGAAAGCATTGAATTTGTAAAATATTTTCGACTTTTGCTTGGATTTACATGTTTTGAGAAATTCAGAATACGATTTGACCATTCTTAGAAAATGGCTGTGAATGTTTGACAAAAATTTTCTTCCAACTGTATCTCAGGAACTAAAGCGCACAATTACGCGAGGTTGACATATTAATACTTTCATGGAATAAAAGTTTTCTGTCATAAAATTTAATTATACAAACTATTGTTATTATTATTATTTTGTTTTGTTTAACCCTTTCGACGTTACGGCTTTTTTTCTATTGCTGCAATGAAAATACCTGAAAAGTTTACTGTATACTGCAAAATAGTAACCGGTCTTTAGAATTCAGCGTTGTACTTCAGGAAATCTTAGAGTTGAGAAGAAAAAATTTTTCCCCCACACACAGAGTTAAGCAGCAGGCTAATCCCTTTGTTGAAAGGGCGTGTATCAATACAATGGAAATATCTTTTCACGATAGAAGTTGACAATCCTTTACCCAGATTTGCCTCTCAGCAAAGTTATGTTGATTTTTCAGGGAAAACGCAAACACTGCTTTATTTTTCAGAAAAAATAAGTGCATAGATATTTCTATATAGAGTTAAGACTGAAAATTTTAAAGAGTAATTTATGTATAATACTAATAAAACACCAATTTCATTTGGTACCTTATTTGTAACGAAATTTCGATTAGATTTTATAAAATTAATTAAAATATGAAAATAATAACTTGGTAAAAGCTTTAAAAATGGACATATAAAATTTTAATTATTTCCAAATAAATAAATAAAATAAAATTACGAATTATTAATATTATTACTTTTTTTCTGCATAAAATGCACAGATATAGTATTTTATATAGATGTATCATCCCCATGTTATTGTGCAAAGACTTTTGGTGTCGAAAAAGGTTTGGGCATCAGACAATAGGAAGTATAAAATTCGAAAATAGTAATCGAGTAGAATGTTAATGAATTTTTTTAATGCCGGAATATTGCACGGCTTTTAAGTGTTTTAATAAATATATGAAAAGAAACGGGACAAGTTTTCATAAATAAGTTATATTCAAATAAATTATAAAAAATATCATTTTTATAATCAGTTCTTTGTTATTATTATGAAACAATTACTATCTTTATATTTAAGGAAATGCTCTCATTAAATTTTAAGATTTTACATTAGTAAGTAATATGAAAATTTAAAAATTCGTTTAAATGTAGTTAGCAGCCGTGGACGTTTTAATACATAACTAATATGTTGTGGCCACCACAAGACTTTCTTGTACATATAATCTTATACAAATTTACGCAATACAAAATATTTATTAATTATAATTTATTAAAATTATTTTCCATGATGAATGCAGATGATTTTTATCTTAAAGAAGTACAATAATAAATGCCGAAAGAAGTTTTTTGCAGATATGAGTACACTAGAGTATAGTTAATTAAAAAAAGAAAAAGAATGAAAAATTGGTAGCTAGAGTTTTTCATTCTCTTTTAGTACATAAATTATTCGTAAATTTTATTAGCTAAATTATCTGTGTGTATTACCGTGTATATTAACTCTAGGAAAAATATCCATAAGAAAGTAAAATGGCCAGCTTCTCCCAAATGAAAAGGAATCACTATTTCAAATTCGATGATCAATCTATGTCTTATTACTATATCTATGATAAAATAAAATATGAAAAAAAAAAAAAAAGTTCAATAATAAATTTGCTTATGCATGTGTAAACATGACGCTTTTATGGCTTTAAAATTAAATAATAATAATAATTTTAAACGTTAGAAAGAAATAAAGTGCGAAAAATTCGCACTGGCTTGCTAGTTAATAATAAATTAAATATTTAGAATTTAATTTCGTCGAGAGAAATGAATAATACAAATAAATAAAGGAATACATGGTTATATAATAAAGAGTAAAGAATTTCAGTTCTATTTTTCTTGGAGACGTTTCGAATTTATATAAATATCACGTGGTAAAAATTGAAGAAACGTGTTTTAAATTTTACGTAGATCAGTGTTTAGTAATTTGAACTGGCAAGAAGAAATAAATTTTGAAATAAATTTCTTACAATACAGCATGAAATTATTTTTTAGTCCATGGAAATTAATTTTGTTGTTTTTCAACTAATTTCAACATATTCGCAAAAAACTGCACATTTTGCTTTGTTAAATAATCAAATAAAGATTGTTTCTTTATTAATAAAATATTCTGTATTTATAAAATTAAATAAAACGTTCTTGATTTAAATTGATTTTAACCCTTTGTATCCCACCGGGACTTTAAAGTCCCATTTAAAAAAAAAAAAAAAAAAAAAAAAAAAAAAAAAAAACTCAATATAGCCTAAATTTACCGCAGGATTTCAATGGAACTTCAAACTCCCTATAGTTTAATGTTTCCCTATAGTTAAACTATATTTTAAGGTAAATTTAATTTGAGATGTTTCTCATGCAGCAAAATATATATATATATATATATATATATACAATAAAAAGTTTCAAACTATTTCTCCAAAAATGAGGTAATTTGGGATATAAAGGGTTAAGTAAAGTAATTGTTTGAAATATTTTGTATTTATTTTTTTAATGTTTATAATTTATTTTTTAATTAACTACAGTATATATTTCTTCCAAAATTTTGACATTTTTATTTATTGAAAATTTATGATTTTTAATGGCATCAGTGGTTATATTAAACATAAATAAACACCTCTCAGTTGATTTGTTAGCTAAATTAATTCGTACTTTGCTATCACTCCTATTTAAAATTTTTTTATATATATATTACTTTTGAAATAAATTTATGACTAAATATAAGATTTATTGTTTTATGGAGAGAAAAAATTGGGAATGAAAGGGTTGAGATAATTTGCAGAAAACAACAGATTCTTAATCGTAAAATGGCAACATGAATAAACAAATTATTTGTTATTTTGAACGATAGTGTTTGTTAGATCGTCATAGTCCTATCTTTTTTCAAGTCATTTTTATTGCTTATTATTATTAATAAATTTCACTAGTCACCATATTAAAAAAAAAAAATCAAAAGAATTGAGCAACCGTTTTTTTTTTTTTTTTTTTTCCTTTTAATCGCTTAATAAATAAATAATAATAGTTATAAAAATAATTACATTGAAATCGCTCTAGAACATTATTTGGGTACTGACTGCCTACTGCCGCTTTTTTCCTTCCTGCACTGCATCGGTCCAAGTTCACACTATGTTCAGAAGGGTCTTTATTCAGTACTTTAATTTGGGTATTTATCGACGACAGGTGGAGCTGTTATTGTTTAAGAACTGTGATTTTAAAGACGACTGTGTCTCAGCATCTATTAAATATTTTTCTTCAAGCCGTGTATTTTATATCCTACACTCTTCGCACTACCATATATTTCTATATATTCTATTACCATATATTCTATTACCATATATTTCCGACCAATATAAGACCATTTTAATAAATTTAATCTTTTATACTATATTACAATTTTTTTCTGATAAATAAAATGAACTAACAAAAAATAATTAAAAAAGAAAAAAAAAAAAGAAAAGAAAAAAAAAATCCTTTTCAAAGAATTTAATTGTATGAAAAGTAAAAAGTTGAGACATTATAAAAATTATGCATAAACATGAATTTTTAAATAGTTTCTTTAATTTAAAATTCAATATGTTTCGACTATTTTACAATTTGAATTCAATAAACACAAAAAAGAAAAAAGAAAAATCGCCCTCTAATAAAAAAATTAAATAAAAAATAAATAGCGCAATAGCTGTTGCTAAGGTACGCAGATTGATATGAATTAATAAATATTAGAAAAGAAAACATAAGTGTCAATGAATGAAATCGAAACAGAAAATAATTAAAATAATTAAAAAGAAAAAAAGAATGGTGAAAACTATTTTAATGAGGTGCACTTTTATGGTCCAAGTTCTGCTAAGTTTTGTAGCTCTGCGATCAGTAGTTTAAGCACCAGAGAAAGACAGTCACACAGACACAGCGATATGCACATAGATACAAAGATACTTCTCTGGATTTATATACATTTATTTAAATGTTTATTTATTTTGTTTATTTATTTAATTTATTATTTATTTATTTATTTATTGATAATTTTATAAATGGATTTTGTTATTCTTATTATTAGTTTTTTTTTTTTTTTTTTTTTTTTTTTTTTTAGGGGGGGGGGGGGGTGTATTTACAAGACTAATTTTTTACCTTTGTTTTTATCGAATGTCAAATATGCCAGTAAATTTTGTTAATTCTTCGTTTACACATCATTTGATCTATGATAACAGTAATAATAATGTGTTTGTGTAACAGCTGTCTGAAGAGTTACAAAAGTTTTCATACTTTCTGCTTTGACTCACAACGAAGCACTTGAAACCAGATTTCTGGATTTTTAAAAATTAATTGAAGTTGTTTCCATTGTCATTTTCAGTCCCCTCGCTTATCAAACACAAAGTAAAAAGAGATTAGCTGTCAATTAAAAACATTACCAGAGATAAATACTTTTTTTTTTTTTTTTCATAATACAACAGGTCTTACTATTTCTTTCAGACAGTGATTTTCCATTCTCGCCGTTCATCGCATTACACCTTGAAAAAATGCTGAAAGTTTGACATTGCATCTGTCCAGATTATTAAATTTTATGAAGAATTGGTACACCTATTAATCAGGACGATATCTAGCTAACGCCGTATTTTTTAATTCAGTATGATATTGGGACAAATGATATTAAATAAAAATCACACTGTAAATTAAAAAAAAATAAAAATAAAAATGCCGAAAATAAAAATAAAATAAACAGATAAATATATTTCCTTTTATGTCGAAGACAGAAAAAATGAACGTGCAAATGTGCAAATAATAAAATTGAAAAAATCTTGCTAGACCGACATGCTATATATATATTGCCCATTATCATTATATTATTTTTCTTTATGTTGAAAATAAATAAATAAATAAATAAAATATAATAATAAAGTTAACATACATGTATTTATTATAATTTCAGAAGGATTTGACGCCTTGGTTTATATTAAAAAATTATTTAAAAATATTTATAATTAATATTTAAAAGAATGTTAAATTTACTTAAAAGAATAATAATTTATTTAAAAGAATTTATAATTTATTTAAAAAAATGTTAAAGTTTCTAAAATAATGATATCAGATTTTATGAATTAAAATGAATGACAAATATTCAAATAAATTTAATAATAATAATAATAACAATAAAAAGGAAATTTCTGACGGTAAATAAATTTTTTGACATAAATACGACTTTAAAAAATGTATTGAAATTATAAAAACTATATATTCCTAGATTCTATGTTTCATGAGTTAAGAATATATAAATAAATATGTAAATGTATTTTTTTTCATGTCGAAAAAAAAAAAAGGAAAAAAAAAAAAAAGTTTTTTTTTTTTTTTTTTTTTCTTTTAATAGTTAAAATAAAAATTGGTCATAAATATTTAAAAAAAGAAAGAAAAAAAAGGAAAAGAAAAAGACAGAAAAATGGCATTTTTAATTTTTAAGAAGTATAACTTGTTCGAAACATGTACATGTTACACTAATTACATTCAAATATAATTAACCTGATAAATAAGTATCATTGCAAGGAAGCTTTATTAGTTGTAAAACTTGCAACAGTTATTTCAAGTCAAAATAACAGTACATCACTTCATCAGGTGATAAAAGCTAGGCACGAATTCATTAACAAAGCAGAAAGACGCTATCGCGCTTACTAAGATATTTAAAATGCCTTCTACGTATGGCTTTCTTAGAAACATCATTTGACGAATTTCGGAGTAGTGCAGCTGTCTAACGAAAAGTGTGTTGGGACATTAAAGCTAATTGAATGCGCTAGGCTAGGTTCCCAGATGTATGCCTTCCGCTGGATCATTTTAAGGATCCTAGCCCGTCTTTGCGCAAGTTTTGTAAGAAATCGCTAAAAACTCTGAACAGCTAAGCAGACGAGCGTATCTGGGATCGAGCGTAGACATCATCTCTAACAAACAGGAAAAAACAAATGTTTAAAAAATCAATTGTAATTTTTTTTTTTTTTTTTATTGTTGCATAAAACAATGTTGGATATTTAATTTCACTGCGAAGCTAATGTAAGTTAAAGGGTTAAATGATAATATGTGTTTAATAAAATGCATGGACTGAAAATTATTTGATAATAATTATGCTTTGCAGCTCAAGAAGTTAGATGTGATCATCTGCAGATAAAACTATTTTAATCAGTAAATGAGACATTTTATAGCTAAATTACACTACGCGGAAAAAAAAAAAAAAAAATTCGAGATCTCACACCATTTTTGCTAATTCTTATGTGACCTCCTGAATCCGAATATGACTCCCATTTTGCCCAGTCACCCACCATTTTCTAGCTACACCACCCCCTCCCTCAATTTATTACCATGTCCGATAATTTTATGACCATGCATGTAATTTGAAGAATGAAAAATAATTAATTTAACACCTGAAAACGAAAAAATATAAAGTTAAAAAAATAACATTAAACATATTTAAAAAATAAAAGTTATATAATGCATAATTCCAGTGGCAAATCCTCCCCCCCCCCCAAAAAAAAAAAAAAAAAAAAAAAAAAAAAAAAAAATCGCTTGTAGTCCATGTATTAGAATTTTCCAACGCTGTAGCCCCTCAGAAGATATTTAACGATTAAGATCCCCCCCCCCTCCTAAAAATCAAATTTAGAGCCATACAATCACCGAAAAATGATAAAAATAGGGGGCCATTCCTAAAAAACGATGGGTTATAGGTCAAAATGGTCGTCCTATTTGGATTCAGAAGGTCATTTTACATAATGTATTTTACAATATGCTGAAGTTATGTCAGAGGCAATTTTCATACCGAGCAGTGTTATTCATTATTTAATACAAAACTGCTGTGGTAATAAAATTAATAAATGACAAAGAAATTTCCATGATTATAATAACATATATTTGATTTTGTTTTCCACGGAAGAAAGAAATAAAATATTTTCACCCTCGCGTTTGTTAGAAGTATGTATGTTAAACATAATATTTTAGTATTTTAATTTATTTTTCTATTTTACTGAATAACTGTTTTTATTTATTTATTGAAAAAAATAACATTTCTTTATAGAATTTTAGAATTTTAACAAACAATAGATTAATTATATGGCTTTCTCTTTGCATCGCCCCAATCCTTTATTTAAATTTATATTATTTAATAGATTTAAAATGCATGATGATTGGATTACTCTATATCTGTGAATGGGAAAAAAATAAAATTTTGATGGAAGTCACACTGATTAACTTTAATATAAATTAATTTAAAAAATAAAGAATGGAGGAAAAAAATACAAAGAAAGACTATTTTTTCTATTGAAAGCAATTTGTGTATTTTACTTCTAAGGTAGCTGATTATATATAATTCTATATTATACATTTAAATTTTAAAAGTACTTTTGTAATTAAACTGTAGAACTAACAAAGTGTAATCGTTTTTATTTAAAATGAATTAAACTAATATGAAGCAATTTTATTTAAAATGTTGTGTGTAAGACATTAATTTGGACGGGGGCGGGGAGACACTGGGCTTTTCATACTGCTGAGTCTCGAGTGAGCACTGCAATTAATCTTCGTTTTAATATTACGGAAAAACACTGGAGATAAAATAACATTTATCTAAAGCATTTCATGCAATGCAATAACATATTTTCCAAAGGAATATATATTCAATATTAGAGGTTCTTATGATTGTCTACTGTGCATTCCAAAAGATACAAAAAAAGAAAAAAAAAAAATCAAAATGGACAAATTTCCGTTTAAGATAATCTCCAAATCATAAGGGATTCATCTGATAATTTAGTAACCTGTTTTAACATTTTATAGATTATATGTATTTATGTTCTTAAAAAAAAAAAAAAAAAAAAAAAAATAGAAGAAGAAGAAGAAGAATGGAATAAAATAGCATTTGCTTGTATGTATTATTAGTTTTCTTTCTTTCCTTCCTCTTTTCTCTTTCCTCCCCCCCCCCCCCACTGTTTTCATGCTTCTTGGATGAGTATGATCCTATACAATATTCTAATATATCTGGACAGTATGAATGATTACCGTGCATTCGAAAAGACGATCCATTTATGATTATGATCTGATCATCATTCAGTATAACTTAACAGAGTTGATAATATTAAAAAATATAATATATCTAAAGGATTTAATTTATATAAGTTTGGTTTATAAATATCAAAAACATTAAAGTAATAATTTGTTTTCACGAAATATAATTGAAATACATAAATTAATATAGTCTAGTATAAAGAATATTATGGACAGTTTTGACAAGCATTAATGTTCACTATTATGTATGGCTATTTTAATTTATGCCCGCTTAATTTTAATTTTTTAAAATTATTTTTTCTAAATTTATTTACGGTAATTACTATCTACATTTTTACTTTTTACTTTCTTTTATCCATATGTATGGTAGATAAAGTTTTGCTTTTCGGTCAACTTTTCGAAATTGTGTTTTTGTTATATTTACACGTTATGAAGTTCCTTGAATCAGAAAAAACATGTTTTTCGCCTATTTTAAATTGTTTTTAATGAACATTTATTTTACAGTATTCGTTATTTTATTCTTTAACGTACAATCTGTCATTATGGTAATGAATTTCGGGTAAGAGAAAGTTATGTGATTGCCACACTAGAATATTTCTTTTTTACCATATAGTCCTGCATTTTCCTCTTTATCTATACTTAAATTTACACAAATATGATAGAAAAATTGTTTGCGGTCAAATTTTTTAACTTACGTTTTCTGTAGAAATATGCAGTCCCTTCCCCACTCCCGTGAATTCAAATTTATTTCCAGTCAATTCTCTTTATAAATAAAATTAGAAAAATCATTTTTTGATCATTTTTCCACCATAGTTATAACAAATTATATATTTGAAGCTTTACTGTTTTTAAACTATCCTTAGGACTATGCAAAAGCAATCTGTCTAAAACTAAAGCTATTGGAAAGATTTTAAGAGCTACCTTTCTTCCTTTTTTAATTCTAATAAATATAAATGTTCTAAATTTATTTAGGTTTATTTATTTAAATATATATATATATATATATATATATATATATATATATATATATTGAGCTTCTTTAACATAGTTCTCATTTTATTCAATGTTAAAGTATGAGTAGCAGATTATTTAGTACTGTGAAAAGGATGTTGTATAATTATAAAAGTATTCTAAAATATGCCATCTGAACTGCAGAATTTAAATGTAGTAAATTTATTTCACCCTTTTAAATGTATGTTCTAAAAAAAAGTAGTTTTTTTTTTTTTTTATAAAAAAATTAAAGTGTTAAAAAATGTCATCATGAAATATTAATTTATTTTAATAAACGAATTATAATTAAAAGTACAATAACAAACAGTCATAAATTGATATCGCAGGATATCTGATCCTAACAATTGGAAAAATAAATATCCATTGCGCAAATAATAGTAATCAATACAGTTTACTTGATAAAAGTTTATATTTCATTTATTTATTTATTTTTTCTT
The DNA here is from genome assembly GCA_963930645.1 of Salticus scenicus. Lineage (NCBI taxonomy): Eukaryota > Metazoa > Arthropoda > Arachnida > Araneae > Salticidae > Salticus > Salticus scenicus. The sequence continues at coordinate 158,854,312 of OZ005648.1, read as the reverse complement.
GAATTATTATTCAAAGAAAGTATTTTATAAAGTGTTCTAAAACACTAATAGTGAGATATTTTGAATCAAAGCTACTCAAAAATTGCGTGAAAAATATGAAAAAATGTAGTCATTCACTTATTGCTTCATAATATAACTCATCCCTTCAATATTATTCAAGCCAAAAAATTTATGTGTAGTATCAAATTTACAAATCTATTAATTTGAATAATAAATAACATGGTGCGACATTCACACTACTTTCCCTTACCCTGCATTTGTATAAAAAGAGATCATTATATTTCATCTATCTATCTAATTTTTCATCTCTATCTTCTTCATATATATACAGTATACTAAAAAAAAAAAAAAAAAAAAAAGAAAAGAAAAAAAAAATCCGCACACTTCTTGACCAAAAACTGTACATTTTTTTTTTAATTTTGTGGATTTCCGTTTTTTTTTTTTTTTTACCTATACAATTCTGAATTACAGTTTTTATGATATAATGATTATTTTAAAATAATAGTGATATAAATAAGTATGTAAAATATGCATAATAATAATAATAATAAGCAATTAAAGATTAAAAAATATACGAAGTTTTATATTGCATAATGTTTTTTCAATTAAAAAATAAAAATTTGCCTTATTATATAAGATACAAAATTTAAGTATAAAAACATTTGATATAATTGACTTGTGCATTATAATATATATATATATCACTATGTTTAGAAATATAAATAAAACTTTTTTTTTTCAGTCTTTGAATAGTTATTATTATTAATTTATTTCAAACATAAATGACCTAGACTTCAAATAAAATTGCCTTTATCTGTCTCATTCGGCACCTAAAATATAACTATTGAATTAAGTACTATCTCCATTTTCTTTCCCTTGGAATCTTTACTGTGAATTTTATTTGTTTATATTGATTGTAATGTGCGAATTTCTGGCAGTCTACTGTATATGCAGACTCCCAAAATCTTTCCTCCTCCTTCTTCTTCTTCTTCTTCTTCTTTTTTTTTTTTTTTTTTTTTTATTGGATCTTTCTTATTTGTAATTTTTTCTATAAGCGTAAGAAGAAAGTATTTGATTCGTTTTTAATTTAATGTTAAATCTGGAATAATGTTTATTCATATTTATTCATATGACTCTGGCGTCAACCATAAACATAGTATAACTTATATTTTTTAATAATAATAATAATAATATATATATATATATATATATATTATCAATGATTATATATATATTATATATATATATATATATAATATATATATATATATATATTATCAATGATTTTACACGGAAAATTATTAAAACAGAGCTAAATAAGTGATTTTAAATCATAAGATTACATTGTATTATTAAGATAATAGTAGCATTATTTAAATGTAAGTTTTCGCCCCTACATATAGAAAATTCAATTACACTTATGAATGTAACATTTAAATTTTATTTCCAACATGGAGAAATATTTATTTCATTTCAAAAGAAATGTTGTGAACTTGTTTAAGCAAAGAAATAAAAGTTATCTTTCAACTGCAGGATTAATGTCAAAACATACATGAGTATTGTTAAAGATACAACCCCAAAGATCTGGTTGGGAATCAATTGTATTTGCTTGTAAACTATTCTTATCCGTTCAACCCACATGTCAATCAAAGAGTCTGCGAAAGGAGGGAAGTGAAATCTGGAATAAAACGGGCCTGACCACTCAGCCCTGGAAATATGTATCTAAGAAAAGACGGGTTCAACGCTTCAGAGACGAAAATCTTTATCAAGAAAAAGAAGGGCCTGACCATTTACGAGACACATTTCAAATCCGGAAAAAGACGGGCTTAACGCTTATAGGGTTAAATTATGAAAGATAAAAACAGTTTAGATCAGACTTCAAAATTAGGGGAAGAAGAGAAAGGCTGTTATTTTCATACGGCGATGAAACTGCTGATCTGAGTCAATGTATCTCGCAATACAGTGCAAGTGCGTTAGCAGGCTCCGATATCCAGTTATGGTAATTTTGTCAGCCGTATTCTCCCACAAGTCAGTCAAAAATTTCTTTTCTAGCGTAAGATTTCCCACAGTTTAAAAGCCTTACCAGTGTTCTAAAGATTTTATTTCGAATCAGGTACGTGGGGTGTACTTTGTTTGAATCGAGTCTGGGCTCCTCGCTCAAGCCGTTCGAAATTTTCTACGGTTTTCTCAGAAACTCACGTAAATTCTGGATAGGATTCCTTAGAAAGACTGCCTTCTCCTACGAAGGATATCCCTTGGCAATATACTTAGACTAGATAATAGACTTTAAAAAACACATGCCATACCCCACACTTGCTTTAACAATGCTTAGTGCTGCCTTATTTTTATACATATCCTAATTATACATTAACTTATGCAGTAGAATTATACAATGAAAGTTTGTATAAGATAATATTTTATAAAATTTAAAGGATTTAAAATCAGAAAAAAAGTTTCAATTCGCTTAACTTTTATCAAAAATGTGTTTTTACTAAGATACAAAAAAAAAAAAAAAAAAAAAAAAAAGGCGTAAGGTTTCAAATTTGCATTGTACGATAAAAGATTTTGTTTTATCCTAAAATTATTTATAATAAGGTATAAGTATTTATACCTAAAAATTACTAAACACAACAAACATTTTCTTTTTTGACATACAAAACTAAAATAAATTTTATATTCATTTAAATACTTAAAATGATATGATTAAAATTGAATTAACTAACAGATAAATTAGGTATTATCGATAGAAAATAAAATATTTACCGTTAATTTTACATTCAAATAGATTTTTTTTTTTTAAGGAAAAGTTAAAACATACTTACCGTATAAGGCAGCATCTTTAAAAGAATCTACTCTGTTAATATAGATATATATATTATCCTTTATTTTAAATAAAATCATTTGAAAATTATAGAAATAAAAAGCTTATTTAAGTTTGTATGATTTAGTAAGCTAGCATCTTTAATTTGTATAGCGCAGTGGAGTTCGAGTTACTTTTTAATTAGGATTAAATATATATATATATATATATATATTAGGATTATATATATATGCTTATTAGATCAACATTATATATATATATATACATGAGTATATACAGGTTGATTCAGAATTATTTTTCAAAAATTTAAATGGAAGTCTCTAACAGAATGACAAACAAAAACATCGTACAGGAAGATGTGGTTACATGGCCAAACAAGACACGCAAGGGATGCTAGAAGTCTTGATGAAAGCTGGAAAGAATACAGCGAAGAAAACTGTGATTTTGATGGATAAACATAAGAAAGTGTGAATTTTTTAACAAATTAAGAAATGGCGAAAATGCACCTCGTTAACAAGGTAGCTAATATCAGTGGAACAGCCATAGTGGAAGTAGAATTATCGGCCCCTACTTTCCTTCTTCAATGTTGGAGGAAGAGACTCAGCATCTTTCTGGCTCAAGACATGCCGAAATTGCACAGAGATGTACCGCTCTATATGCAGCAGCGAATGTAGCTTCATCATACGGTGTTCTAGCTCATCTCACATTGTACGCCAAAATATGGACGCTATATTTTCGGATTAATAGATCGGCCGTGCTAACTAAACACATGGCCTAATCGTTCAAAATATCTGTCCCCTCTTCAGTTATTTTCTTTGACGTAACATGAAAATCATAACGTAAAAAACACTTGTATATTCAGAAGTGAATTCGATCGCTGGAATCGGCGCTGGAAATGGAATTGTAACCGATATACTAGGCGTTCTTCTGAATGTTCTTCGATTGTTGAATGGTCGTTGCGTCAATTTTGTGAAACGTGTATTACATCTTCAAGCCGCAATTTCGAGCTCCTGCTTTAAAGCTTTCCTTTAAACAAAAATGTTATGTAACCTCGTCATTGGTAATAAACTATCATTTTTTTTGCAACCTATCTTCCATCTTTCAGTCTCTAAGTTTCTGGGAATCTAGCTCGATTGATTGGCGTTTGTCACAATATATTCCTTTGTGATTCTTCCCTGTTCTTATGTCTCTAACGTACATGTAGATTTTTAATCCATAGTTCTAACTAAGACTCGTATACGATAAGAGCTGGCGCAGTGTCCGCCATTTTCTAGCCCGTCTGGGAAAGTGTTGGCTGTAGAAAAATCTAGGTTACCTGATTAGCGTTATTATCACCTTTCAGCTTCTATACAGATCATGTGAGCTAGAACTACTTATCACGAAACAAAGAAGTTGGCAATTTTAAGAACATCGCCAGCATTATCAAAACTGCAACCCTTCACGTTAAAAGAAATGTAATTTTAAAGTTAATTTTAAAAGAATTTAAAAACAATAACTTAAAAAAAAACAGTACATTCATATTAAATTTGTCAAACAACTTTGAAAATTATATGCAATAAGTTGAAATCTTTCGCTACAAAGTTGTGCTTTTCTCAGGGTATCTGCGAGCTACATTTGCTATTTATAATCCACTTTTTTCCTCTTTCTGGATCAGAAGAAAATATAAACAGACGGTCCCCTATTCTGGAGTTATTCGTGCAATTTATTGCCGAAAAACCAACAATAGTAATTCGTCATCTGGTCTTGTGGGCTAGAAAATGGCGGATGCGTCAGCCTATCCATGTAGGAGTTCTAGTTCTCACAAATAAAAGCACATATTATATATATATATATATATATACATATAGATATAGATATATGTGCGTATGTGTGTGTATGTGGGTGGGTGGGTGGGTGGGTGTGTATCTGCGTGTTGCGCGTATTGTCAATCGAAATCTGCAAAAAAAAAAAAAAAAATAAGTAACTAAATTAAAAATAACCAGCAGCATTATTAAAAAATATATGGAAAAAATACCAATTTTTAAGATGATAATGAGCCAGTAACTTATAATAATTTCAGCTTCTCCAAGAATGAGTGCATACGTTTGTATTCATAGATGCTAATCCTTAAATACATTATAACAGAAATAAAACTCTTTCGTACAACGAAAAGGTTTTCCTAACATATTACTATAAGTTCTGTAACCTTAATTAATAGAGAATCATAAATATTGTATAAGTAGGATAACAATGTTAAAGACACCTCTAATGCAAGTAATTTGATTAATATTGTTAAGGTGAGGAATATTTTCCAAAGAACGTTTATATCTAATAGCAGCATAATAGATTATATTCAAATAATATTTCTGCAAAATATAATCTGTTACAAAGTACTCATAACATGCAAATAATTTGTATTTTCCTTGAAACAAAATCACATTGTATTTTTGTAACATAAAACGTTTAAATTTTGTACCCTTGGAAAATCAATATAATTCTTGCAAAGCTATTTATTACTTATGATTTTTATTGACTCCCAAGGTATTTTTATGTAAACAAATTTTTATTTTAATATGCAAGGAAAATGTGTAACCCTTTTTCGTTAAATTAGAGTATAATTAGAGTATTTTATTAGTAAATAAATTGGAGTCTTTTCGTTTAAATTTACGTATTGCATTTACGACAAATTCATGCAATAAGCGAAAGTATGATCAAATCTGAGTTTGAAAGTCTTTGTTCTTTTCATGTGCGTTAAACTAAATTTTGCACTCCGTATGGATACAATCGTTGTATTATTCGTAAACTATATATCTATTGATCACAATTAAGGATGCGTTGGATATAATTTGTAGGATACATGATTCTAGTAAATCGATGTAGCTGTTTCTCAATACGGTTAACCACCATTTATACTTTTCTTAGTAATAGTATATCTATACATTTATATCTCGATTTGTTGCAGTTTTTTACATAACTATTCATTTAAATTTTTTATGTTTCATTTTTATGTGTATTCATTTATGTGTCATAAATTGGATTTATGCGATGTTAAAAATAAAATCTTACATTTCACAAGAGAAATGTTTCTAATTATTTGCAACCAATAATTTCATGCTAAGTGTCACAATTTTAATGTTACCATTTGTAATGTAAGAACCAATTATATATTGAAACTTTTCACAAAAAAATTAGTTGCAGCTAAAAATGCCTATTTAGCACTATTATTTTTATGAAACGTGTACTTTATTTTCAGATTTTTAAAATCTGAATTTTTGTCATTAGTCAATATTCTTCCGTTTCTCTTTGGTCAATTTTCATTTTTTTTTAAGACAAAAATTTGTCTGTGTCACACTTTGAATATCCAAATGAGATATTTGAATCAAAATCTAAAATGCCTCACTTATAATTATTGTTAATGATTTCTCCCTGCTACATTTCTACTTGCATGAGTAGATATTGTTCAATAATCAATACTCTGTATGAATAATATTTGTACTCAAGATGTACAAAACAATCCACACATACGGCTGTATTCACCAATAACTTCGGCTCCCGGTAAAACACGAAAACTTGAAAAGCGAATAAATTCAGGGTAAAAATTTCAGCAATATTTGATGTGTTGTTTAATGCCATCTAACGGCATTGATACTTTCAGACTTTTTAATGGAAAATAACCAATCAAAGATTATATAAAATCCTCGCCGCTAGATGGCAGAAGAAGCCGGTCAGATTATTTTAGATAGCTGAACCCTGCCTTTAGACGATTTTCAAATTTTTGCGTTGGACCGGGATTTGAAGTCAATGGTGAATGTAGCCGTTAATCTGACAAATGAAAAGGTGTGATAAAAGAACCCATGTGGAATATAAAAAGATATATATTTACTCTGTCCTTTATCCAACAGTTTTCGAGCTAATGTTTAAAACAAAATGCTGTATTTCCTTCCAAAAAAACGAATTAATTATGTATCGGATAGTTTTACAAGTAAAGAAATTATATGTTTCGAAATAGAAATAATTTTTATAAAGTTGTTTTTCTTTCTAATTAGCCATTCACTATAATTTAAATGTTAGTGGAAGAAAATTACATGTTTCCGCAATGTTGAGGACTGTAAATTTTTTACCGATGAAAAACAGTATCGATAATTCTCTTTTTTAAAGAATTATTCATCACTTTAATTTGTAAAATACAGCCTTCTCTCTCACGTACGTGTGAATTTAAATAAAAATCATCCTTTACTTAACCGAAAGCATATTTATCAAAGTGAAAAGATAAGAAGTTGTATTCTTTTCACATGAGTCTGTACATCAGACAAGTATATTAAGCCGTTTGTATATCGCTGAAAAATCTATATGCATATGTGCTAGACGCCGAATTAAAGTACAACTCCCCAGCTCTCTAAAGATTAACTATGCAGAACCTGTGTAAAACATTTATGTCATCACATACTTCACTGATAAAACATAATTGTTTAGTGTTTAAAAGGTAAGAAATCTTTATTCATTTAAGACTTTAAGTAAAAATCAGATAACGTTATACAAGAAATTGTTTATTTCATGAAATTATTTAATTAAGAAATTATTATGAGCAATTATTTAAAAGAATAAATGAAAAAATACAACTAAAATCATTTGTCAATTGGGTTAGTTTCTATAAATAATTAAAGTAAGAATAAAAAAGTGCTAAACACAAAAAAGTCATAAAATAATAATAATGATAATAATAATAATAATAATAATAATATATATATATATATATATATATATACAGCATTATAAACCACTTGTATAGCATATTCAAGGTAACTTTGCATTTTAAAAATAAACTTAGTGATATTCAGGTTGAATTATTTGTACACATGGTTCAAAAGGTCATGCCCAAACGGCACGTGTGATTGTGTCAGGTCAAGAACAGTAATATTTACTCAGGAAATGAGGGTTGCGAATGCAAATATAATTCACCTGAGATCGACAAGCTCTGCCCAAATTCTAAGCACGCAAAATGACACAAGTGACGATATGAAGTATGCCACGCGGCTAATGGAACACATTTTAAGCACTTCTTGAGAGTTTCAAAATTGTTTCATTTGCATTTTGCTTTTCAAATACTGTTTTTTTTTTTTTAAATAAAATAAAGTTTTTTTAGAACTTTTGCTAAATTTTCTTTGCATGACGGTAATGATGCAACCCACTGTCAGATCGCATTTCCAATCACCCGTTCCAATGAAATTCTTGCTCTTTATGTCCTGACAAAATCACACATGACGTTTTGGTGTGACGTCTGAACCATCCTTTATACTATACATGCAAAAAAGATAATGTAATAATTTGTATTGCATCGTAGTAAAATTTAAATCTCTTTTTTAATGTAGAGAACGTATTATTTCTGAGATAAATTTTCAAAATTGAGATTTTATTATATTTACACGTTTTGAGGTCCCGGAATCCAAAAATAATATTTTTAGCGGTTGGCCTATATGTGTGTCTGTCTGTCTGTTATCAGCATATCTCAAAATGAAATTTTAGCAGAAAGTCCAAAATTGGGATTCTAAATATGTATTTTATAGGGATGCTACACTAAACTTTTAGTTGATATCAAGCAAATTCGCGTACAGGGGCCCCCAACACTATTGTAATACATTATGTATATTATGGAAATTGCAGGTATGTAGATTTGAACATCTATAGACTGCACTGAAGCAAATTAAACGGATATATATTCTTTTATAAGGTTAAAGCATACTTCATGTAGAATATGGAATAGAAATCATTCACTGTCCGTTTGCAAAGCTCCACAAAAGAACTATATTATCGTGCGACAATACGTGAAAATTGATGAAAGTGTACTTCAGGTTGTGCCGTGTGTTATTAATATTGGATTATATTTATATGCACTATGTTATGTGTATATAACTTTCAGAAGATATAGAGAACTGTCAGTATTTAAGCCATAACATTATTATTATTATTATTATTGTAAGTGGAAGTGCTTTATAATATTTTACCTTGTCGAGGGAAGCTTCTCAGGATTTGAAATTAATTCCTCATAGCCATATGGTAAATAATGTATTTCTTTTAAAGTTAAATATTCATCGTTTAGTTTTTTAAATATTTACACGTTTTGAAATTCCCTGAATGCCGAAGTCACGTTTTTAACTTTTGAATTTAATAACAGATTTGGATTCTATATAAATACAGTAATGAAACGTGGTACAGTAACAGTCGGTACAGTAATGAAACGTGGGTATAAGGGGAGATATCCCCCCCCCCTCCCAATATAGAATTATTTGTCAAATAAAGCAGTCCTGAAGCCTAATTTAAATTGTTTTGACATAGGTTTGCATAATAGTACTCGTTATCTTAATCTCCAATCTTTATTTATAGTATTAAGTTTCAGGTAAGCGAGTTTCATGTGAGGACCACAGCAATTTTTTTTTTAAATAATAATGCTCATTTTTAGGTCTCATTTCAGTATTTATCGATGACGCAAGTTAATAAAGTTGTTAATAATAATAATTAACAATTATCAATTTAACTGATAAAATTAATGATCAACAAATTATTTGTGAAATTAATTCCTAATTTAAAAGTCAAAATACCTCTTTTTTTTTTTTTTTTTTTTTTTTTTTAAGTATTGATTTAGACAGAAAATTATTTTGAATTTAATATGCAAGTCAGATTTATCTTAACATAAAATATACTACATGAAATTAAAAATACTTCCTTAAAAAAAAAAAAATAAATAAATAAATAAATAAAATATGTTGAAGTTTAGATTTTGTAATCTAAAAATACAAATACATGTATATATATATATATATATATATATATATATATATATATATATATATTATATAGGTTTAATGTATGTTTTATCTAGTTTAGCAATTTTTTTTGTTCAAATTTTCAAAAACCATCGGCAGTCCTGAGCAACATTTAAAATAGTGTATTCCTTATTTAATTCCTTATTAAATTTTATTATTAATTTCATTATTTAATCATTATTGAATAAAAATGCAAATCTGCTGATATAGTAAAAAGATAACTCATTAGGTATTTCCTAAAACTATGTTTGTTTGCATTCCATGCTTACGTAAACTAACTGTAAAGCAAAATGGTTAATTTGTTACTGTTGTGTCTTTAAATGTTTTACGATTAATAATCGTTTTTGGCAACTTTGTAGGAAATAAAAATAACATATAACTTATTTAGAATTTTAATTACACTTTAAATTTTTAAAACATTTTAAATCCTAGAATTAATTATCCGACTCGGCGTATAATTATTTACATATATCTTTTAAACTTCTAAGAAAAGATTTCACCGGAATTTGATAAAAGCACAAAATCTGCGTAATGATGCTTATTTATCAATAAATATAAATATCATTTTTCTCTAACTTCAAACGAGATTAAAATGTATAATAATTACAATATATGCAAATAAATATAAACTTATTTTAAAATTTCAATTCAGTGAAATTTAAAACTTTTGTATTGTATAAAATGCACTTTTTATTAAATTGTGAGTTTTTATTTAGTTTGTTATTGTTGTGAGCGGTGGCTGGGGTAGTTAAGATCTGGAAGTGATTAAGATTTGTAAATTATTTACGAGTTATTGTGTAAATACTGGAGTGTCAAAGAATTATACAAATAAAAATTTTAAATTAAAAAAAAATTAATTAAGAATAAAAATAAATTACGGAAACTCACAATATCTAAACGTCTCAAATCCAGTTTAAAAAGTGTCTTATACAAATGAAAATGTTTTAAGCGAAAAAAAAAAAATCCTACTTTTTAAGACACCTTTTTGCATCTGAATTTAAGACATTGCAAATGTCTTAAAACGTCGCTATGTTTTTTTGGCTTAAAATTGTTGTTAAATTTCCTCAGTGGCACAGAACATTATTTTTTATTACGCATATGTCACACAAATTTATTTTAATTATATATATTTCGATAAAATAATTTTACAGGTAATTATAATTAAGAAAATCTTCTTACCTGTATTCATTGATCGAGCATCCGTTCTTAATATTCTTGTTTAGACGGCTAAATCATTGTAATACTCTTCTATAAAGAAATACGTATTAGATTCCAAATAATTTAGCATATAACTAATTGATGACATGGCCTTTTGCTTTTTTAGAAATTTAATGAAATAAGTAAGAAAAGAAAAAAGAACATAAATTTGAATTACGGATCTAATAAACGCTCCGCACATTAAGAAATCTACATTACTACTACAGATGAAAACATTACATGTACACTGATGCAGGTGCAAGCGGTTTCGTAGGCATGCGCAGATGCCTTATTTATTTGATTCCACAGTTCGAATCGAAAGTAGAATGTTTTGAAAGTCTGTGAGATATATATATTGGGCAGATAATTGTTATATTTGACAACACTCCACCTTGCACAATATGCATTAAGTTTTAATAAGTTGCAGTTTATCTCTGTGCTTAATGAATGCCGCTTTAGGTAGTGCCTTAGTGAGCACATCGGCAGTAATATCCTTGCTTGAGATATATTTCAATTTAATAATTCCTTGTTCACACAAATGTTTAATTAAACGATATTTGACGTCAATGTGCTTTTTGCAACTTTGGTACTTATCAGATTCAGTGCGTTTAATGCAGGCCTGGTTGTCTTCATAAATAACGATTGGTTGATTTTGTTCCATGTCAAGATATTTCAGTAGTTTTAATATTGATATTGTTTCTGTTGGCGCATTTCCAGCCGAGATATACTCAGCTTCAGCTGTTGACAGTGCTATGCAGTTCTGTTTCTTGAATGTCCAGTTAGTCGGGTTTTTCCCAACAAAGTATATGTTGCCACTTGTAGATTTTCTATCAAGTGTTTCATTTGCCCAGTCAGCATCAGGAAAAACCTTTAAAATAGGTTCTTGATCAACATTATATTTTAATTTATAATCTTTAGTTGTGTTTAGGTATTTAATTACCCTTTTTGCGGCTTCTCAATCCTTTTCTCTAGGTTATTCATTTCTACGACTAAGTATATTAACTTCTACCGAGATGTCCGGTCTCCTTAACGTTGCTATATACAACAAAGTTCCTACAGTTTGCCGATATTTGGTGTTATTTGGTAGAATATTTTCAATTTTATCATCTTTCTGGTATCCTAGATCAAGTGCTGTGTTAACTAGTTTGAAATCTTGCATATTAAATTTGTTTACAAGTTCATTTATTTTATTTTCTGATGTATAGCTAATGTCTCATTATCACCTCTTTCTATTTGTATTCCTAAATATTTGTTTACTTGACCTAGATTTGTGATTTCAAATTCGTTTTCAAGTTCCTTTATTACTTCGTATATTTCATTTTTGTTTCCTGCCAACAATATGTCATCGACATATATAAGTAAGTAAACTGTATTATTGTCCATTGTCCTTTTGTATAAACACTTGTCTGTTTCACAGGCAGTAAAATTTAATTTGATTAGTGTATCATTGATTTTGGTATTCCAAGACCTGGCTGCTTGTTTGAGGCCATATATGGCTTTTCGTCATTTGCAGACCTTTTTCTCTTGTCCTGGTGTTATGAAGCCTTCTGGCTGACTCATAAAATTGTCTTCTTCTAGTTCTCCTTGTAGGAAAGCGGTTTTCACGTCAACGTGAGTTAACTGCAATTTTTTGTACAATGCATTTATCAAAAAGTTTCTGATTGTTGTATGAGAAGCCACTGGGGCAAAAGTCTGATCAAAATCAGTTCCATACTTTTGATTAAAACCTCTTGCCACGAGACATGCTTTGTATTTTTCAATTTTGCCGGAGTCATTGTATTTTGCTTGTATTTTGCCACAAAACACAAGTCATTGTATTTTGCCACAAATCATAATTTGTGGAATTCAATTTTTCTATCATCGAGACATCTTTTGCAAAAGCCATTTTAACTTTATTATTTAATCACTGCAAATATTTTGATTATATAATATTTCTTTTCTTATTATACATAATTACAATTTAATTACAATTTAATTACGTTTTTTTTTTTTTTCTTTTCTTTCTTTTTGTTTCTAGAACACATATACTTTTCAAACCAAAACTTTTGGTTTCAATTCTATTTTGAACAGATGCTTTTTATTAAATCGAAATTTATTTCAATTCATTTATTATTTTTGTATTTTTAATATATATTCCATATTATCTTAAAATAGAATACTATACTTATACGTATATCTATATAAATGAATTTATGTGTATAGAAAATGTGACTTTTTTTTTTTTTTGTTCTCAGTCTCATAATCTCCTTATATTATTAATCTGTTGTTAAATTTCCTCAGTAGCACAGAACATTATTTTTTATTACGGAGATGTCACACATATTTTATTTTAATTATATATATTTCGATAAAATAATTTTACAGGTAATTATAATTAAGAAAATCTTCTTACCTGTATTCATTGATCGAGCATCCGTTCTTAATATTGTTGTTTAGACGGCTAAATCATTGTAATACTCATCTATAAAGAAATATGTATTAGATTCCAAATAATTTAGCATATAACTAGTTGATGACATGGCCTTTTGCTTTTTTATAAATAAAATGATATAATTAAGAAAAGAAAAAAGAACATAAATTTGAATTACGGATCTAATAAACGCTCCGCACATTAAGAAATCTACATTACTACTACAGATGAAAACATTACATGTACACTGATGCAGGTGCAAGCGGTTTCGTAGGCATGCGCAGATGCCTTATTTATTTCATTTCACAGTTCGAATCGAAAGTAGAATGTTTTGATAGTCTGTGAAATATATATATTGGGCAGGTAATTGTTATATTTTACAACAAATATCACTCCCATGTCAGGCTTATAAACACCGCTATTTTTAAGGCTTTTAATGAATAAACAAATAAATAAAGTTGGTTTGCGATTGTGTTTTACTGTTAAAAATAGATTTTAGAATTTTAGAGAGCATAAATAAAATATCAATAATCCCTATATAATAATAATAATAATGTTATGACGCTACACTTTTAAAAGACGGCTTTAAACAATATTTCAGAAAATTTGCTTCTTAAAAGTTATAGTAATATATATATATATATATAAACAGTCGTCTTATTATCTACTTTCTTAGGATCTTAAAGATTGGCGACGGCTGTATCATGTTTCTGGACTTTTACGCCTGCGCCGGCGATATAGAAAAGTACCTAAATGTTCGTCACCTAAAACTCTTATAAAGAATAGAGAACATTTTAAAACGTAGGTAGAAAAGACCTCCAAGCCTGAATTGGTGCCTCGGTTAACTTGTATTTGGGTTGCAGATAACCGCTTTTGAGTGGGAAAATCTGGTTGAAAGAGAGAGAGGAAAGAATTATAAATTGAACATGTAGAATATTTTTCCAATTAAAGTAATAATATAAATGATATTTTATTTGATATTCAGATATTTTCGAAGGTTTAAAATTATCTCATAGTAGCTGAATATTTGAAATATATATATATATATATATATATATAGGTTACTATATACTGCCCTAAATTAACTAGAAATTCAATATTAAAAATTATAGGCATTAGAAAATATAGGTACTAATTTTATTTTTTCATTTTCTTTCTTTTTCCATTTCATTTAATTTCTTTCCTTTTCTTTTTTTTTTCTATTTTTTCTTTTCTTTTATTCCTTTCCTTTCTTTTTTTTTCTTTTTTTTTTTAATATGAGAAAATAATTTTTTTACATAACAAAGATTTTTTTTTTTTTTTTTTACTAAGTACGTTTTGCGACTAAATATGTTGTTTTATGAATTATATTACTCCATTCAAATATCATGCACACTCTCGAGTATTATTCCTTGAAAATTTAATTCCACAAACTAACTAACATAGATTAAATAGCTTTACTACTTACTATATGAAATAATATTATAAATATTAAATGTGGAAAGAAGTTTAAAGGATAAGCATGTTGCTTCAAGTAGATTTCATATGAAACATTCGCTAAGTAATGCAAATGCCTGAATTTCTAAAATGACTGAAAATTTAGATATGTTTGCTGTCATAAAATTCTCATATTTACGTGTTTCAGACATCATTTGTGTCTGCTTTGACATTTCAGATACATTTCTGTCTTAAATTAAAATGCATATTATACCTAAACGGTATAATAAGACATTTATGTGTCTTAAATGCCTTTTCAGGTTTTTTCTTTCTTTTATAAGTCTCACTTTGATACCCCTTTATTTACAGTGTTTTTTCAGATCAATAAAATATCTGCACCTCTATTTTAAAGTGATTTTCATTAATTAAAATATATTGTTTATAGTTTTTTCATAATAATTTATTTTATATATTCTACAAATTGTACATAACTTAATTGTTGCATGCTCCTCTATTATTCCTATTTATTCACAAACTGGAACTTTGAAAAATCGCTATGTAGGATGCAGAAGCTGATTAAGAAGGGGTTTTTTTAGTGTCTTAAAGACATCTATGCCTTATAAATAATCTAATTTCTGTTATACTTTTTTTTCTCTCTATTATACATTATTAATAGAATTAATTAACTAAATAATTTAAAATAAAATAAAAAATGTGTGAATTCTGAAGAAAATGTTCCGTATCTCTTTCGTCATATTGGTCTTACATTTTTTTTTTTTTAATGAACTAATATAATTTTTATTAAAAAGTTTTATTATAACGATTTTAACTATTTATTAGTACTTCACATTTTTAATCAACCTTTCATTATACAGCAAAGGATTCATTTGCAAAACAGAATAAAGTTATACTTTAATATATAATATTTAATTAAAAGTAAGTTATATTGTAATTATTAATTATATACAAAGAAATGTTAGAAATGTTACATTCTAATATAATTATAAAATAAATACTTCAAAACAACTAACATTTTTATTTAATATAGATCCTCATTTATTTCCTTTTAAAATATTCATAAATGTTTTTAACTCATATATTTTTTTGTTAAAAAAATTCCTAGTTTCCATCATATATTTTACTAAAATTCTAAAAAATATTTTAAGTACTTTTTTTAACTATACCTAATACTAGTACATCAAGTTAATCATAATTAATTGCCAAATAAAATTTTAATCATAAACAAAATGTTCAAATTTCTATCATAATTGGTCTAACAAATATATTTAGAAAAAAAAAAAAAAAAAAAAAAAAAAAAACAGTCTTACATTTTTTTAAAACTTATAATATTTTCATTTTTCATACCGTTTATTATATCTGATAGCATATATATTAAAAAAAAAAAAAAAAAAAAAAAAAAACGAGTGTCCTTTTGGTAATTTTATTTAATGTTTTATTAGAATATTTAGGATTAAAAAACTCAACATTAAAACCCTCTTAAAAACTACAATTTATTACCAAATCCTATTACAATATATTTATTTTAATCATAGGGAAAAAAGGAATGTGGGGTATAAAATGCAAGTGCGAACATATAACTATGGATTGGGTAATTTACGTTAGTTATTATATTTTGAATTCGAATTAACAATTTTTACTTTGCCATTGTTCAAAGACATGAAACATAGAAAAATTTATTCGGCCAATCCGCCAATAGCATTTTTTTTTTTTTAACTTAATGTTCTAATTCAGCTGTGTTATCAAGATACATCTACTTGAAAGCAACAAAGCTTTTAGAATAATATCTTATATGTCTGTTAAATTAAAAAAAAAAAAAAAAAAAAAAAAAAAAAAAAAAAAAAAAGATTTTCTTTCCCTCAGAATTTTATGTTATTGATACTGGCGTACACTCTAACAGCGTACCGTTTTGCATTGCATTAGAAACAATAAATATAGAAATTGGGCCTTTATTATAATCTATTCCACTTGTAACATACTTATATCTATTGATTCTTTTAACTGGCTTAAAATAAAATCTCTATTAGTATAATTTTCTTATAATTGAACAACTTTAAATGTTGGAAAATATAGTGAATAAAAGTATTGAAAATTTGTTACAGTGTCTATTGTCTGGCTTAGGAAGTTGTGAAACCGAAATTTGCGTGACCAATGTAGACTATATCTACAGAATGAACAATAAAGTAATATAAAATAAATCATTCAATTAGTTTAGATTTTGATATGAAGGTAAATCTGCATCAAATTCAGAACGGAACTTTAAAATATTTTTTTTCATGAATAAACTTCTTCTTTTTCTAATATAAAAATTTAAATGAATATTTCCGTGTACAATTGTTTAAAATAAAAGTTGTTAGGATTCATAACTTGTCCAATAGAGTGCATTTTATGTTAGTTAAACAGTACTACTTGAAATTAAATATAATCAACAATGCTTATTTTTAAAAGATTAGAATCTACATAATGAACGTTTGTGATTCTGAAAAGGAGAAGTTAACATTGCTATACATATGCAATGATGTATCTTTATCTTTTTGATTATAATTCTTTTTTACTTTCTCTTACCCATAAGGTAGAGAAAGTATTGTTTTAGGCTCAAACTTTCGAACGCGAGATTTTGTTATATTTACACGTTTTGAGGTCCCCTGAATACGAAAATCATGTTTTTAGCAAATGGTCTGTGTGTCTGTGTGTGTGTGTGTGTGTCTGTGTGTGTGTGTGTCTGTGTGTCTGTCTGTTATCAGCATATCTCAAAAACAAATTATGGCAGAAAGTTCAAACTTGGTATTCTAAATGTGTATCATATAGGGATGCTACAGTAAGCTTTTCGTTAAGATCAAGCAAATGGTTCGTGTACAGGGACAATCAAGAGAATTCTAATACATTACGTCTATGGGGGAAATTGCAGGAAAATAGAGTTTAACATCTATAGACTGCACTAAACCAAATGAAACAAATATATATTTTTTGTAATAGAGACAGTTAACTGGGAAAATTTTTTTGTGTATGTAGGAGCCTCGCCTCCCCCCCTGGAGGGGGAAGTCCCCCCTCGAGGGGAGTAAATTTTCATGATGGGTATCTTTCAAAAGAGCTCGAAAATACCTTTAAAACGAATGGTTGAACCATCGATCTGCGATAATTTAAAACAAAGTTATCGATTTTTTTTACTTTTAACAAAAAAAAAAAAAAAAAAAACTTAGAAAAAAAAATCGTACTCTTTTTGAGAATAAAATGGACTTTTTTGGATATTTGGTGTTAAACTACTTCTCTAATATGGAAATCGTCTGCCTTATCATAAAAGATAATTTTTTTAAATAATAATTTTAATAAATTATTTTTTAAAAAGAGAAATATTTTTTAATAACCGAATTAAATTCTATATAAATGTAGGTGCATTAATGAAACGGGGGGTTGAGGGGGGCGGTATCCCCCCTCACACAGAACTAATTATCATATAAAACTCTTCAGAAGCCTAATATGAATTGTTTAACACAGGTTTACATAACAGTACTCGTTATCTTACCTCTTAATCTCCAACCTGTATTTATAGTATTAAATTTCAGGGTAAGAGAAAGTCGTGTGAGTGACACACCAGATTATTTAAATTCATTTTTTCTCGTAAATAATGACATTCATATTATCGTATCTTTCTTATAGATTAGTTTTTTTTTTTTTTTTTTTTAATAATTAATACGCCAATATTTTTTATGTAAGCATAATTTTAAATAGCAGTGCTATAACTTCTATTTCTTTTCGGGGTTTTGAAAATATGACCAAATTTATGTATGTTACAATTCATACATACAGTTAAAAATATTTAAATACAAAATGCAGAGACGTAGGAGTAATTAAATTTACAACGTGGGGATAGACTTGTTTTTATTAATTAACTGAATTATGTTTGTAATATTATGGCCTATTTTATTTTGTAATATTACCCCATGTGATATAGTGTGTAAAAAAATAAAAAAAATAGAAAATTAGTAGCATGATTTGAATTCGGAACATATATCTTCAGTGAACATAATACAAACACAATTAGCTTTACAACTAAAACACTATCTATTAAAAAGGAAAAAAAAAAAAAAAAAAAAAAAAGAAGAAGAAGAAAAAGAAACGCAACACATGGCTATATGCAGAAATAAATTTAAACACAAAATTATGCTTTTAATATGCAAAAATAGAAGTTTATTTTTTAAAACCCATTGGATTTGATGAGTAGAAATTAATGAAAGGTACCGATATTGTAAAATTGCAACAATTTATAATAAATTACAGACATGAGGTTTACAGTTCTATAAAGATACATAAATAAAAATAAAACTTTATATATTTAAATAAAACGTTTTTATTTAAATTTTGGATAATTGCATTTTTTAAATGAATTAAGTATTGAAACTAATTAAAATTTGTATAACGTTTCCACGAACCGAAAAAAAATCATTGAATATATATAAATATATATTGAATTGAATATATATATATATATATCTCAAAAGTTTCCTTTCATATATACTTTGAAAAAAAAAAAAGTAATAATAAAGTTTAAAAATTATATAAGTTCCTTTCATTTTAAAAGAAGAAGTATTTCCAAATTCGTCTTCAAAATAAAGTTTTTTGTTTTTCTTCTAAAATTACTTTCAATTATTAAAAACTTTCAACAATTTAGTTTAAGAATGACTTTTAATTAATCTAGCGAGTAATTAGTTTGTAAAAATAATTTAATGCGTATTTTATATTAAATAAAATTTTTGTAAAATTCAATTCATGCATTTTTTTTTTTTTTTTTTTTTTTTTTTTTTTTATATATCTATTCAATTTGTCCGTACATTTTGTATAAAGATTTTAAATTTATTTTATACAATATTTAGAAATAAAAATTAAATTATACTGCATGTATTTCTTTTTTTTACTAGTTCTAGATGATATGTAATAGGTCAATTGCCGAGATAGAAAATATAATTAATAATGTTTATTTTATATCATTATTAGTTTTTTCTAAGTAATTTAAAAAATAATTAAAAAGGAAAAATATTTTAAATATTTTTGAAATAAACAAATACATGTAGACACGTTCTTGTCTTATATTTCTATGAAAATTTCCTAGAAATCTTTTGAATATTTTTAGATTTAACTTTGAAAAACTCATGCATGAAATTATAACTTTAAGATACGGGTACATTTAGAAGTATCAGAATAACTTACAGAAAGCAAAAATATTTTCTCTATAAAAATTTCGAAAGCGTCTCTAAATTCTACTGGGAATTTTACAAATTTTGAGTGCCTCTCCTGAACATTACTGTGATATGCAGTTTTAAAAAATAGATATATGAAGTATTTTATATTTTTATTAGTAAAGCTTTATACTTATTTTTTTTTATTACAATATCTCTGCAATCGTGTTATACAGTATAAAAAATTACGAAACTTCCCTGGGAAATTTCGGTCAGTAATGTGTCCATTATTTACCAGAAATATTCGTTAAATATATCAGCAATCATTAAATATATCATAAAAAAATACTAAGTTCCTGAAATCAGGAATGTTATATTGGCAAACACCCGTTATCCTCAGAAACCTGCTTCAGACTGGTAGGTTATCGGCACACCTATCCTAAGTGCATCCTGTGTACGGTATTTGGATATATATCCTCCATAATTAAGATGTCTTGGGAAGAAGATGTACTGTTACGCAAAAACCTATTATCCTCAGAAACTTGCTTCAGACTGATAGGTTATCAGCATACCTATCCTAAGTACGTCCTGTGTATGGTACTTGGATATATATCCTCCATAATTAAGATGTCTTGGAAAGAAGATGTATTGTTACGGCAAAAACCAGGCACGTATCCCATATATTAGAGTCACTTTTTGCTGTCTAAAAACGTAAATACAATAATTAATAGTTAAAATAAACACTTTTAAACAGGTATATTAGTAAATAATACAATACTATTTAAAAAGAAATAATTTTTAATAGCTCAAGCGCCAATCAGATGTTTTCAATTTATGATTAGCTGGTCAGAGATATGCGTTTGATAATATTTTTAAATTAATAATAAGAAAAACTTATTTATAAAACATTTTAATACAATTTTTCTTCCATGAATTGTTGTACGAGGTAAAGGAAAGCAATTTCTGTAACAGAGCCAATATATCCGTTCAGTATTGTGAAATACGACTGACAAGAGATAAAAGGTAATCGCAATAAGTTAAGCTGCATATAATTAATTTCATACTATTCCAATAGTCCTTTTAAATTACCTATTAATCATAGAAGTAACACAATAATCACTTTCAGATTCTTAACTAATTAAAATTACTTTATTATTTCAATAATTTTACTATCTTCCTTCGATTAAAATAAAACTGCAAAATTCTGCTCTAAGAAAAGTGAATAAATCCTCATCGTCATTATTATTATTATTAGTATTGAAATTACATAATATAGAGGTTTTATATTTGTTGAGAGCATTCTAAATTGTATTATTATAAAACCATACTAAATTACCGTGCACGTACTTGGGTAATTTGTTAACAAATTAGAAAAGTGGTAAGTTTAATCTAAAATAAAGTAATCGCTAAGTAGTAAAAGTGATGAAAAAATGAATTAGCTTATGTGTGAAGTAGTAAAAAGCTAAAATTTGCATTCCATATACACTTTTTCTAATTTTAAAAACAGGGTGCCCCAGAAGTTTGTAGTTTTAAAAATTCTTTAAAAGCTAAAGAAATTGGTAGAATTGAACGCGGTTTGCGAAAAAGAAAAAATATATTCTCGTGAATTAGATTTTTTTTGGAGTGGGAGGGGGGGGGTAGGGAGCAAGAAAAAAATAGTTAAAATTTCCGTCGATAGAGGGCGCTGTACATAAACAAATCATACATTTTCTAGAAAAACAATTTTAATTTGCATGAAAATGTTTACAGACATATAAGTCCTATTCAATGTATCCACTATCACCACAAAACAGAGCTTACAAACGAGTTACAACACTGCTAACTACAGATTCAGTCGACGATTCTTACTACCTGATGGAAAACGTCTTCACCTACAACGCTTGATCCGCCAAGTTAGCATGGCATTTAAAGCTTCTTGTATGCTCAAAATAGGAAGCAAATGAAAAAATGAGTTGAATTAATCGTAAAACCGTGCAATTTATAGAACTCTGATTTGCATATTTCTTGTTATGTATCCATGCAGCGCCGTCTATTGACGAGAAATTTAACTTATTTATTTATTTATTATTATTATTTTTATTTACTAAATATAATAAAAATCCCTTTTCACGAGTATAACTTTTCACAGTTTAACTTTTTTGATTACAGATTTATGGGACACCTGATATGTTAATATTTCAGTTTTTATATTATAATTATAGATATTTATTGTTCATGCTCATTGTGCTTAATATTTTTTCTGCTATCCAAAATATTATAATAAACTTTTGTTTTAAAACAATGATTTATTTTAAGACTATTTGCTCTTTCATTACAAACATACATAAATACATGTCTTCACTGTATATATTAATAATATTGTGTTTGTATAAAAAAAAGTACACCGAAGCGTTTTTTTATTATTATTTTATTTTCTGTTTTATAAAATAAAAAAGAATAATCATTAAGTTGTCCCTTTAGCATAGTTGAATTTATAACTGAAAGTATTAAGTGATACTTTTCATAAGACAACGTAAAGAAAATGTCATATTTTTGTTTAAAAAGAAAATGCTTTTTATAAATTAGCATTTTATGAAGCGAATATATTTAGGTAAATAGAGTTAAGCAGGATAATATGGAATACTATTTCTATTTGAAGTCATCATAATAATCTTAAATATTTTGTATAATTAAGAATTCGACTATTTATTTACTAGTTATTATACGAATATTCGTTTTTGTCTATTTTGGTGGTTTTATGTTAGTAAAAAAAAAAAAAAAAAAAAAAAAAAAAAATGCATGCAAAATGTTTAGTTGATGGAAACAAAAAGTAATATGGACCAAGCAGGTAATATGAAATATTTATGAAGGCGAATATAGAATACCAATTTCTTGAAGCATAATATGGCACAGTGTAGTGGGAATCAAACTGCTGATTAATTAAGCTACCGTACCAAAAATGACACTAGGTTTTCAATCATTTTATTGCTTCCTCAGTAGATTACAGGCAATATTTATCCCCAAAAAAGTGTGAATCTTGTTAAATAAAAAAATTTGTATGAAGAATAACCTGCTCTTCTCACTGACGCAAGGTGAACTACCGTTTATATTTCAGGCCCATTGGAGATGTTTGACGTGCTTCCAATAGGTGGGAGAACAACACAGATGATACAGAACGGTACTCCATTTTACGCGACTATTCCATATTAACCAATATTTCGCTATAACATTACAAATACATACACAGCATTACATTTATACTTATTTATTTATTTATTTTAATATTAAAAAACAGTAAATTTTAAAATATTTGATTTACTTTTCAAAATGTTATATGAAACAATGATATATATATATATATATATATATATACTGCGACCACGTTTCCTACGACTAGCAGTGAGGCCGAGTCCAAAAGTTTGGAGGGATGCAAAATTGGCCGAGAGATAGTTATTTGGCAAACATCCAGTTATTCGGTGTTCCCCTATCGCTTGTTTTCTATCAGTTACCCCTATTTTAACACTAAACTCGTTCAATCCGAACTTGCGCAGAGGCTTCCATGGTCGCAAGAAATGTGGTTAAAGAATATATATATTTTATTATTATTATTATTATTATTATTAAATATTTGTACCTTGGTAGTTGATCATGGTACAAAAATTTATTTATGAATTTATCTAAAGCGCTTTTGATTTTATTACCTTCTGAATATTCGTTTTAATTACAAATTAATTATAAATAAACACGAATAAAAGTAACATGGATCAAAGACAGTCTTCGAATCTTATTCCACTGAATTCTATGTCTGCGACACACCAATCCCGAAGCCGAAAAAGTTGGTTGAAATTTGTTTTAACTAAACAAAATGTGCAATTAAAGTCATAGGAACCAAAAAACAAAATTATTAAAACCCATTCCAAATGAAATTGAGAAGTTAGTGATGGAAACAATGTAGAAAATTAAGAATATATATATATTTATATCAGGAAATAAAAATGTTTGTGAAATGCGATGAAATTATAGATATTAATGCAGATATAAAACATTATAACGGTTTAAAATTATCTCATAGTGCAAATTAGTTAAACTGTGCAACAATCGATGATATTTCAGCAATTATATTAAAACTGTTAGTTTACTTGGAATAATTTAAATGTAGATATTTAAAATGTTAATTACGTTTTAAATATCCACTCTTTTTGAGAACAATTTAAAACAATTTAGAAAGAGCTATCTTGTAATTTAACTTTTCTAATATAACTGCATTAGCTAAAATAGGTAATTAAGCAAGTGTCTGAAATGTTAATGTTAACTACCGTGACATTAATTTGATATTAAAGTCATAACTTTCTTAGTAAGGAATTAGTAATAAAGCAAGAGATATTTTTAGAAAATCATAACAATTTGTAACTATGTTATTTTAGCAGTTTATTAAAGCAATCTAAAGAAGCATTTTTATACATGTAATTTTAGTTTAATAGTTGAGAGTTCGTATTAAAGTGAAAAAGAATTTCACACACATACATCATCTTTACAAACAACAAATTAAAATTATGATTATATGATCCTGTATATGAATAAATACTATTCTCATAACATTTTTCTACTTATAATATTATTTCGTTATATTTTCGAATATTTTCTGTTATTTTTTCATTTTTTCGAATTTCATTTTTTTTTAACATAATAGTTAAAATATAATTTTAATTATTCTGATATAATTTAAATACAGCAGTTTTCGAAATATTTTTTAATTGTTTAAATCTGATTAGTAATCGGTTGATAATCTAATGATTAATCGGTTGGTGTCGAGGTTAGATAGGTTTTGTGTCGCACTAGTGCTGCACAGTGGGCAATTGGCGCCGGACTAAGACTCACAGCCTAAGATTGGTTCAGTGACATGCTATCACAGTTTTGATCTTTTGTTTTTCGATCCTGCTATTTTGATCCCCCTCCTTTGGAGAAGTGTAGGGTGGCTCCCTAACATCTCCGAGAGGTTAATTTGGATGGGAATTCTATTAAAAAAAAAAAAAAAAAAAAACATACAAATGAACTTAAAAAAAGATAACTTCGCAAAATCTAGTACACTGTAGCTATCGGATAACTTCCCTCGTCCATCCATATATATTAAGTGGTAGCGAAACTACATAGAACCCTCAAAGAGCCATCATAGCAGTATCACGCATCGTTGGATAAAACTCTAAATGGAGTTTTCCATTATCGTCATTTCATATATCATTTTGCTTTACACTTATCAAAAATAAAAGCTAGAATGTAGCCTTTACTTAAAAGGAAAAATTCGCAACATAACATGTGCACCCAAATTGAGACAGCATAATGTTTCTTTTCAAAATCAGATGTAATAAGTTTGTTATACTTGTTGCAGACTTCGGTATATATTAACAATCACTTTAAATATCGAGAGTCGTGCGTTAAAATAACATAAACGCTGAGACGCAGGATTGTCATAAATGTGAAAAAGTGTAGTTATCAGTGCCACCTATCACCCGATAATAATCGAAACGCAATTGGTACAATATTTCATATTACTAATATTACATGTTTTATTTGATTCACTTAGACTCTGCAGAAAATAAGAATTAGCCCTCTGATTAAAGAAATAAATTTGAGTAAATCATCACCTGTTAAGCGATATATAATAATACACTACCTACTAATAAGTATTTGGCCACTTTCAAATTTAGATGAATTGTCAAATAACTAGAAATTTTTTTGAGGTCTTATATCTTGAAATTTTGGAGTATAATGAACATGCCATGGCTTTATATTTCAGTTAAAGTTTTTTTTTTTTTTTTTTTTTTTTTTTCCTGAAAAGAAAAGAGGGGAGTAAATCATTAACCAAAAATCAAAATGTTTTGGATCACAGCATAAAATGTAATGCTTGAAAAGCGTTTTCGACGCTGAATCTACCCAACAAACACAGAGCTATCGGTAGGCAGTCGGCCCAATGCCGGCCGGCCGTTTCAGGCGGTTATGGACCAATGCCGCATTCCGAACCGGATACGTATCTTTTGTGGTCGTTCGGGCAGCAGTCGCCCGATTGGTTGGTGCACAATCGGTTCGTTGCCCCCAAATCCGACAAGGCAGCCGGCAAAATACAGGGTCGACATCAAACCGTTATCAAACCAAACATATACCCATAATGGACCGGCGTCGGTAAATATACTAGTGCCGAAAAATAAGTTTCCTCCCCGCCCTATCTTATCTTTAGTGCAGCCATCTAGTAAAAATATTGTGAACTTTTATGTTTTAATTTTCCGCTTTACGTACCCGAGGAGAAGGACAGCTCCCGCAAACTTTCTAACTAGTAGTTTTTCTATGCACTTTGCAAGCGTTTTACCATTTGTCTATCTTCGCTTATAAAACTGCATCTTGATAAAGGATAGCTTCGTTATTAATTATTTTAGATACATATTGTATACTTATATTGTATACTTATATAAAATTTAAAAATTCGAACTTGAAGAAAACTGTCCCAAATTCGGCCTGACGTTGGCACATTTTTTTTTTTTTCTTTTGGGGCCACTACCGGATATCACATATCATCTCAGTATCGTATGCCGATAGAAATGGTTTGCCGATTTTTAACCGTAAGCAGTCCGGTAATAACAACCGTACATTGTTTTCTGCTGACGATTGCCGGCATTCTACTGACTAATCGCCGAAAGAAGTGCGCTTTTGCCGATAGTAAACCGACATTGCCGACTGGGGACCAACTCTATGCCGAAAGGCTTGTGTTTGTTGGGTGTATATCAGCATTCGTGTAATTATCTGTATAAATTTTAATGAGGCTACCACACATACGCTTTGAGATATAATGATTTCGTTAAAAAATATGAAAAAAAATAGTAACACTTTACTCATTATAACACGTGTGGTATTAAACGCAGTGCAAAGCCATTTTTAAAAAAAATGACGTGTTATGTCAGACACAACATACAACAATGAGAATGCAAAAATGTTAAATATGTCTTACAAAATAAAAGCATTTTTACTAAATACTTTTTAGCCATCCATGTGCATACTTTTAAAACTTTTTATTTGCGTAAGTTAATAGCCAAATTTAATGCGTTACTTACATGAAAACGACGAACAATTACCATGTAAATTAAAAAATATATATATTATACCATGAACTAAATTTCAGTTTCTCTCATTAAAAAAAAGAAGATAAGGGAGATTTATGAACATTTATTTATAATCAAAAAACAATGCATTACCAATGGGCATAGATCGAATGAAAGTTAAAATGGGAAAGAATCCTCCTTATAGTTTAGGTTTTATTTTGTTAGGAACTCAAATTATGATAATTCTATCTCTCATTAATTTTTGAATTTTCACGATATATATTTGGGGCGTTTATATAAGTAACTCAATACTTTTGGCTATTACATTATGTAAATAAAAGTTTCAAAAAATTGTACCCGCGTAGTTAAAATTATTTAGAAAAATATGCTCATATTTCGTAAGATACTGGATTGTATTCTGATTGCAGTATGATGTGCCTTAGATAGCGTGCCAACTTTCGTAAAAATTGCTTTGTTCTGATTCTAATACCCTGCGTGCTTTAATTAAAACAGTGGCCTTTTTTTTTTTTTTTTTTTTTTTTTTTTAAGAAACTATATTTCTATGAATACATGATAGCCTCATAAAAAAATATGCAGATAATTAGAAGATTAGTCATAATCCCATGTTACCGCCAAAACGCATTCCAGGCAATATTTTTAATAGGTTCATCCAAAATATTATAATTTTTTTAAACTTTTTATTTGTCTCCTTTTTTACTTTAGGACAAAAACTTTTGATGAGATATATGAGATTAATGTTTGAAAATAATTCCTGTAGAATGTTTTCAGATATACGACAAAACGTCTCAATTCGAAAGTGTTCAAACACTTCTTGTTATATAGTGTATTTCCAATACAATACTTTATTCCAAAGTCTAATTAAATATAATATTTCACGAGATTATCAATTAAATTTTAATATACAACTGCCACAAAATTTTTGCCACACATACACAGAAAGAAAAACGTAATACGAAACTAGTATGCGGTAGCCAACGCAATTTTTTTTTCCTTTGTCATTCTGTATACCAGCCCACTAACTCTTTAACATGCACAAAAGTTTAATCATAAAATCTTTTACATATTAAGATTTATGTAATTTTAATCAATAGATATTGACATTGGGAAATTTCGAAAACTGCAGAAGGTGAATAATATCAGCGCTACTTTACGGCCGGTACACACCCAAGTAAATTTAGCGCCCGTTTTCACAATAGTTATTTTACATTTCATGTTTGGTGCATATATATCCTATTTGAGATTTCGCCTTCCTATTCACGGGGAAATTTTCAACACAGAATCGCTATCTGCAGTACGACACGCACCCAGATTTAACCAAAAAATGTTCTATAATAATCATGTCTGTCTCATATACCAAGTTTTGTGTAATTTTATGCAATATAATATGAGATATAGCCTTCTCGTTCACGGGGAATGTGACGCAAACTATCATCCGATGTGCATCCAAATGTAAGCAGTGTAATGCTTCATAATGACTACCTTACGTACCAAGTTTTATTCGATTACACAAAAAGTAACCTGGGATACAGCCTTCCTTTAAATGCGAAAAGATGCCGTATAGCAAAGCCACCTGTTCAGAGATTTCCAACAAAACTGATAGATATAAGTTTATGTGAAAGGCAACTATATATATGTTTACATGAAATTCTGTGCATTAGTTCCTGAGATACAGTTGAAAAAAAACATTTTTCTTACACAAACATAGTGACATACCACTTCACAAAATAGTTAAACAATGTTACTTTACAAATGCATCATTTTCTGGCAGCAGAAATTCAAATTCTTCTCCTGATATTTCTGTAACATTTGATAGAAATATTCATATATGTAGTTTCTGTTTGCACAAATACATGCGAAATTATAAATTGAACGAGATTCAAACAATACACCAGTTTATGTTGAATTTAAAATTTAAAATTATGATTAAATAAAAAAATAAGCAAATAAATTAAATAAATGAAAATAAATAAATTATTAATTCCTATGTTGCTTCAAGAAGCTTTCGTCGATCATAGCGAAAGTTCAGGAAAATGTAAATTAAATATCTTTCAATACTTTTTAAGGTTCAAAAATCTCTTTCGACATCTTTTTACGAGAGATACACTAAAGTACCACATCACGAAATCTTCATTAATTAATATGTCCAAGTGATATTCATAATTTTTATTGCGCATATCTTTAAAAAAATTCTTTTAAGTACCTAAACGAATGTGTTTAAAAAAAATACTTTTTAGTGCGGTTTATAATACCATAGCCTCCTAAACTGGATGCCTCTCGCGTGGCTCGGAAACTTGGCAACAGTTCGAACGGTAGACAGCTCCACCTAGTACCGACTGCGCGAATTCTTTATTCAACTGTCACCAATAATTTTAAGAATTGATATATTATATATATAATCAACGTTTCTTTGATTCTAATTGCCTTTTATGTATATCATATCCCACTTTTAAAAATTTTTGGTGCCTGTTGAATAAAAAAGTCGCGCAATCTGTACCAGATGGCGTTGTCTACCGCTTCAACTGTCTCCAAGTTTCCAAGCCACGCGACAGGCATCTAGTTTAAGAGGCTATGATAATACGCTAGTTTAAAGACAATGATAAATTAATTGCTCTTATAAAATACATAATATATAATAAATATGTTTTTTTTTTTTTTTTTTTTTTTTTGTATAATTTTGGCTCTTTTTTGGTTTAAATTTTTAGTTTTCTTTATGTATACAATGCTTCTGTAAAGAATATAAACAAATTTCATGTAAAACCGAACATGTAAAACATGTTAAAATTTAACAATATATATATATATATATATATAAATTTTAGTTTCATTTATAAAGCATATTTACTCTAACGGTGAATGGTAACTTTGAATTATGCTTTCGAATATTAAAATAAATTAATTAATGCAGCCTATTATATAATTTAATCCTAATTGCACCGGGTCTATTTGCTCTTACTTTATAGTATCTCACATTTGCTACAAAGTGTTCTATTAAGATTTTAATCCAATAAGCCTTCTTGCTAAAGGGAGATAATCACTTTCACACATCTTATTTCAATATTAAATGAATAATTCATAGGAAAGGGTATTTATGGGATTTAAAGCACAGAATATTTCATCAAGTTGATAATTTCGGGATTCAGTGAATATATTTTATATGAACACGTCTGGAAGCTTTAATGTTTTATTTTCAGAATTCAGTTATTTTCAGAATTAATTTTGTAAGCCTTCAATACCGCAGAATCAAATTAAATTTCATCACTTTAAAACTTTAATAAGCCAAACATTTTAATTCAATAAATTAAAAAAATTCCTAAATCTTTGAACATTATTATAGTAATTTTATTTATTTATTTATTACTAGCTGTTGTGTTGATTCTTCGCACGAAATTTAATCCTTGCCCACAGTATGTTATTAAAAAAAATTATTAATAATTTATCTTAGTTGAAGCTTTCTCTGGTGATGAAGGTAGAGAATAGGTTATTATAGTTAATAAGTGCAATTTGTAAATTGTCTCATAGCTAACGCTGTATAGCTAAAGATGTACCTTTTCTTCAATATTCACTTACATTTCAAATGTATTAGTTTTTTCTGCATCAAATGTTCGCAATGCTGAATCTGTGGCGATATTTGAATTCGATATAGAAATTATGGTGTCACTTAATATATATGCGTTATAAAATAGAGAAAATAATTATATTTTGCAACAACTTTAGCAGACTCAGTTGGCGAAATTTGAAATTTGGTACAGTAGTAGCTCTGTCATTTCTTGCCAAGAACTTTTGTAACGTAACTGCGATACCTATATAAATAAAGCAAAACGTTTGTCGGCGGAACACATCCGGGTGGACCACTCCTATTTTTGGTTGGTCTAGATTTAACTACTTTGGTGATGAAAGTCGGCCATTATTCTAAGAGCTCCAATTTTTTAAATTACAGAATACTTATTTCCCATGCATAATGTATTAAATTTGTAAGGAATTGTTGATTCGTTCTTGAGAATCATTCACATAAGACCATAGACCATTGTTGGAAAACGAGTGCATGGTTGGTTGGTTGGGTTATACATCGCAACTGGCGATGGTCTGGGATTCACCCCTAGATGTGGTGCGGAGACATGACATCACGGAAGCAAAACGGGTACAAAACGGAAGAAATGTTTTATTTAATATAGTGTAAAGAGCGGGGGACATAGGTAACGGGTACCCGAAGTGAGGTTTAGAGCGATTTGAATATGTTTTTTTTTTTTTTTTCGTAGGTAGGTTTGATTTATGCTGTGATATAAAAAATAAATGGTGATTTAATACTTTTGAAAATTCACTTAAATACAGTGGCCAACAAAGCAGACTTAGCCTGCAAATCCATAATAATTCGAATTTTTGTTCTATTTTGCCGAAGAATCGCCAAATTAGAACAAAAATTCGAATGACGGCAAGGGGGTACTGTAATAAAGCTTTGTCTAAACCATTTGCAGAACACAGTTTTTTCTGATGAATTAATATTACTATACTTACAAATCACTTTAAAAAATAGCAAATATATATATATGTATATATATATAGTCTTCGAATATGGAAACTAGTGTATAATAACATCCTTCATCCATAGACCTATTATTACCCTGGACTAAAGAAACATTGCACTATTACGGAAATAAAGGGAAGAATTTTAAAGATAAGTCTGCTGACTGCAGGGAAAATGTTTGGGCAATTGCAGCGTTATTGGCGATTTTTTGCTTAGATTATTTTTCTTTTCCTTTAATTAAATGTTAGAGCAAGCAAAACTTGGAAAAACATTACATTTTCAGTTTTTGAACTTAACTTCTTTCTTTTAATGTAATAATCTGGTCATATGTGTAGTTCTCATCAATTATCATATATATATATATAATATACATTTAGCGCGAAAGGACTATTCTCTTCAATCTGAGATTTTGCGTTGTCATTATTTGTATATAAAGTTCCACATTGAATTTTATATTTCATTGTATGTCGAAAAGAAAAAAAAAAATGAAATTAAAATGGGAACATATAATAACGGAAAATAAAATTAAAATTTTTAAAATAATTATGGCAACTTTTATTAAATTAAAGTAAATGAAAAGGCCAGGAAAGGCTTAAGTGTGTAAAGAAATGGAAATTTCTGAAAGTAAACAAACTTTGTGACATAAATTTGACTATTAAATACTTATTTAAATAATGAAAACTATACATTGTAAGATCCTGTTATTTATGGGTGAGAAATAAATAAATAAATAAGTAAATATATTACTGTTAAAAATCGTTCTAAATAAATGGTTTTAATATAGGGCCCCTTGGCAAAATTTGAAACTTGAGACCGAAGTAGCTACGACATTTCTCGCCAAGGCTTTTACTTACGCAGTTGCGATAGCTATTTTAATACATCTCCAAAATAATATCAAAAATTTAAAAGTCACTGAAAGGATTCTATGCTACAGCTATACTAAAGGAATTATAAGAAATGAATAGAGTTAGACATGCTAGAGAATAAATTACAATTACTGTTTGCCTTTATATGGAAGAATAGATTAAAATAAGTCCTGTCATACTAAATTAAATTAAATTCTATTTACAAAGAATGTAAACAGAATTTTCTGTTTTTTTTTTTTTTTTTTTTATTAATTGATTTTTTTTGTTGTTGTTTATTTATTTATTTATTTTTCAAAATCACATGCAATTGATACTTTTTTTATTTAAAGAAATAAATCTAGCAGTTATATGTACTTTACAAAAATAATTACATAAAAAACACAAAACTATTATAATAATAACAAAAAGAAAAGAAAAGAAAAGTCTTTCCTGTGAATCATCATTGCTTTCGATAACATGTGTTTTATATACAAAACAATCTCACTTTTAAAGTAAGTATAAATTTTAAAAAGAACTTTCAGAGATTAGGAAAGATATCGTCTGCGTAAGATAACGCCGAGCTTACACGAACAAGCAAACTAACAACGAATAAAATATCGAGTTTTTTGTCAAATGTTAGTCATTTTAAATATCTAAATACCTAGATATAATTTTTAATTGGTTACAGAAGCGTTTTTCCTTATATATCAATAAATCTAATTAAAATTTTGAGAGGTTTGATAGATATAATTTTAAGTTTGGTATTGAACAAAAGCTGAGCCAAGTGTCATTGAATTATGTCCAGGCGTTTTCAAGTGATACCTGATCAAAAAAAAAAAAAAAAAAATGTTCGATATAACGCGATACTCAGAGAAAAAAGTCTGATACTATCTTGGGGTTTCCTGATGTCTAAAACGCAAAGATAGCGCAAATTTGTTTCCCATTGAATGAGTTTTAGTTACAAAATTCTTATGGCGTATTCGCAGGTTCTTTTACCCATATCTCTAAATCTAATGACAAATTTTAAATTTTCTATATATGTAATTTTAAGTTGGGTAAAGATCTAAATTCCTGCTAAGTGTAGTTTTTTTTTTTTTTTTTTTTCGTCTAACGGTTTTTCGCGTAATACCCGGACAAAAATAGAGTTGCAGACGTACAGACACTACGACGCATTTTCGGCATTCCTGGTGTGTGAAACGTAAAGATTGCGCACTTTTTTTTTCTGATAAATTTACAGACAAAAATCTAATTTTATTAATATAGATTACAAATGTATTAAAAAAAAAAAAAAAAAAAAAAAAAAAAAAACTTTGATTCATGACTTGTTTAATTTATTTATTTATTTTTTTTTTTTTTCAAAACAATAAATGAATAAATATAATTTAACAAAAATTTAATAATGTAAGCAATTTAAAAAAAAAAAAAAAAAAAAATCATACTTTGGGCAGTGTTGTACAGAATTACGTACATGAATTATTTGTTTTTAATCCCACCATCAAAATCTCTATATATTAAAAAAAAGTTTCTGTCGCTGGCGTCAAATTTTTTTGCCTGCGACAGCAACTTCTCGCGAAAGGCAGGGTTCTCCGCATCATAAGAGGTATCAATATCTTCCGAACAACCCAAGTAAGGCATTTCAGCTGCTTAGAAATTTCTATCATTTTAATTAACGGAATTATTAACTAAAAACATCAGGTTCATGAAGGTACTCTATTTGCCAGCTTGAAAAAAGTTTCTTTCAGTGACGTCATTCTTCTTTCATGAATTCACTTTACACGGAAAGTTAAAATATGATCCATGGTGTAAAAAATAAAATAAATGTCGATGTTTCTATCAAGAAAAATATCACTATTACTTAAAATTTCTTATGTTGTTTATCACTTTTTTGTTTTTAAATATTTTCTCTCGCGAATAATTGTCGTGATTTCGCATTATCCATTATAAGTAAGCATTTAATTCGGTGATATTTTTTATGTCTACATTTGTATTATAAGAAATTTTAAAAAAAGTAACTTAAATTAGACTTGAAAAGTTGATTTCCAAAAGATCATTGTTTCATTGTCTCATGTCGGATCATTTGTTATATTTTAAAATTATCATCATTTGCCATTTGATCACCATTTCTTCATGTCTGTAAAGTGAATTTATAAAGAAATATATTCCACTTATATATGCTGTCATTAATTATAAAAACAGTAATAAAACATAATTTCAGCATATCTTTCATATAGACAGGTTTTTCACGTACGTCTAAAACTAATCCCATCGAACCTGATTTTGAAAATGCCCGAATTATTTATAGTACTAACAATAGAAACCGAGCTCTACTTTATGAATCTTTTGAAATCATAAAAAGGAAATCCGAAATTTGTAATGATACATTATCCATTACCCCCCCCCCCCTCTCAAGTTGGCTTCGTTTCTTAAACTTAAAATAATTGCCTTAGACAATGAAATCGATTTTATTTATGATTTGACTTTGAATTGCGGGTATAAAATCAAAACTATAAATAAATTAATTTATCAAATTATGTCCCCTTCTTCCACTTCTCCATCTTCTTATTGTAATAAATCCTCTAATAAAAAAATTAAGAAAATGCAATATTGGCCTGGTCTACATGAGGGATTTTCTAAATTAATTAATAATAATGTTCATCTTGTTGCTAAAGCTCCCCTAAAATTAAATTCATTACTTTCTAAAAAATTAGATCGCCCTCCTTCTAGGTGTTTATAAAATCCCATATAAAATTGATAATATTTAAAACTAACTATTATATAGTAGGGTGGATCGAAAAACGCGTTTTTTCTGCAATACAATTCTAATAGCGCGGAAAACTTGCGCATAGGCGTCATTATAAATGAAAAAATATTAAAAAAGTTCTTTTTCAAAATTTGAAATCGCGCAGAAGGCCTAAAGTTACCAAAAAGTCAAAATACCGGTAAATTAAAAAAAAAAAAAAAAAAATGCAAAAATTACAAAAAAATACATTTTTTGTTCTAATAGTGAAAAAAGTTTATTAAGAGAGCCTTAATGAATACAAAATATAATTAGACCCATTCTTGTTTTACTGAATTCGCGCAAAAGGCCTAAAAATGCGGGTTGTATCGCAAAAAAACGATATTTCATGATTTTCGACGATTTTTAAACATGTTCCAAAACCCATAAAAGTTTTATTTTTAATTTGTAATAGTGTAAAAACCATTCAAAATTGTTTTCCCAATCCAGAAATAATACTTTCAGACCTGTTATTCCTTAACTGTATTTGCGCAAAAGGTCTAAATTATAGTATAAGTTAAGTTACAGAATATAGAGTCCCGTAAAAACGCCGTTTTCCATATCTGATGAGTGTTTATTTAACACATTAAGGTTTATAATAAGGATCTAACAAGTGATTTACAAAAAATGTATTAGCCAAACATATCATATTGCAGCTCTCAGCTCATTTCAACATTTAATCTGTGTTGAAATGACCCAGGACTCACGGCGAGGACGTGGCTGCAAGGCGAGACCCACCTCCACCCTACCCAACCAACCAACCAGGGTAAATTTTATTTACAATATTTACAGTAACTATTTACTTTGTACAATGCATATATGTTCGCTGTAGGCAAAAGGTTATTTACATAGAAGCCTCTTTGAATTCTGACTTTGATTTAAATGTGGGCATCAGCTGTCTTTATTTTAAAGTAGCTCTAATATAGCCATCTCGATTTTCATGCCCGCACACTTTTTCTGCTGTTTCTGTAACTAGTTTTACACACCTCTCAACTGACTGGGTATGGCATGGGAATTTGAAGTAGTTAAACTGTGGTAGCGCTTTGTCTTTCAATAAAGAAGCAATGTATTCAGTTGGCATCTTGGACAGTAGTGGCGGTGGTGTTAATTTGCAGATTGACCAATCAATTAGTTCGGTATAGCCGTTTGCACTAAAATTTATTGAAGGTATTTTGAAGTCTCTTACATAACCTTCAGCTGATGGCTCATTTCTGGATTTAAGGATCCTCCTGTAGCCAAGTTCTCTAATGTGTGGTTTCTCATCCATTATCATAGCCAACATCATATTTTCAGGGTGACAGAAGAATGCGTTCCTTTGAATTACTGGATCAATGATTTGCTTGATATTGTCCGGTAGATGCCTGGTTGTTTTAACTACCTTCAAAATATGCTTCGGTCCCTCTTTCACAGTGTAGTTTTTCTTTATATCAAACCAAACAGGTGCATATGACTTCAATATGTAATTTGCAAGAGTCTGTAACTCAATTGTTGGACTAGTTTGGGATACATACAATCTTAAAACCCGGTTGGCACAGGTTAGCCAACGAGAGTAGCTGATGCGTCCAGGATCCCTAGCAGTCAATTCTGGATTACAGATTCCTGTGTTGACCGCTTTTACAATGTCTAGGAGATACTTCTGATCTTTACTCAGATCGTTTTTAGTGATATCAATGACTTCTTCTGATTGTATCGGCTCAAAATCTACAACGTTTCTCACATCTAGGGAGTTGTTTTCCAACTGGACCGCTAAATGATGCTGGTCCTGTTGTCGTTCCATCCAAGTGATCAAACAAATGCCTATAAGGTAACTCGTTAAAATGTCCGCCACTACTGTCCAAGATGCCAACTGAATACATTGCTTCTTTATTGAAAGACAAAGCTCTACCAGAGTTTAACTACTTCAAATTCCCATGCCACACCCAGTAAGTTGAGGTGTGTAAAACTGGTTACAGAAGCAGCAGAAAGAGTGCGCGGGCATGAAATTCGCGATGGTTATATTAGAGCGACTTTAAAATCAAGACAGCTGATGCCCACATTTAATTCAAAGTCAGAATTCAAAGGGGCTTCTACTTAAATGACCTTTTGCCTACAACGAACATATATGCATTGTACAAAGTAAATAGTTACTGTAAATATTGTAAATAAAATTCACTCTGGTTGGTTGGTTGGGTAGGGTGGAGGTGGAACTCGCCTTGCAGCCACGTCCTCGCCGTGAGTCCTGGGTCATTTCAGCACAGATCAAATGTTGAAATGAGCTGAGAGCTGCAATATGATATGTTTGGCTAATACATTTTTTGTAAATCACTTGTTAGAGTCTTATTACAAACCTTAATGCGTTAAATAAACACTCATCAGATATGGAAAACGGCGTTTTTACGGGACTCTATAACTTAACTTATACTATAATTTAGACCTTTAGCGCGAATACAGTTAAGGAATAATAGGTCTGAAAGTATTATTTCTGGATTGGGAAAACTATTTTGAATGGTTTTTACACTATTACAAATTAAAAATTAAACTTTTATGGGTTTTGGCACTAGTTTAAAAATCGTCGAAAATCGTGAAATATCGTTTTTTTTACGATACAACCCGCAACTTTAGGCCTTTTGCGCGAATTCAGTAAAACAAGAATGGGTCTAATTATATTTTGTATGCATTAAGGACACTCTTAAAAACACTTTTTTCACTATTAGAACAAAAAATGTATTTTTTTGTAATTTTTGCATTTTTTTTAAATTTACCGGTATTTTGACTTTTTTGGTAACTTTAGGCCTTCTGCGCGATTTCAAATTTTGAAAAAGAATTTTTAAAATATTTTTTCATTTATAATGATGCCTATGCGCTAGTTTTCTGCGCTATTAGAATTGTATTGGAGAGAAAACGTGTTTTTCGACCCACCCTATTATATAGGAATGACCAATAGACCTTTTAGTGATAGAATAAGGGAACATATAGCAGATTTAAAATATAACAGATCCTTCACTGCTTTTTCACGTATAAAACTAATCCCATCGAATATGATTTTGAAAATGCCCGAATTATTTATAGTACTAACAACAGAAACCAAGCTCTACTTTTTGAAACTTTTGAAATTATAAAAATTAAATCCGAAATTTGCAATTATACATTATCCACTAACCCCTCCCCTCCCCCCTTTTTGGCTTCGTTTCTTAAACTTAAAATAATTTAAAGTAACCCTGCTCTGTGATACTTTGACTCCGTTTTATTAAAGAGCTTTATTTTTCTTGTAATGTACACGATTGTGATTTATTTAGACGTTTTTAACTCATTTTAAGATGTATATAGAGTGTTTTTTTATATAATTTATGTAATCACGTTTTAATTTCTTTGTGAATTTTATTTGTAATATCGAAGAATGGAGTAATTTGACTTATGTTTATAGTTTAAGAACATCATTTCCCTGAAGATGGTGAAAAATTGAATGTTAGCTGAAACGTCGGATTGTAGAGATATTTTGAGATATAAAGATATTTTAAGTGGTGTGATATGCTGAAAGTATGTTTTATTACTGTTTTTATAAGTGAATTTATTTTTTTTAGGTGAATTTATTTTATGTGAATTTATTTTTTTTATAAGTGAATTTATTAAAAAAAAAAAAAAAAAAAATACTTTAAAATATATAGGATACATTTTGGCATAAAATATATTTTAGATCAAATTGAAATCATTTATAAATAACAGCATCTTATAATATCGCTGCAATATGTTTTTAACATTTTGACAAGAAAGAGCTCTATTCTTATAGAGCTGTTTTTAACTTACGTTGTTTAAAATATATATATTAATTTATATGTTAGAAATATCTGGCAGGTTCAAAATACTATTTAGCTATCTTTCTTTATCTATCTTCCTGTTTGCTGAATATTTTTTATAAAATTAAACATTTCTATGATAAATTTAATATACATAATTATGGCAAGAAAAAAATCCATCGCATAAATCTCTTATAGAGTGCATTTTAACCTTAATCTTTTAAAATATATGTACTATATTTATGTATGCATATATAATACATATTATACATATGGTAGAAATTTCAGGCTGGTCCATAACCCTATTTGGCGAATTTTCTTTTGGCTGCATTTTGAACGATAACGATGTCATTCTGAATTCTTTGCAAAATAATATGTCAACCTCGTTGCTGATTATTTTTATGATCATGGGAACCTGTATTCCAAATTTTTATGAAGACACTTGATCGGCATTTAAATATTCAGTATTCTATTCCATTTTTGCTATTATATTTAACGAAATGTAGGTCTTTTAAACATATTTATAATATAAACTTGATCGACATTTCAATATTCAGTGTTCTATTTTTGCTAAAATATTTAACGAAATGTAGGCCTTTTAAAAATATTTAAAAACTTATAGGATATATTTTGGCATAATATACATTTTAGATCAAAAACAAATCACTTAAAAATGACAGCATATTATAATTTCTCAATGATAATTTTTTTAAATTACGGAATTTATTATTTCTACGATACATTTTATATACCTAATTATTGAAAAAAAAATCATCACATAAATCTCCTATAGAGCGCATTTAACTTATGTTGTTTAAAATATATATATTAAATTATATGTTAGAAATTTCAGTCTGGTCTACAAATCTATTTGTCATTGTTTATTTTGGCGCTCTTTTGAAAGATAACGATGTCGTTCTGGATTATTTACAAAATAATATGTCAACCTGTTTGCTGTTTATTTTTATGAAAGCAGCAACCTGTATTCTAATTTTGTATGAAGATAACTTGGTCGAAATTTAAATATTCAGTATTCTATTCTATTTTTGCTATTACATTTAACAAAATGTAGGCCTTTCAAATATATTTTAAAATATATAGGATATATTTTTGAAAAAGAAAATATTTTAGATCAAATTCAAAACAATTAAAAATGACAGCATATTATAATTTCGCAATGATAATTTTTTTTATATTACGGAATTAAATATTTCTTATGATATATTTCATATACCTAATTATGAAAAGAAAAAGAATCATCACATTAAACTCGTATAGAGAGCATTTTAATCTTCGTTGTTAAAAAAAATGTATATTTATGTATATGGTAGAAATTTCGGGCAGCATGCTATTTGGCGATTTTCCTTTTGGTGCCCTTTTGAACGATAACGATATAATTTTAGATTATCAACAAAATGATATTTTAATCTCTTTGCTATTTATTTTTACAGCCATATCAACCTGTATTTCGAAGATTTTATAAAGATAACTTGATCGATATTTAAATATTCAGTATTCTATTCTATATTAGCTAAAATATTTAACGAAATGTAGGCCTTTTAAAATATTTTAAAATATATAGGATATATATTGGCATAAAATATATTTTAGATCAAAATCAAATCTTATAATTTCGCAATGATAAATTTTTTATATTACGGAATAAAATATTTCTGATATATGCCTAATAATGGCAAAAAAAAAAAAAAAAAAAAAAAAAAAAAATCATCACATAAATCTCCTATAGACAGCATTTTAACTTATGTTGTCTCTATATATTAAAAAAAAAAAGTTACTGTTGCTGGCGTCAATCTTTTTTTGTCTGCGACAGCATCTTCTCGCGAAAGGCAGGGTCCTTCGCGTCATGAGAGCTATCAATGTGCCCCGAATACACCAAGGCAGGCATTTCAGCTGGTTAGAAATTTCTAACATTTTAATTAAAGAAGTTGTTAACTGAAAATGACAGTTTTATAACGGTACTCTATTTGCCATTTTGAAAAAAGTTTCTCCCAGTGATGTTGTTCCTCTGTCATGAAGTCATGAAGTCATTTTACAAGGGAAAATTAAAATATGATCCATGGTTGTACGTAGGTAGGTTGGGTTTAATGTCGCACCAATACTGCGCTATGGGTAATTGACGACGGTCTGGAACGTACCCCTAGGGACATGACATCACAATTTTGATCTACCACGGAGGGGATAGCTCCCCCGCTTTGGTAATTACCAGAGGTATAGGTTTGATAGAACAGGGAGACCACGACTGATTTTATGTGCACCAGCTACCATTAATATACCCGACGGTCTTTAGCCGGTTCAAGCATCGAATCGTTAATTTTTCAATTATGAGCTCGGCGCTTTACCTACTGGGGTACAACGTCCTAAAACCATAGTTGTAAAAAAAAAAAAAAAAAAAAATGTCAATGCCGCCATTAGTAACTTTTTTCCTCTACTTTTAGAAAATTAATTTTCTCACACGGGAAAATTAAAATATGATCCATGGTTGTAGGTAAGTAGGTTGTGTTTAACTTCACACAAGTACAGCACTATGGGTAATTGGTGACGGTCTGGGACGTACCCCTGAGGATGTTCTGGAGATATGCCATCACAATTTTGATCCACCAAAGAGGGGATGGCTCCCCCGCTTTGAGGATCTCTAGAGGTATAGTTTTGATGGGAACATGGAGGCCATGCCTGATTTTATGTGCACCAGCCTCCATTAATATACCAGACGGTCTTTGGCCGGTCCAAGTATCGAATCTGCAATCTTTCAATTATGAGTCGGCGATTTGCCTACAGTGGTATAACGGCCCGAAACCCTGGTTAAAAAAAAAAAAAAAAAAAAAAAAAAAAAAAAAAATGAAAATGAATGTCAATGCCGCTATTAGTAACTTTTTTTCTCTACTTTTAGAAAATTAGTTTTATTACACGGGAAAATTAAAGTCTGATCTATGGTTGTAGGTAGGTAGGTAGTTACGCAGGTTAGGTTTGACGTCGTACCATTACTGCGATATGGATAATTGACGACGATCTGGGACGTACCCCTAGGGATGTTCCGGAGACGTGCCACCACATTTTTTTTTATCCTACACTGAGGGGATGTCTCTCCAGCTTCCGTGATCCCTAAAGGTATAACTTCGCTGGGAACATGGAAAACATTGCGACTACGACAGATTTTACGTGCACCAGCCACCATTAGTGTACACGACGGTCTTTGATCAGCTCGAGAACCGACCCGCAATCTCCAATTACGAGCTCGGAGCTCTATGGACTGGGGTACCACCGTGAAGATCTATGGTTGTAAAAAAGAAATAAAAAGGGTCATATACTAAAGCTGTATTGCAAAGTGGTCTAGATATTATGTTATTCTGTCCAATCAAAAAAAAAAAAAAAAAAAAAAAAAACTGATTTTTAGCATAATTTTCATAAAAATAAATTTAAAAAATGTGCTGTTAAATATTATATATTTCAATTTGTCATCAAATATGGGGATTTTTATAATATTTTTCTGCTTTTGTCTTGTGTTGGACACTATTAATTTTCCTATTCAATGAAAGGAAAACAACAAATAGGCGGGCAGAGCCCTGCATGTGTTAATAAGTAAAGTGAGTCAGGGGGGAGGCGAAGCCTCCCTCGGGGGTTGATGAGCGGAGCGAGCAGGGGGCAAAGCCCCCTAGTTGTATTTAAAATTTTAAGTTAGTTATGCACACTTTAACGAATTTAAAGTGTGTAATAGTTTAAGATGT
This sequence comes from Salticus scenicus, assembly GCA_963930645.1. Taxonomy (NCBI): domain Eukaryota; kingdom Metazoa; phylum Arthropoda; class Arachnida; order Araneae; family Salticidae; genus Salticus; species Salticus scenicus. The sequence goes on along the minus strand of OZ005648.1, from coordinate 158,811,729 downwards.
GATAACAGTGTGTGATAACAGGTTTAAGAATTTATCATTCCTAAACTGTCAAGTTCCCCGTAACAATATAATCTCTAATTTACTGGGTTATCAGCAAGAAGCAAAATCCAAAGCTTGAACATAGTATTTAACCACATTTCTTGCGACCATAGGAGCCTCTGCGCAAGAGCGGAGTTAAAAATCCTTTTGTTGAGGGAAAATAAGCGACTAGGGAACGCTGATTGACTGGATGCTTACTAAATCCTAATCTGTTTTTAATTTGGCACTCGTTCTTGCTGCTAGTGTTAGGAAATGTGGTTACATTACAGCGAAGCCTTTATTATTATTATTATTATTATTATGTAGGAGCTTCTTGCATGTATGTTAGGCAGAAAGTCACTATGCGGTGCTTTGTCAGATATTCGCCCAACTAATTCAAAATCCGTTAAGCATGTCAAGGCTATATATATATATTTTTTTTTTTTAGGTTGAAGGTCACATGCAAATAAAGTGAAATATAGTTAAAAAAAAATAGTTTTAAAATATGTAATAGTTTTTATCAGCAATGGTATTTAAAGATAACATTAATATTTAAAATGAACGTACAGTAATGCTGTCGCAAACAGTCATTACTCGCAATTTAATAACATCGTGGATTCTGATTACCCGAGAACAAAGATGTGCGGAAAAATTTAACATTTGTCACTGTTTATTTCGTTTCTTCTCTCTCTCTCTCTTTCTTTTTTTTTTCTTTTTCACTCGTCGAAAATTTACAAAAGAAAAATGGACAATAAAAGTTTTTTCGTTGCGTGAAATACTATGAATTTTTATGTGCCAACTTACAAAGTAGTCAACAGGACAGCAATGCTAATCTGGTGCAAAAGATATTACAACAAGATTACCTTTAAAAACTTTTCTACTCAAAGTGAGTTGTACATTAATCCCTTTATTTTATTTATCTAAAAGTAAGAAATACGCTAGAGTGTGCATGGATGTTGTAATATTGCATCTTCTACTTTAGATTAGAGACTGATTTGTGATGCAAGTACTCTAATCCAAGTGCCCATCCTTGCAGTTTCAAAAGTGGAATTGAGTGTATTATTGGGTGTATTATCTTTTTAATTTGTAGGTTTATTTATTTATCATTCTGAAACTAGCAGTTTTTTTCTGATCAAATTTCTTTTATATATATATATATATATATATGGATTACTTGTGTACTTTTTTTTAATGAATCTAATTATTTCTTCGTTACATGTTCGGCTATTCCAATTAAAATTCATAGAATGTGACCTTGTACAGTAATATAGGTTAACACTTGCACTATTTCCTCGAAACGGAACTTTCGAGAAAGTTAAACGATTGCTTCATAAGAATCTAAAACGAAATATACTACAACAGAAAATCTATTACCTCCGTATTTATTAACTTCACTTGTTTCGAAACAAACGATAATTGGAAAACAAAATACTTTTATAAATAAATAAATATTTGAAAATTTTTTATTAAAAATTATTTGCTTTTTTAGCTAATTCATTTAATATTTAATAAAAGTTTAAAGCGAGATTTAAAAAATTTCAATTCCCTTCTACAACCTGCTACAGAAACAAACTTTTTCTCCATTATTTATTATTATTTTTCTTTTATTTTCGAAACCTACGATAATTGGAAAACAAAATACTTTTATAAATAAATAAATAAATAAATAAATAAATAAATAAATATTTGAATTTTTTTTTTTAGTTATTTGTTTTTTAGTTAATTAATTTAATATTTAATAACAGTTTAAAGCGAGATTTAAAAAATTTCAATTCCCCTCTACAACCTTCTAGAGAAACAAACGTTTTCTCCATTATTTATTATTGTTTTTCTTTTATTCAATAATAATTACTGATCGAAATTTTCTGAATGTCTTACACCTTAAAAATTATTAAAAACACCATTGTGTCCTTACTTTTTAAGTTACAGTAAATTAGAGGATATAATAATAATGACATAGTAACAATAATAAAAGATTGTTAAAAAAAAATTATTTAAAGTAATACCGGCAGTGATACATTTTATTCAAATTTAAGTGATTTCTACAGATTAGAAATATACACAAAAATACAGAGTGAAAGTACCAGGTTTATTACAAAAACCTGATGTCAATATGATAAAATACATAGAAATAATATGGATTACCAACTATTCCATATTATTTGCTAGCTTTATAAAACTTGAATGTTGAGAAGTTTTTCAATACTTTCTATTTTCAACAATAATTTTAAAATAAAATATTTCTTTTGCAATTGTTCATAATTTTCCATAAAAATACTACACTGTTTCATATTATTATTTAAGGAAATGAGTATATCATGTTCCTTTTTATAACTAAGTCGTATTAACTATTTAGTACATACAGAGGCTGTTCGCACATTTTTTAGACGATTTTATTTCGCAGTAAGAAAAAATCGTTTGCATGGAGAATTTTATTTTCAAAACAGTTATATTTTTGGAAGTTTTATTTATCTTCTGATATTTAGGATTTTTGTCTAGATGCAAAAATGCACTTTTAAAAAGGCAGTGGATGGAAAGATACGTTTTCGCTTTTTCCAAAGAGAGTTTTTAGCGAAATCGTTATGAAAAGCATTTATTAGGAGAAAAATGGAAAAATGTCGCAACAATAGATGAATCTTGGGTCTATTTAAGTGGTTATAATAAAAAAAGATCAATTTATTCTTACAAAAGTGGAGAAAAGTTTTTTTGCTACATGGCTCAGAGAATCAAAAAACAGTTTTTCTAAAGGATTTATGATTGTCACTGGTTTTTCATACAAGCGCAAGATAAAAGCAAAAAAAAAGGTGACAAAATGTCAAAATCAGCTCTAAATACTCTCAAGAATATATTTTAATTCCAATTTTTAAAAATGAAAATTCAGATCTTTATCCACAATGCTATCAATCCGTTGAACTGTATCAAGACAAAACAAGCAGCCGCGCATCACAATCCGCAATTGCTTTTCTAGAAAAAAATGGAACAAAAACTAGAATTAAAACCATACCCTTCACTGATATTCCTGCTAAATATCCTGATGTATCAGTGTTGGATTTTTGTGTTTTTCGACTCTTAAAATCAGCATTATCCAAACACCGACCTACAACGCTTTGTAGACTTTGGAAAGCCGTTCAAGAGGAGTAGAAAAATATACCTCATCCGATATTGTAAAAAGCATTATTATCATAGAAATTACGATGTAGAATGATAAATAAGGACAAGGGCTATCAAACTGAACAAATAAAACATGAAATATGAGTGAAATTGCTTCAGTACACTCCATTAAAATCGTCTAAATGTGTGCGAACAGCCTCTGTATTAAATACATATAAAATAGTAGTACCTATAAAAGCCATTTAGTACATATAAAATAGTTATTTATTTATTTTTTATTTTTTTTTATATGTAACATAAAATCGTAAACAACACACACATTAAACACGCTTCAAAGTTTGCAATAGTGAAATCCACAATGATCCAAATAATTTAAGTATATTATTGTGTGTTCAAAGACAAAAGACATATTACCTACTTTCCTCTATACAGATAAAGTAACCACAATCTTAATATCATTTTCCTTCTATTTAAGCCTCCATTTCTCTTTACTAAAACAAATACAATAAAATAAAAACACTAAATAATCTTAATATAATAATCTTAAAGCTTACAGCAACCATTTAGATTTTAAAAAAAAATCAAAAATAAGATAAAACTGAGTGAGTTCATAATGCAAGAGATAATAAAATTGATTCCTATTTCAATTTAAAATAACCTGCTGCGTTACTCACACGACTATCTCTTACTCTGCATTTCTATACTATAAAGACAGTTTGTAGATTAAATCACGAGAACAATAAGGCAATATGATAAATTTCAATCAACTTTTAAAACAATCTAAAATAGGTTGAGGAACAGATTTATTTCGCATATAATTTTGTGTGAGGTACGTCAGCTGTCCCTCAGCCCCCTGTTCAATTACAGTACTTACATTTAATAATAATAATAATTAAAAGAATCTATTTATTTGCTGTAAAACATGCCAATATTTATCAAATATTTCATATAGTAACCTAACACGAACTTCAAAATACCAAATTTGTATTTCCGAAAGTTGTTTATTTTCAGTTACGTTCATAACAGATGTATACATACAGATAAAACGATAAAAAAATTTAAAATTTTCGTATTCAGGGAACCTTAGAAAGTGATATTACAGAAAAAAAACAGAGTTAAAATAGAACATTAAACAATACTTCATTCATTGTATGGGTATAAAAAGTTATTATTATTTTTTTTTCTGAGCAGTGTTAGTGGACATAATAAAATACAGCCAAGCATTTCCATCAATTACATACAATAGAAAAGAATGTTTAGCTTAATTTTAGGTAGTACTGTATAATGTCTATATGTACATCAAATTGTGTACTTAAATTTAGTTATTAAGACATAACAAAACATGAAATGCATTTCCAGTAATTTTCAAATATAGTCGCAGTAAATCAAAATATTTTGGGTAGCCATGCAAACAAATGATGAATGATTTCCATACCAGAAATTACATACTTTTATGCATATAAAAAAGTATGCTAAAAACAAGACTTTCAGATTCAGGGGGCCTCAAAACTATACATATAACATAAATTCAATTTTTGAAATAAAACTCAAAAGCAATACTTTTCCTTTTATGTATATATGGTCAAGAGAAAGTAAAAATTACTACAATTTAACCCAAAATTTTCGTTTAAATAATTCAATACAATAGCCGCATCTACAGGTTGTTTGCTTATAAGAAAAATAAAAAGAATTATAATATATAACTAACCATGAAAAAAAAAAATACCTAGCTATACTTAATATACATATGCTGCATAAAACGTAATACATTTAATTTGTATCAGTCAAATTCATAAAACAGCTTATCCTGTGCAAATTATGCTTTAACTAGCATGAATGGTTCACTGAAAAGCCGTCACAAAGCTAATAATATACATCTAAATATATTAATGGACATTACAAGAAGAGCAATATTCTAGTGGTTGTAAAGGAGTTTCTTGACGCAGTCGTGATCTTTGGTTAGTGTAGATATCTGCAAGAGAAGTTGAATTAACAATATTTCAATAAGGAGTCTAATGGCAGTCATCAGGAAGTCTTTATTTTGTGAAAAGTCTTTTAAAACAAAATCAAGGATAAATATTCTTAGAATCTTAAAACACAAAGCGTTGGTTATTATAATAAAAATTCAATAACCCTAGTGAAACGTTGAGATTGTCTCATAAGATGGGGGAGAGAGCGAATGTAATTACGTTATTATTATACTATGACGGCACCAAGATATGTAAAGGAGTTTCTTGACGCAGTCGTGATCTTTGGTTAGTGTAGATATCTGCAAGAGAAGTTGAATTAACAATATTTCAATAAGGAGTCCAATGGCAGTCATCAGGAAGTCTTTATTTTGTGAAAAGTCTTTTAAAACAAAATCAAGGATAAATATTCTTAGAATCTTAAAACACAAAGCGTTGGTTATTATAATAAAAATTCAATAACCCTAGTGAAACGTTGAGATTGTCTCATAAGATGGGGGAGAGAGCGAATGTAATTACGTTATTATTATACTATGATCTGGAGCAGTTCTGAGATCCTTACCCTAGAACAGATCCGAGATGTCTGAAGAAAAAGAGCCAAATTTTAGAAAAACAGCCAAATTATAGGGCTAAATATTTTCATTGTTTATCGGATAAAACAATGTTAATTTTTTGAATTTGCAATGACGGTTTATAATTGTAGTAACCCTTCAATCGCCAATATTTTGCCAAATTACCGTTAGACGAGAGAAAGAGACGGTTAAGAAATGCAGTCATCAATAATTGCGCAATCTAAAATAAATTACATCCTGTGTTGAAATAATATAAATTCTGACAATGAGTTTCCTTGTTTTATGACTATTTGAGAACACTTTTTATTTTATAATTACGTTTAATGTCAGAATTTCCGTTAGATATTATTATTTTGATTTTCTTTTTATCGCATAAAATAAATTACTTCTCTATTTAAAAGATAAACATGTTATTTATAATTTAGATATAAAACATATACAATTTAGATTTCTGAATGATGTGTGTTATTGTTTTATGTTAATAAATAGTGTAGGTCGTATGTATAATTAAAATTGTGTAATTTGTAATGACACCTAAAAAAAAACAATTCTTTCTCCAAATGTCTGAAAACAAATTATGTGAATAAAATATCACACATGAAATTTAATTATTTTTATATTGCGAAAATGCATTACTTTATCATTAGATTTTGTTTTAAATAAAAACTCAATTAAAATTTAACTAAATATATGTGAACACCTTCACAGTGGTGAACTGCTTTTAAATAATCGGAGCAAAATAAATATTCTGAAGAATAAACAGTAAAAGGAAAATCTACGGTTGGAAAGAGTGTTACATATTTTCCGAACCGCTATATTCTTTTGTTGTTGTTTACCTTTATAAAGTTGTATGTATAGTTATGTTTTTAAATACATAGAGTAGAATATTATAATATATGATGCTAGTCTAATACAATGAAATTTAAATATAACATTTTTGCACAAATTTTGAAATTTAATTTATACAAACAGTACTAATTTTCCAAAGCGCTGCTTATTTATTTATTTATTTATTTATTTTTAATGTTATAATGAATAAAACATTAATTTCTAACTCTAATGATTCTCCTATTTAATATTACTTTCTTCTGAGTGTATATACATATATATCTATATATATATATATATATATATATATATATATATATATATATATATATATATTTATGTCTCTTAAAATATAAATGTACGATAAACATGAAAATTTAACGTAGAACAAATTATTCAAGCATGATTTTTTATGTATTACGTTAACTGAATAGAACGTTTATTAAACGAATGTATTAGAAATCTAATTGATACTATACATGAATAACAAACGAATTTACCATTATTTTTTTACGTTATCTGATTTTAATTATGTATATCACATAGTGATTTATATTGATATTCTTTATCTATCAATAATGCATTTTCGGTTAAGCTTTCGCGAACAGCGAAAAATATTCTTCCATATCACGTAATCCGGTAATAAAATTTATTATGCTTATGAATCTGATCTAATATAACTCATGTAGAATTATTACAATTTATGCTGGTATCTGATAATTCAATATCGATTAAAATACTTAATCATACTTTTAAGTTTATTTTAATAAATTTTTGAACAGTTTTTTTTTTTTTTTTTTTTTTTTTTTTTTAACTAAAATTGCATAATTTTGCAGAAATATAGTTTTGAATTTTGGGTAATTCAAGCGTTTGCAATCTGTTCAGACATTCGTAAATTCATCTGTTTTTAACCTTTTCCATCTGTTGATATTGCGAAAATTTTCTACAATTTCCCATACACATTCATAAATATATGTTATTATGTAGCAACGTTGGAGTTTTAAACTGCTAAAGTTTTCTTCTTCTTTTTAAATGAAGTTTGAGGGGATTAAAAAAAAAAAAACATAACTTTCAATAATTTGATATCAATCAGCCTTACATAATATATATAAAAATAATATATCCAGGCTTAGAATTTAATTAAACACGATTTTTCTGATAAATTTGAAATTTTCAGTTAGAAAATCATTAGCTCAAAAATTATAAAATATCAACGCAACGATATACCTACTTGAATTAAATTAAATATTAGTTTTCTGTAAATTCTTTAATTTTTGATCGATTTCAACGATTCTTTACTGTGACCTCATGATCATCAATCTTAACAAACTTCAACATTTAACAAAAACGGTTTTAATTTCACGATATAGAATAAACATTTTTTGGCCTCTAATATCAATAGTATTAACAATAATAAATTTTGTACTTATCATTTGACGTAAATTGGAATATTTACGACATATAATTTCTCAAATTTTAAAATATCAATTCAAAGTGGCATAAAATATTTTACATTTAAAAAAAATAAAAAAATTATGAAATCTGAAATTTTTAAATGTTAACCAAACTTAGACATTTTTGGGCTATAAAATTATAAATACTATTCATAGATATTTTTTAACTTGTGTAAAAATCTGTTTAAGTTTGCTATTTTAAAATTTTTAGTAACGGAGTTTTACATTCCAATTCACCAAACACTTCACTTATGCATTAAATTAATTTCGTAACAGAAAATTAGAATAGAAAAGAAGACACTTTAAATCATGTAATTTCACTAAAAACATTTATGTTAACATTTTATGGTAAAATATATAAAATACATGACATGTAAGCATTTTATGTTAAAATAATGTTTAAAAATATAACAAAGCTTTACCCTTTAAACATTGGAATATCTGAAAATACCGATGTATAATAGTGAAACATTCTGTCAGATTTTTATAAAGTTCACTTATAATTATCCTTATTTGAAATGGGTAGAATATAAACTCGATATTTTTTTTTTGGATTAAAGAGAATTACTAGATCGCAATTTATTATTTTAACTATCACTGTTAAATTTGTTAAAAGCCATATTTTAATAAATTTAAATAATCCACCAAACTCATATTTTCAACGAATATAGCTACAAAAATTGTCTATTCATTTGGGAGGTGCTCAGATAGACTCAGAGGCATTTTCTTCAAAATTATAAGTATTTTTTGTTCGGGTGTTTAAAAATAAATATTTCAGGTTGATTTCTTTAGAAATCGACCTATTGCAATCACTTCGTTTATCTATCTATCTATCTATCTATCTATCTATCTATAATGAAAATTTTGTCATCACGATAACTCCCGACATAATACTCCAAATTGAACCACATTTGGACAGTGAATTAATCTTATAAATATCTTGGATGAGTTCGTTAACCAAGTTGCTCCGACTTTTTGTTTTCAAGTGGCAGCCACTTGAAAATTTCAAACCGGCATTGTAAAAAGCATATTTAAAGCAAGATTTGCTTGAATTTTGATGTAAATACAGGCCACGAAAAGATTTCAATGACGTTTGTTAAGGAAGTTTATCCGCCATTTTTAATAAAGTGACAGATATTTTAAGTTAAGCGGGACCACTTGAAGTCAGGCTACCACTTGGAAATTTAAAATCACTACAACTTCCGAAATAATACTCCAAATCGAACCAAATTTAGACAGTGTCTTAACTTATCATATAAATATCTTAGATGAGTTTATTAACCAAGTTGCTCCGCCATTTTGTTTTCAAGTGAAGACCACTTGAAAATTTCAAATTCAAATTATAAAAAGCGTATTCCGAATTTGTTTGAAATTTGATGTAAATATAGACCACATAAGGGTCTCGATGATATTTATTAATGAAATTTATCCGTAATTTTTAATAAAGTGGTAGATATCTTAAGTTAAGCGGGGCCACTTGAAATTACGCTACCACTTGAAAATTAAAAATCACAATAACTTCTAAAATAATACTCCAAATAGAACCAAATTTGGATAGTGCCTTAACTTATCTTATAAATAACTTAGATGAATTTGTTAACCAAGTTGCTCCGCCATTTTGTTTTCAAGTGGAGACCACTTGAAAATTTCAAATTTAAATTGTAAAAAGCGTATTCCGACATTGTTTGAATTTTCATGTAAATACAGACCACATAAAGATCTCAAAGATGTTTATTAATAAACTATATCCGCCATTTTTAATAAAGTGGCAGATATCTTAAGTTAAGCGGGGCCACTTGAAATCAGGCTACCACTTGAAAATTTAAAATCACGATAACTTCTGAAATAATACTCCAAATCGAACCAAATTTGGACAGTAATATTATCATATAATTATCTTGAATGCTTTCACTGGGCAACTTGCCCCGACATCTTGTTCTAAGTTCCAGCCACTTGAAATCACAATGCCACTTGAAAATATGCCATCACGATAACTTTTAAAATACTAAACTGATTCAAATAAAAGTTGGATAGTGAACTTATGGTTCAAATATCTAGGATAAGTTCACTTGGTGACTTGATACGCAATTTTATTTCCAAGTGAAAATTTGCCATTATGGTAACAGTAATACAGAATCAATTCGCATCAAATTTGGGTAGTGGATTTATCATTCAAATATCTCAGATAAGTTTGCTGGGCATTTCACTTTACTTTTTTTTACAAGTGGTGCCACCTGAAAATTTCTTATGCCGATAATTTTTGATATACAGATTTAGTTTAAACTAGAACTAGACAATGAACTTATCGTACATATATACTGGATTATTTCGCTGGGCAAGTTCTTTTGCCATTTTGTTTGCAAGTCGCAGCCACTTAGACTGCCGCTTGAAAATTTGCCATAATAATTCCTTTTGAAACGCGGCACTGATTTAAACCACAGTTGGTCAGTGAACCTAAGCTTCAAATATCTTGGATGTGTATGCTAGGCAACTTGTTCCACTGTGTTGTTTCCAAGTGGCGGCCACTTGAAAATTTGTTATCATTTTGTAACTTTAGAAATACTTAATCAATTCAAATCAAAGTTGAAAAATGGATTTATCATTCCAACAACAAAAATCTAGAAAATTCACGTAACTCGTGAACCAATCACGTTATTGCGTCCATCTTTGGTATATCGATAATAAGTGTTTTCCCGCCAAAACTCGCCAAATTTGGCGCATAGGGGAAAAGTCGCCAAATTTGGTGCCAAATCCATTACCTGCGTTACTGGATATTTTAATGCGTTTTTAAGGACAAATTAGGCTATTTTATTGCTAAAACAAACTAGAAATGCAAAAAACTAACATTTTATCAACTTATTGATGAGCCTCTTTGAAAGAATTTCAACAAAAAAAAAAAAAAAAAAAAAAAAAAAAAAAATTCAAATTTGCAACGATATCTTAGATGAGCAACTTTTTCTGCCATTTTGATCGAAGTGGCAGTCACTTAATTTTTCAACACTTTTGAGATTTTGAATTTATTCGAACTATATGTGTACAGTAGACTTATCTCACAAATACATTTCATATATTTGTGAACTTAACCCACCATTTTGTTTCCAAGCGCCGGCCATTTCAAAATTTTAAATTCACATAAAAATGTATTTGTGAACCGATTTGCTTAAAACTCCATATGTGCATAGCCTACAGCAACATTTCTACCAAGTGCATTAATAATTTGTAGCCGATTTTTCGAAACAAAATGACGGCTACTTGATAAGGAAAAAGAAATCAACCTACCCTTCCGAATAAGCCGGAAGGTCTTGTTTAGTATTTAAAATTGGACAACCAAAATTGTTTAAGGAAATATTTGTGTTTATGGAATTATGTGCCACTATTTTTTTTTCTGTATGTTACGTAAACACTTTATGATAAATAAAAGAAAATATGTTTACTTAAAAAAGTTGGAATTTTAAATTTTAATTTGCAAGAATTTCTGTTTTTTTAATTAATAAAACTGTTTAACAACAATGATAGATGGAAGGACGATACAATTTTAAAAAATGTATTAACAAGTCGGACATATTAAATTAGGTGATTTGTACAATTAGTTACAAAATTGATAAATTAAGATGCCGAAGTATACTGCAATGCCTATTAAAAAATTATTAATGTTTTCGAGCAGTTGGCAAATTACATGCGAAATGAGAGGTTATGTGTTCCATCTCTATGTTACAAATGAGGTTTTAAAGAATATTTTTAAAATTATCTAAGACATCTAAAAATGTTTGTAACAAACGCAATGTTAAAACTATTCTGATATTTGTCGTCATTTGCATTCCTATTGTTGTAGTAAATGGTATCTTCGAACTATATGTCTAGTATATTTCGATTTTAACAAATCATATACGTAATGAATAAATAACAGGCATTCATGTTGATCTAAACATTGAGTTAATATAGGGCATTAATATTTATCTTTGATAGAAGAAACCACATGTTTCAAAGAGTATGCATTTTTCACCGATCTTTTTATTTGTAATCGTCCGAAAAAAATTGAAACAATTATTAAACATTGTGTTTAAGAGCGGACAATACCTAATCTCGCCGGCAGCCTACGCCCATGTTATTCTATGGGAAAATTTGTTTACATAATTACTCATTACCTAATGAATATTTTTCAATTCTGTTTTCACTTTTAGAAAATTCATAAACGTTAAATTAGCACTTGTTTTCCAAAAATTGATTTTTTAAAATTTTAATATTTCATTTTGCGATTAGAAAATGAGAAAAATTCATTTTGTGAAAAATCGCATTTTTGAACTCAAAATTAAAATATAAAAATTAAACAAAATGAATTTTTCAAAAATGAGTACTCATTTAACGGTTATGAATTTTCTGACAGCGAAAACAGAATTTAAAAATATTCTTTAGGTAATGTGTAATTGTAGCAACAAATTTTCCCATAGAATAACATGGGCGAAGGCTGCCGGCGAGATTAGGTATTGTCCCCTCTTAAGTAATCGAATATTCGTATGGATAATGATTTAGGAATTTACTTTTATTACTAGTTTTTTTTATCACTCTTTCGTATGACTTACAATTGTAATTATACATACATTATGTAATGTAGGATTTTTAAAAAAAGTTAACTTTAACCACAAAAACTAGTTTACTTTACTTGAGATTAAAATAAACAAAAAACCATAATTATCCGAGCGCATACGAAAATAACATCATTTAAATTTGTCCTTATAAGATTTTTAGAAAACTCGAAAAAATGGAAATGAATATATAAATAAATAATGACTACATTTTTGTAAAGTATATTAGAATGTAATAGGAGTTTTTTGTAATGGTGTTTTCTGTATGCTTCCAAAGTTTTGTATTCGATAAAATATTATTGATTAATGACTTTTTGGAAGTGAAAAATAAAAAGTATCTGTTGTTTTTAAATAAAGAAATTAATATTTCGTATCATCGATATACATTCTTCTCATGTCTGCATAAATTTTATTATCACTGTGTTTATTTAACGAAGAACAGAAATAGAAATATTGGATTTCAATAATAAATTCACTTCTCTCTCTTTCTTATACTGATGACAAAGTAGAATTTTGTCCCATAATTTTCTACATTTAGTATTAATATATTTAGCATTTTATTGGAAAATAATTACATCTGAGAACAATATATGAACGTTAGCGTATTAATCTAACAGATATTTTTATAAGAAGCATTATTTAAATCTCTCCCCCTCTCCCCCTATATATGTGTATATATATATATATCATTAATTCTACGCTTTGTACCAGTTATGGTTCTTTAGAATTTAGACGTTTTCATCTAAAGACGTTCTTTAGGAATAATCTTAAAGCTTTAGCAGTATAAAAAAAACTTATTATACCTCATATATTTCCGTAAAAGTCGTGTACTGAGTAGGAAAAAAAGGACAAGTAAAAAATTAAACAATACTAAAAATGTTTTGGATCACCCTGTAAAAAGAAATGCTTTAAATGGATTTTCGTTGTAGCATGTGATTATGAGGATTATCTGTATAAATATTTATGAGGCTATCACATATATTCATGATGGAGATATAGGTGGTTTTTTTTTTTTTTATTGTAAAAAAAAAAAAAAAAAAAAAAAAATGTGATACGTTGGGTATTAGACATTTTTTAGGAAATTCTGAATTAAACACAGCACACCACAATCAGAATGCAAAAATATTAAATATCTTGAGACATGTGAGCTTTTTTTACGAAAACATTTTTTACGGAGCATGTGCTAGATTTAAAAAATTTCATTTGCGTAATTTAATAGTCGAAAGTATTGAGCAACTTACAGTCGTATGAAAAAGCTTAAGACCACCCATAGGAAAATCAGATTTAATAGAATTCCGCAAAGATAACATACATATTTTACATCTAAAAAAACAAAATAGACTGTACATGGTTATTTATGGTGCAATCCTCTTAGGTATGCTATAAATAAGAGAATTCCTGTAAGCTTTAGAATTGTCTGTGCACCAGACATGCTCTTTTGCTCCAACAAGTGCCGTAGCAATGGATGGTTGCTTTTCGGTGACTTTATTTTTCCCGATGCACCACAGATTCTCCATTGGATTAAATTACGGGCTGTTACCTGGCCAGTCAAGCAATTTGATGTTCTGTGCCTTCAGATGTTTCTTGAAAATTCAGATATTTCTTCTTATGACACGGAACCCCATCATGCATGAAAATTGAACATTTATGAAGACGATTGCGAAACTTCAACATTTCACGTAATAAATTAAGGTGCCGATTTCCGTTCATAATGGTTTTAAGGTGCACAAAATGCAGACTAGCAATACCGGGCAACGACAATGCACCCCATAACATTTAGTTGGAGGATGTTTCACAGTTTGAATGGTATATCCCTCATTTGAATCGTATGTCTCTCATCATGTATTTTCCCCCTTGGGCGGCGAACACTTCTAGCACATGTAGAAAATTGCTGCACACTGATTCATCCGAAAATAAGACACTACTCCAATACTGCACTGTCTAATTTTTTTATTGTCTGGCAAAAGTCGGTCGTTTCATTTTTCACACTTGGAGTAAATCGAGGTTTTGTTGCATGTTTATGGGATGATAAGCCAAAAGTTTTGGCCAAACGTCTTGAAAAAGTACTCAAACTGAGGTTGGTTTCTTTTGCAGCCAGATAATGTCTTATCGTATCGCAGGAGGTTCTTGTATCTCGTACGACCATCCTTCTTATCACATGATCATCACGTGCACTTGTTTTTCGAGGGAGACTGCTTTTCTTGAAGTCCACATTTTTTTCCGAAATTTTAAATTTACTAATAGCTCGATGCACAGCTCTCTTGCTCACAAACTTATTTGACGCTCGTAAAATCCAATTTTATGCAGGGTCTGATCTTTTTGTAAGAGTAAGTGAAGGTTTGTTTTACCCATTACAATAATTACACAACAGCGCTGTCTACGACAAAATCCAGTAAACAACTGGCGATAAACGTGGCGGCCACCTTTATTTATAGCAGTAGAATGCAACTGATGTAATCAGCACATGAGATAACGCAATAATCTGCGCAAATGATGTGCTATGTGCTAAAATACTGAAAATCGGCTACTGGTCTTAAACTTTTGCAAATGGCTGTGTATGAAAACCCCAAACAAATACAACGTAAATTCAAAAAGTTACGAATGATAAAATGAACAGAATTGTATTACCATTGAGCATTGATTGAATTAAAATAAAAATGTGAGTAAAACCTCTTAAACTTTAGCTTTGATTTTAAATATAGTATGAAAGGAGTATGATTAGCATTAGTATTTATCGAGCCACTGAAAAATGTTCGCATACACTAAGCACTATTATAAGAATATGCTCGTTATGTGTCTTAGATTTTTCATGCGATTTTATCAGTTTCCAACATTGTTTAAGAGTAATTATAAACTTGATTATGCTATATGTCGATCCTTCTGTCGTTACGTGTGAAACCACATAGCAAAATGCCCTAAATGTAAATATGTAGTGCGAAATTGTTAATCGATGATAACCGCTTGGTTTGCTGTTCTAGTTTCATACTACCTTAGCTCTCTAACTGCAACGCTGAGACGCAGGAATTCATTTGCATAAAGGTGCCAGATTGTCATAATAAAGATGACGCTTACTGTATATTTCAATTTTGTATAAACATAATGTGAATAATCTACATAAATTGATAAGACAATCTTTCGAAATAATAATAATAATAAACAAAGTTAGAATATATATTTAACTAAATTGTTTGAAGACCTGATTATAACAACAATTTTACGAATAAAAATGTAAAGATAAATTATGGAGACGATAAAACTTTCTATAGAGTATGATAGTAAGTTGTCAGTGAAATGATTTTACGCTTTCTGCTGTAAACAGAAAAACTGAAATTATACAATTATTCGCTTTTTTTTTTTTTTATCGATGACAAACTCCAGTGTTTATTTAAAATATCAATACCATTAGAATTACTTAAAAAATCCTTCACTGCAAACAGAAGTGTCTTAAATTCCGACAGAAATGTGTCTGAAATACCAATTTAGACTTTATAAATGTATTAAACAGGTAAAGATACAAATTTTCAGACACCACACGCGTCTGAATTTAAGACACATAAACATCTTTATAAAAATTAATTAAATTAATTGTCTGAACAATATTAATATGTCTGAAATTAAGACACATTGCAGTTTTGACAATTCGAAATTAAGACATTTTTCAATTCAGACACCTAGAAATTCAGACATTTGACAGTTCAGACACTTAGAATTTCAGACACTTGTATAAATTAGCAAATTTCGCACCTAATCTATTTTAAGGTTCTTTCCACATCCGCTTCCTTTAATAATATTGTATTTAATATGCGTTTAGGCTGTTTAAACCATTTAGCTTTGTGAAATTGAAAAAAAAAAAATGTACGCGACTGTACTTATTTTTTTAATTTAATAAAATAGAAAAAATCACAAGAGTTCCTTAATATCAGTGTAAAACAACCAATTTTCTGTTTTTCACGTAAATGATTTGTTTTCCGTTAAACATAAGTTTTAAAGAGGGAGAGAGAGAAAGAGAGAGATAAAAGGAAAAATGAAACCGATTTTGAAATATCATATTCTGCAATTTTTGCACATTTATCACTCATATTTCAAAAAGAAAAAACAATAAAAATGCACACATAAAATTTAAAACGGAAATGTATATTAAACTTTAGGTATTTCACTGTCGATGGCTGTAGCTCAATCGGTTGGTCGCTGGCTTGTTAATTCATAGTTCATCAGTTCGAGTCCAGCTTGTCGGAGAGGTTTGCTATGTGTGCAAAGTTTCGCATAAAAGTTTTCTGCATGCTCTAAGAAATTCTACATCCAATTTTTAACCGGTAATTAAACCATACGCGATCTTATTTATTTTTAATTTATTTTCTTGTTTATTAGTGCCCATAATAATAATTTTAAAGAATGTTGTAATGTAGGTATGATTTCGGAGTTTATCTCTGTCCGTCTGCCCGTCTGTCAGCGTGTGTACTCTATAACTGTCGTAAATATTTGTGGAATGATTTTAAACGAGTATTTCTATCTATAAATGACTTTGTTTTAAACTTATCTTAATACATTTATACTGCACAAAATGTATCGAAATTCACGTATATTGTATTTATTCACATAAGTATGTCTCCTACAGAAATGGTAAAAATACAGAATAATACACATTAGTAATAGTAATACACATTAGTAATACATATTAGTAAGAATGGTTGTTTTACAGGTTGCACAAAATATTTAAATAGGTTGTCAGAAAAAAAAAATGAAAATGGCTTAAAAGGCTTCATAGTTTTTCCGAGAGGTTATTTTTTAACACTTCGAATAAAATGGAATTATTTCCTATTCGCCATGATATTCGACATTATAATGGACAATTTTTAATTATAGAGGCTCATTTGTGTAATTAAAAATTGCCTATAAGCAATTTTATATGTGTTCAATTTGTCAGGATTGTGAATTATACAATATATTTGTATTCGAATTTCCGGAGCCACAAATTTTTCACTTAATCAGGAGTTGCTCAGTTTGTTATAACTTTCTCTTTCATCTGATTAGTAAATATTATTATATCTCTGTATATATTGAAGTAGTTTAATTCTTTTAGCATTTATTTATTGAAAATCTTAATTAAATATAAAGTTTAACATTATTTACAAGAAAATTTTTGTATGTATTTACATATTATATTATAATTTTACCGATTATTCATATACAAAAGGGAAAAAATATTATTAAAGAATTATATGTTTTTTTTTTTTTTTTTTTTTTTTTTTTTTGTGTAATAATCACATTTTTCTTTAAACAACATGACTTTTAAAAGGAAGTATAAAAGATTATACTACATTCATTACTAGGAAATATGTTTATGTTATTAGAAGAATAAACAAAGAAAATATTAATTTCCTAAATGTGTGTTAAAATGAAGGAGCGATGTAATAATATTTCCTTAACTGAAAGCATTCTTTATGTTTGAATAAATATATCTTAGTACCTATGTCAACAACAGGTAATTCTACTGTGTAGTAGATTAATTATGAGTAAAAGATGAGTTTTCTCAACATGCATTGGAGTTTAATGCTGTGTAAATTAATTATCAACGTTCCTTTTTAGAAAAATCTTGTTGACATTAGATTAACATAACATTAAATATATCTTAATAAAGCACAATTTTCCCTTCATATCTTGTGAAATAATTTTTATGTATGTGAAAATTTATTTAGATTTGTGAAAAGATTTTTACCAAAAGACGAAATTTATAAATTCCTTGTATTTCAAGGAAATACACACTCTCCCACGCGCATACGTAAAATAGATCGTTCTATCTATACATATAATAAAATAAGATGTTTGTGTGTGTGTGTGTGTGTGTGTGTGTGTGTCATTGTGCATGTATATCTAGAGCCTTTTAGGAAAACGGCAGATCGCAGAGCTACACAAATTTGCATGGAGGTTCGTAATGATCTCCCCTGGTGCACCTCGAAGCCGGATTTTCGAATTTCTTATTAGTTTTCTTTTAATTAATTAAAATGTGAAAAAAAAATAACCTTCTAATTTCTGATAAATTAGCCATTTAAACTTTATCCATAATTTAATTGTTGCCATTTATTTTTCGACAGAATTAAAAAAGAAAAGAAAAAGTACATTTATTTAAAACGAGGAAAGTAAATTAAATAAATTAGAAAATAAATTAGAAATATCAGCCGTATCGTTACAAATAAGATACCAAATGAAAGAAGCAATATTTGTGAATCCAACGGATTAAACAGCTTATCTATCGGACAATTAGATTTTTTTAAATTAACTAAAGTAGGAATTTTAGGTGGCAACGGCAGAAGATTGTATGGAAAGAAGATTGTATGGCAGAAGATTGTATGTTTCTGTTTTAAATAGATTATTTAAACTCTATGAACCATATTTTTATTTTATCACTTTCATTAATAGATCCTCCTGGACGATTTTTTAAATTTCGGTGTTGAAGTACGCAGAATGTTTTTCGACAAGAAGTTTAATATAGCAAGAGCCATTTTAATCTAAGTAACTCAACAAAAATATAAATAATTATAAGATAAAAACTTTTTATAAACCATGTTTTTAAATTTTCTGTAGAATCATAGATATAGAACTCACTACATTAGCACTTTATCAATGCGTATTGTTACGAAATTGTAAATAATTGTATTTATTTTTGTATAAATTCTTTCAAAGAGGCTTTGTAAGTTGATAAAAATGTCAATTTTCTGCATTTCTAGCTCTTTTTCGCGTTAAATTAGCTTAATCGTCCCTTTAAAACGCATTAAAAAGTTCCAATAGGCAGGTAATGAATTTGGCGCCAAATTTGGTGGCTATAGAAAGGAGTTTATAGAAAAAATGCAGTTTTAAAGATATCAAATTTATTTCAGCAAGCACTATTTTAAACCTAAAAAACATTAAAAAATAAACAGAATAGGAAGGATTCTTATATATAAACAAAAAGGTGTCTGATAAAATTATTAGAAAATAGTCTTCCCCTTTTCATAAAAAAAATAAATAAATAAATAAAATAAAAAATCCATCGCTAATATGGCGACAAAAAGTCAAAAGCCGCCAATAGAGCAACATAATAAAGTTGTGTAGCACGATAATGTTTACCTATTTATTTATTTTTACTTTCCGAACACTATAGTGAGGAAAGTATTGTAATCATGTCAAAAATCCGAATTCGAGATTTTGATGTTTCTATACGTTTCGAGGTCCAACGAGTCCGTTTTCACTATTTTTACGATGATGTATGTATGTGTGTGTGTATGTATGTGTGTATGTATGTGTGTATGTATGTGTGTATGTCTGTGAGTGAACACGCTAGCGTCTAAACGCTTTGTTCGAATAAGCTGAAAGTTGGTACGTATATTGTAAGTCACCATAGTACGAACCCTATAGATTTTGGTGAATCTAGCACTTATAGTTTTTTTACAGGGACACAAAGAAAAATTCTTTATCATTATGGCCAAGGGACCAAAATCTTAAAAGTGCGATAGCATCTAAACGCCTTATTCAATTGAGCAAAAACTTTATACACATATTATAGGTCACAGATACTCAATCTGTATATATTTTGGAGAATCTAGCACTTTTAGTTTTTCTACAGGGACACAAAGAAAAATTATTTGCCAAATTTTTAAAAGTGTGATAGCGTCTAAACGCCTTATTAATCTCAGCAAAGAATTTGTACACATGTTATAGGTCACATTTGAACCAACTGTATAGATTTTGGTGAATCTAGCACTTACAGTTTTTTTACAGGGACACAAAGAAAAATTCTTTATCTTTATTGCCTATGAGACCAGCGATAGCATCTAAACGCCTTATTCAATTGAGCTGAAAATTTGTATGAATATTATAAATCACTGTTGCACTAACTATAAGCATTTTGGTGAATCTAGCATTTATAGATTTTTACAGGGACACAACGAAAAATTCTTTATCCTTAAGATCTAAGGGCTCAAAGTTCAGTAGCGTTAAATAAAACCTTGTGTGATATATGGAGAAAAATACTCAAACACTCTGTTATGGTTTTCTCTTTTTTGTTTGTTTAGCAACTCCTCTTTCTTTATTTTATCTACAAAACTGTTAGTTACTCAATGTTCGGAAAGTCGAGTGGAGTCACTCCAGATTTTTTTATACAATAATCACTATGCTAATTTATTATACAAACAAATGAGCCTCTGCGTGTTACTGCACTATATATATTAGTATATTATTTAGTAGATTTATAGTTCAACCATTCGTTTTAAAGATATTGACGAGACCTTTTCGAAGATATCCATCTAGAAAATTTACTCCCCTCGAGCGGGGACTTCCCCCCCCCAGGGGGGTGGGGTGGCGAGGCTCCTACATATACAAAAAAAAATTCCCAGTTGACTATCTCTATTATAAATAATTCTTGTAAATTTCATAATGATTACTAAAAAACAATTCTCTTTATGCACATTTATACAAAATTTTGTCTTATATATCACCATGTTAAAAATTTAGTTAAAGCGGGATGGCAACGCAACCTGTAAAACATTTTTTACCAAAAGTTGATAGACACTAATTTATGTCAAGCCAACTTCAGTTCATTGTTTTAGATATTAAACTAATGTTAATTTTTGAATTTGTAATGACGGTTTATAATTGTATTAACCTTTTAATCGCCAATTTTATGCCAAGCGATCGTTTGACTAGAGAAAGAGACGGTTAAGAAATGCAGTCATCAATATTGCGCAATCTAAAATAAATTACATCCTGTGTTGAAATAATATAAATTCTGACAATGAGTTTCCTTGTTTTATGACCTATTTGAGAACACTTTTTACTTTATAATTACGTTTAATGTCAGAATTTCCGTTAGATATTATTATTATTTTATTTTCTTTTTATCCCATAAAATAAATTACTTTTCTATTTAAAAGATAAACATTTTATTTATAATTTAGATATAAAACATATACAAATTAGATTTCTGAATGATGTGTGTTAATGTTTTATGTTAATAAATAGTGTAGGTCGTATGTATAATTAAAATTGTGCAATTTTTAATGACACTTAAAAAAAAACAATTCTTTCTTCAAATGTCTGAAAACAAATTATGTGAATAAAATATCACACATGAAATTTAATTATTTTATATTGCGATAATGCATTATTTTATCATTAGATTTTGTTTTAAATAAAAACTCAATTAAAATTTAACCAAACATATGTGAACACCTTCACACAGACATTTTCTAAAAATAGTCAAATAGTGTTCTACGGCTCTCAAAACGTGTAAATCCATCAAAAACCCGAGATCGAAAACTTTTACGAATCCAATACTTTCTTCTGTTGAATATAGAAGAAAGTAAAAATATTAGTTGTCTAAAATACGGCAGAAATAGCGCTCATAGCATATTGTTACAAGGATTAAGTCTAAATTGGTGACAAAAATTCAAAATTCGCCAAAGAGAACTATTTTAAGGTTGTACTATGATCAGGTTTACAAACCATGAATTATATATAACCACAAAAATACTTCTTGTTTTTCGATACTATCTATTTCGAAACTGTTATCTAATAAGCACCTAAATGGAATACTATTGGTAAACCAATCTCGCAGGTAATAGGGACAGGCGCCTGAGTTTTAGAGGGTAACCAAATCGCTGCCGAAGTCAGCAGGGACCTGAAGCGAGCTTTTGAGCAATTTTAGTATTTTGTTTTATTTTATTTTTATAAAGCTATATAGAAAAGAGTGTCCTTTAAATTCAGTGACCAGCGAAGCGGGCTAAGCCTGCTAGTATTTTATAAAATTAAGGAATCTAAATACTCTTGATTTTATACAGTTTAAAATATTCTTCAAACGTCATAAAAGAAAATTCACTCAAAATTGCCCTTTTTAAAAAAAAATATTTTATGACATTTAGATGGAGAAGTTCAAAAATGTAAATAATAATTATTAAATTTTAATGCAGTCAAAAGTGGAATTTTTTTTTAAAGGTTATCTAATGAGATATTTCATTTCACAAAGATTCTACGAAAAACAAAAACTGTGATTAAACTCACAATGACTAGTGTTATATTTTAACCTTCCTACCCTGTATGGGTCGATTCGACCCATTTTTAAAAAAGATTTTGTGATATCCCAGAAAGATTTTAATTCTGAACAGTAAATGTACAAATGAACAATACACATAAAAAAAAAATTGTGTAGAAAAAATTTCTTGCGGTCTAAGTAACCATATTACTACCTGGGTCGATTAGATCCATGCAGGTAAAACGTAACATTTTTTCAACAGGGTAGGAGGTTTAAATATTTCATCTTATATATCTTATCGTAATCTTTTTAAACCTGGCTCTGGCAATATTTTTCAAGCTACATAGATGTTAAATGGGTATTTTTCAATTAATACTATAAAATTGAAAATATCATTACTAATTTTATGTGCTCTTAATATTGAATTTTATAGATTTCCGGATAGTGATCGAGTAAATTTTAAAGGTTTTTATGTACTTGTAAGGTTTTGGAGTCACACTCAATCTGTTTCGGGTTCAAGTGCTCGACATCACGCTGGAGTTGTTCGTAGAGTTTTGGGTTGGGTGGAAATAAGGTTGGTTACCAGTCGAATTTGATTTTAGCTGGCGATGTTCTTTTTGGAAGTTTTCTTTACTGGATTGTAAAAAAATCACTATTTTTAAAACACTTTATAATTACATTTGCTTGGAATTTTCCATTATTTTACATGTATTTCATGCATACTTATTTTTAAGTTAAAAATAATATGATCACGTAAACATTTTTGACATCAGCTTAAAATGCTTTAAAACTAATTTTAATATTAATATGAGATTTTTCCTCATTTTAAAATTTTAATTAATTAAAAATTACTAAATAAAAATTAAAATTTCTAGCTTCAAGATCCGTCAGAAAAAGTTTAAACGGACTTCTATGCAATGTTCTGTAGCTCTTTGCTCTTGCTTACCTACAAATCGACCGACAATGACGCAGACACATAGACGTCTTCTTTTATTATTTGTAGATATATTGAAATATTTAACATATTTGTATAAAATTAATATGGACATGATTTATCTATTAGAACTGCAATAATACTATTTTATTTATTTTATTTTATTTCTTTAAAGTTCAACTAATATTACCTGTATTGATTTCTAATTAATTGAACTGTTGTATGTATGTATATTTATTTATTTATTTATAGCACTCGAAATTGATAATGAACGAAGTCACATATATTTGTGGCACCACCAGTTGCCGAGATATTTGGCGCTAAGTGCAGGATTCGAACACGGGTCACCTCTACCGCCATTGACGTTCAGAGCCAAAAATCACGTAAATTCCGTCTAGTATCCCTTAGAAAGACCTCAACGGGCAGAACTCTTACTACAGGCCAAGGACCATAGAGTTGTCAATCGGCCTTAAACCACACAACCAGCCAGCAACTTGACTATGGTAAATAAACTACACAGTGATAACATGGACTTGAACTTGGTATCTATGTATTTAGTATGGCCAGTAAAATCTTAATTATATTTATTTCTGTTCTTTCATTTTATTTTAAATGTAATTTTTAAAAGAAAAGTGTTTATATTCTGACAAATTTTTCCTTCTCTTTCCCTCTCACAAACTCATACTGATTTTATTCTTATGAATCTATAAACCAGAAATTATCATAAAATAGTTGCTTTGGTTGTATCTTTTTTATATCATCATTAAACTTTAAATGTACGTTTTGTTAGCAATTTTTGTGCATAGTTATTCACATGTTGTTAAGTATGGTAGAGAAAAAAATTAGATGATAACATCATCATTAATGTTTGTATTTTAGTGCTTTCTAATCCAAAAATACAGGAATTATGTTATATTATTCAACAAAATGGTGTTAATTCTAAACTTTGTTGTTTCGCATGTCGAACATGTAAATTTAAGACTATATAACACTAAAAGTATTCATGATTTTCTCATATTAACGACATAAGCATTCTTTTTTCAATATATTGCATCTATTAAACTTTCGTTAAAGAGAAATTCATGATTGGTTAAAAGGAAATATATTTTTTAAATTTTATCATTTTCTTAACTTATGTACGAAAAGTGTTACATTCATGAAAAGTACCTAAATTTGAGATTTTCATGTATCTATACACTAGGAGGTAACACGAATTCATTCCTGCTAAATTTAAAGGGATATATATATATATATATATATATATATATATATATATATATATATATATATATATATATATATATACATGCATATGTATATATATATAAGTGTGCATGCATGAAATGAAGACGATGATGCTGCACTCAGTCTATCTGAAAATTGATGTATTATAGGTCGATTTGTTCGAACTGTATAGATTTCCATTACGGTAGGTCTTATACTTTTTATACACGTAAGCAAAGAATAAATTATTTTCATTACGTTCTGTGTCATATTTCAAACGTCTGAACGCCATTTGACTAAAAGACATCAGATAGGCAAGTTCTAGTTCTTCATCGATTGATTATTATGAAAAACGTCATGCCTATTATTTATATTTATTTTAGCGGAAAACACGAATATATTTACAAAAATCACGCCGTTATACAAGAAAAATTTTCAAATGGTAATTGCTGTTTTATTATTATTATTATTATTATTATTATTATTATTATTCAGTACTTACATAATACGTAATCATAAATGGTATTTTTATGAGACATCAACTCTTGAATCGCTATAGAAAAGCTATAAAATTTACTAAACGTGAATGCAAGTCAGGAATATATCCAAAGAAGTGAAAGTTTGGCGATTTTTTCTTTTGTGATTTTCATCTTGAGAAGATTAAATACAGGTAAATACTCAATCACTTTTATATCCCAACGGACTCAACGAGAAGTCGAGCTTTTGACATTGCAGAAGAGCAAATACTACAACGCATTCTAAGAACTGTGCAGATTTTTCTCTTTCTATCAGTATTTATACAAATTATAAACGTATTTTATAGAAAGGGCATATAGAAAAGATAATAATTGAATTTTATAGAAAAGATAATAATTTATAGAAAAGATAATAATTGAATGATGATTTAAAACATCAGAATAAAACAACACAACTTTAAATCTTCAAATGTCGTGTTCAAATTTGGAATGCCCAATTAAACAAATTACAATATTTAAAATAAAATTGTTTGAATTTCGGCAACAGGTTTGAATTTCGGCAACAGAAATGCGATGTTTATGAGTATTTCACACACATAGGTATATATATATATATATATATATATATAGATACTAGCAGGCTTTGCCCGCTTCGCTGGACATTAAACTTAAATGATTTGTCAAAATTCCATACCTTTATAATAACCTCGCTGTGATCGGAAGAGGTTTTTCTCACTCGCAACGTGAGGAGTCTGGGCCCCTACTACCTTCAACAGCAACTTACGCACTTCTTACTGCCCCTTCCTCAGCGGGTGAGTTCGAAGTTTTGCAAAATCCCACTAATTTGCATAATGCATACACTTAATCAATATCCACACACAAAAATTCGCCCTTCTAAGATAATTTAAAGCGCATCCAAACTGGAAAACATGTTTTTACACATGTTTATTGCCCTCCGACTCAGAGAAGGTAGGTAAAGGGGGGCGGGGGATTTCGAATTTCGTAAAAACCCGTTACAATAAGTGCCGGATGCATACAAACAATTTACGCACCAAATTTCGTGACCACAGAAGTCTCAAATAGAAAATATTATTAATGAACAAATACAAAAAGCACAGCTTTAGTATGGGATCCCTTTGGTAACTTTAAATATTTTATGCCATTTTTGCGATGAATTAAAATGGCTATCTGAATTGTGCAACTAAAGATCTTAGTGAGAAACGTCTGAGCTACTTCGGGGCCAAATTTCAAATTTTGCCAAAGCGATCCGATACTAAAGCTGTTCCATACAATAAATAAATAAATAAAATAAAATAAAATAAAATAATAAAACAAAATAATATAATATAATATATATATATACTAGCAGGCTATGCCCGCTTCGCTGGTCACTATTTTTAAATGAATCATTATAATTAGTAAATTCTCAAAATTGCATTAATTTTTATCATGTGAAAAAGAAAAAAAAAAAAACTCTGATCGGGAAAAATGTCGCACCGGGTCCCCACAGCCTTCGGCAGCGTAGACCCGTGCGTGATGCGCACGCGCGAATGCATATATAAGAGCGCCCTAATAAATTTACAAATTCGAAAATATCCGCAATCGATTTGTAAGTATCAAAAACCTCTATGCACCAGTTTTGAACGATCTATCTCTATCTTTATTTTTTTTGCCCTACCGCTTCCTCCCCCTTCCCGCCCCTCCCAATAATTTTAAAAATTCAAAAATATCCGCAATCGATTTGTAGGTATCGAAAACCTCGATGTACCAATTTTGAATGATGTAACTCTATTTTTTTTTGCCCCTCTGTCCCCCCCCCTTCCCGTCCCTTCTAATAACTTTACACTTTCGAAAATATCCTCTTTCGATTTGCAGGCCTCTAAAACCTATCTGTACCAATTTTGAACGGCCTAACTGTATTTCTATTTCTTTTTGCCCATAGCCCCCCCTCTTACCGCTCCTCCTAATAATTTTACAAATTCGAAAATATCCGCAATCGATTTGTAAGTATCGAAAACATCTATATACCAAATTTGAACGATCTAACTGTATTCTTATTTTTTGCCCCCCTCTCCCCTCCCCTCTTCTCGCCCCTCCTAATAACTTTACACTTTCGAAAATATCCCCATTCCAGTTGCAGGCCTTTAAAACCTGTTTGTATCAATGTTGAACGGCCTAACTGTATTTCTATTTTTTTTGCCCATAGCCCCCCGTACCGCCCCACCCTCTTCCCGCCCCTCCTAATAATTTTACAAATTCAAAAATATCCGCAATCGATTTGTAAGTATCGAAAACCTCTACGTACCAATTTTGAACGATCTGACACTATTTTTATTTTTTTGCCCCCCCCCTTCCCCTCCCCCCTCTTGCCCTTCCTAATAACTTTACACAATCGAAAATATCCCCATTCGACTTGCAAGCCTTTAAAACTTATCTGTACCAATTTTGAACGGCCTAACTGTACTTTTATTTGTTTTTGCTCCATTGCCCCCCCCCTTGGTGCCCCACCTGGGGGCTGAATTTCTAAAATTCCAGAAATTGTTTTTTAGATAGTTGCATTAGCTATATTTTAGAGCAAAAATTTCACGTATATCTATTTTTTTTGTTTGAGATATATAGGATTATGCGAAATCACGTTTTACGCATGTGAAATCAGGTTTTGCCCCCCCCCCCCGGCCCCCTTGGGGCCCGAATTTCAAAAATTCCAGAAACTGATTTTTAGACATTTGTATTAGCTATATTTTAAAGCAAAAATTTTACGGATATCTGTTTTTTTTGTTTGAGATATAAAGGATTTTGTGAAATTACGTTTTTCAACTCCTCCCCCCCTTGGGGGCGAATTTTGTAAAATCGCTTGCGGAGTTGTCTTTCTCGGGTCGTAAACATTAACCGTGCCAAATATGGTCCCGCTCGGTGAAACGGCCTAGGATTCTATAGCGGACACACACACACACACACAGACAGACTCTTCTCTTTTATATATATAGATATATATATATTATGATATTTAAAAAATAAAAATAAAAAATCTTAATAAAATCTAAATTATAACCATTTCTAATTAAAGGGAGAACATAAAAGAACCTTATAAGGTACATAATAACAACGAAAAATATTGTTTTACTATAGGAAAGAAATGTACTGTTTAATTAAATAAAAATATTAAACTAATGCCACATATCTCTATGAAAATATTTATCCGCACAAATTCCTGATTTAAAAAAAAAAAAAAAAAAAAAAAAAAAACCACCAACTTTTGTTGGTCAACTATTTTTTTTTCTAATTTTTAATATTATTAACATGAAATTAGAAATATTTCATTTTATTTCTGGAAAAGAAAAAATATATATAAATCTATATTAATAAAATCAGACTTTTGTTTGTAAATATGTCGGAATCAAATTATTTTACAATATCTTCACGATTCACACCCCATGAAAGCCGAAAATCACTTCAGAAAATGTTGCCTGTGTGTGTGTGTCATCGTGTCTGTATGTTGCTTTTTTTGTCCGGGCAACACTCCAGAACGGCTAAACGGAAATCAACGGCGCTTGGCGGAAACTTCGGTCTTCACCCACCTTAAAATTATATCTATAGAAATTTTCAAAATTTTGATTAGTTTTTGAAATGTGGGTAAAAAACGCCTGCGCATGCGCCATAAATATTGTTTCGCTAAAACGCTTTCAATGGAAAAATAAAATATAAAAAATAAAATAAAAAATAAGTTAAAGACTTTTTTATTCGCATGATTCGCACTACAAATAATGAAAAGATTGAAACGAAATGTTGCCATTTAAATTTCATCTTTAGTTAATTAAAAAAAAAAAAAAAAAAAAAAAAAAAAAAAAAACTAATTGTCGTATCGAAAAACTGTTTACACCCCAGGATTCAGAAAAATCACCCCTTTCATTTGGTACTGAATTTGTAGCAATAGTTCTGATATTTCTAATTTATTTTTCTCTTTTTCCGTTTTTCCGTTGCCACTTAAATTTCATACTTTAGTTATTTTTAAAAAAATCTAATTGTCGCATCGAAAACCTGTTTGTACCCCTGGATGCAGAAAAATAGCCCCTTTCATTTGGCATCAAATTTATAAATATAGGTCTGACATTTTTAATTTCTTTTAACCTTTATCCGTTTTCAACGCAAATTCGGTAGAAGGTTTTATATTTATATATACGCGTTTATATAATTTTTTTTATTTTCCAGAAATACAATGAAATATTTTCTATTCCACGAGAATAATAATAAAAATTTGAGAGAAAAATAAATAGTTTTTTTTTTTTTTTTTTTTTTTTTTTAAAGTCAGGAATTTGTATGTGGATAAATATTTTTATAGAGATATTTGGCATTAGTTTAATATTGTTATTTAATTAAGCAATACTTTACTTTCCTGCAATAATAATTTTTTTTTTTAATATTGTTATTATATGTACCTTATGAGGTTCTTGTATGTTCTCCCCTTAATTGTAAATGATTATAATTTGGATTTTATTAAGATTTTTTATTTTTATTTTGTAAATATCGGAAAAAGAGTTTTTATTTTATTTTAATTTAATTTATTATTTTATTTATTTATTTATTTATTTTGTGTATGGAACAGCTTTAGTATCGTATCCCTTTGACAAAATTTGAAATTTGGCACCGAAGTAGCTCGGACATTTCTCACCAAGATCTTTAATTGCACAATTGAGATAGCCAATTCAATTCATGGCAAAAATGGCTTAAAATATTCAAAGTCACCAAAGACCCCTTTGGTGGACCCCATACTAAAGCTGTGCTTTTTGTATTTATTTATTTATAATATTTTCTATTAAAGACTTCTGCGGTCACGAAATTTGGTGCGTAAACTGCTTGTATGCATCAGGCACTTATTGTAACTGGATTTCACGAAATTCGAAATCCCTCCCCCCCTTTCCCGGAGTCGGAGGGCAATAAACATGTGTAAAAACATGTTTTTCCTTTTGAATTCGCTTTGAACTATCTTAGAATTGCGAATTTTGGTGTGTGGATATTGGTTAAGTGAACGCATTATGCACATTAGTGGGATTTTGCAAAACTTCGAACTCACCCAGTGAGGAAGGGGAAATAAGAAGTGGGTAAGTTGCTGCCGAATCAGTGGGGACCAAGACTCCTCACGTTGCGAGCGCGAAAAACCTCTGTCAATCACAGCGAGAACTTAGGTTATTAATAAAGATATGGTACTTTGACAACTCATTTAATTTTAATGTCCAGCGAATCCGGCAAAGCCTGCTAGTGTGTATATATAAAAATAAAACCTTCTACCGAATCTGGGTTGAAAACGGAAAATTGGAAAAATAAATTAATAATATCAGACCTATATTTATAAATTCGGTACCGGAATAAAAGAGCGATTTTTCTGGATCCAGGTGTGCAAACAGTTTTTCGATGCGAGAATTAGATTTCTTAAATATAAGTAAAGTATGAAATTTAGGTGACAACGGAAAAATGGAAAAAGAGAAAAAGAAATTATAAATATCAGACCCATCGTTACAAATTTAGTACCAAATGAAAGAGGTGATTTTTCTGAATCCTGGGATGTAAACAGATTTTCGATACTATAATTAGATTTTTTTTAAATTAACTAAAGTATGAAATATATATGGCAACACTTCATTTCAAGCTTTTTATAATTTGTAGTGCGAATCAAGTCTCTAACTTAAAAATTTATTTTTATTATATTTTATAATTTCATTCAAAGCGTTTTACTGACAAAATCTCTATGGCGCATGCGCATGCGTTTTTTACCCACAATTCAAAATCTAATCAAAATTTTGAAAATTTCTAAAGATATAATTTTAAGTGGGGTGAAGACCTAAATTCCTGCCAAGTGCCGTTTAATTCAGTTCAGCTGTTCTAAAGTGATGCCCGAACAAGAATAGCGTCATACAGACACCACGACACACACACACACACACACACACACAGGCAAAATTTTCTGAAGTCATTTTCGACTTTCATGGTGTGTGAAGCGTGAAGATATCGCAAAATTTTTTGATTCCGACAAATTTCCTGACAAAAGTCTTATTTTATTAATATAGATATATGAACTGCATAACTATTTTTTTATCAATACATTTATCATAATTGATATAATCTTTTAAACGTCATGCTTAACTATGGATTGTTTTCAATGCATTTAAATTAATATATTATTATTATTTTAGATAGTGTAATGCTTAACATTTGTAACGTTTAACATTTAATGTTTAACGAATAACCTATATTTATTGGGTTACAAGCATATTTATACTTGGAATTATTGCGTAAACATATAAGAATATTTCAATAAATTCGGCAGTTAAATTACATACGAGTAATAAAAAATAATAAAATTGACTCTAGCCACATTTTAGTAAATTACTCATTCATAAATAACACAGATTTCTACAAAATATAACTTTTTTTTTTTTTTTTTTTTTTTTTTTTTTTTCAAATAATTTGGCCATTGAAGTTTTGGCCTGAAAAAAAAAAAAAAAAAAAAAAAAAGGCTACAAATTCCTATGTAACTTAAACAAATAGACTTCAAGTAAGAAATGATGATTAGCATTAATTTTGGCTAGTAAGTAATTAATTAAAAGAATTTTATATTAAAACGATACTAATAGATATTTTATAAATGTTTCTAAGAAAAAGAGGAATTTTTGAATGATTAGCATTAATTTTGGCTAGTAATTAATTAATTTAAAGAAATTGAACTATAGAAGATATTACGAATGCATTTCAGTTAGATGACTAAATACTAGCCATTAAAATTTAAAAGACTATTGACATGTACATTTTTTTTAATTCTACAGTAAAACGTGAAAGACAAAATTAATTATTTTTAATATATCAACGTCACGAAAACTGTAAAGCATTGATAAATAATTTTGTCATGGTGTTATGCAAATTCTATAAGGGATAACATGTTTTAAAGTCATTTATATCTTATTTAATTCTGTTTTCCTTTTACTAATTTTCTCTTTCTTCAGGTACATAATTTTTGAAAATAATAATAATAATTTCAAATTAAAAATTATTACATTTGGCAAAGTAATAAAAAATTAAACAAGTCCTTCCGGCTTATTTGGAAGGGTAGGTTGATCTATTTTTTCTTATCAAGTAGCCGTCATTCTGTTTCAAAATGGCGGCTACAAATTATTAATGGACTTGGTAGAAATATTGATGTAGGCCATGCACATATGGAGTTTTAAGCAAATCGGTTCATAAAAACCTCTTTATGTGAATTAAAAATTTTCAAGTGGCCGACGCTTGGAAACAAAATGGTGGGTTAAGTTGACAAGTATATCAAATCCATTTGAAACATAAGTCTACTGTACACATATAGTTCGAATTGATTCAAAATCTCAAAAGTCATCGTGTTGAAAAATTATGTGGCTGCCACTTGGATCAAAATAGCAGAAAGTTTCTCATCTAAGACATCGTTGCAAATTTATTTTTTTTAATTAATTAATTATTTAATTAATTAATTAATTATTTTTAAATTATTTCAAAGAGGCTTATTAAGTTGAAAAAATGTTAGTTTTCTGCATTTCTAGTTTTTTTTAGTATTAAAATTGCCTAATTTTCCCTTAAAAACGCATTAAAAATATCCAATAAAGCAGGTAATGGATTTGGGGCCAAATTTGGCGACTTTTCCCCATGGGGACTTTTTTGGCGATTTTTCGCGAGAAAATACTTATTATTGATATACCAAAGATAGACGCAATAACGTGATTTGTTCACGAGTTACGTGAAATTTCTAGATTTTTGTTGTTTGAATGATAAATCTATTTTTCAACTTTGATTTGAATTGATTAAGTATTTCAAAAGTTACCGTGATAACAAATTTTCAAGTGGCCGCCATTTGGAAATGGTAATACAGTGGAACAAGTTTCCCAGCAAACACATCCAATGTATTTGAAGCAAAGGTTCACTGTCCAACTGTGGTTCAAATCAGAGCCGTGTTTCAAAAGTTGTTATTATGGCAAATTTCCAAGTGGCAGTCTAAGTGGAAACAAATTTGAAATTCCAAAATGAATTTTTTCTTGGAAACAAAATGGCGAAACAACTTGGCCAGCAAAATTATCAAATATATTTGTATGATACGTTCATTGTCCAGTTCTAGTTTAAATTAAATCAGTATTTCAAAAATTATCGCCATAAGAAATTTTCAGGTGGCACCACTTGGAAAGCAAGCGGAGTGAGATGCCTAGCGAAATTATCTGAGGTATTTGAATGATAAATCCACTATCCAAATTTGATGCGAATTGATTCAGTATTACTAAAGTTACCATAATGACAAATTTTCAAGTGGCCGCCAATTGGAAATAAAATTGCGGATTAAATCACCTAGTAAACTTATCTTAGAGTTCCATAAGTTCACTATCCAACTTTTATTTGAATTAGTTTAGTATTTTAAAATTTATCGTGATGGCATATTTTCAAGTGGCAGTGATATTTAAAGAGGCTGCAACTTAGAAACAAGATGTCGGGACAAGTTGCCCAGTGAACACTTTCAAGATAATAAAATGATAATATTACTGTCCAAATTTGGTTCGATTTGGAGTAACATTTCAGAAGTTATCGTGATTTTAAAATTTCAAGTGGTAGCCTGATTTCAAGTGGCCTTCCTTAACTTAAGATATATGCCACTTTGTTAAATATTGAGGATAAATTTCATTAATAAACTTGATTAAGACACTTATATGGTCTATGTATACATAGAAGTTAAAAGAAATTTGGAATACGCTACAATGTAAATTTGAAATTTTGAAGTGGTCTCCACTTAAAAACAAAATGGCGGAATAATTTGGTTAACAACCTCATTCAAGATATTTATAAGATAAGTACACTGTCCAAATTTGGTTCGAATTTGTGTATTATTTCGGAAGTTATTGTAATTTTAAGTTTTCAAGTGGTAGCCTGATTTCAAGTGGTCCCACTTAAGTTAAAATTTCCGCCACTTTGTTAAAAATTACAGGTAAAGTTCATTAATAAATTTCATTGAGACCTTTATGTGGTCTATATTTACATCAAAATTCAAGAAAATCCCGCCTTAAATACGCTTTTTTACAATGAGGTTTTGAAATTTTCAAGTGGCCCCGCACTTGAAAACAAAAACTCAGAGCAACTTGGTTAACGAACTCATCCAAGTTATTTGTAAGATAAGCTCGCTGTCCAAATTTGGTTCGATTTGGAGTAATATTTCGGGAGTTATCGTGATGACAAAATTTTCATTATAGATAGATTTATATATAGATAAACAAAGTGATTGCAATAGGTCAATTTCTAAATAAATCAACCTAAAATTTACTTTTTAAGATATATGTCATGCAATTTTAATTTTCATAATTAATTTGAGTTACGTGCAAAAAGAAAACTGGAAAAATGAGTTGTGTTTAAGTATTTGTAAACCAGTCGAATAAACAAAGATTAAAAAAAAAAAAAAAAAAAAAAAAAAAAAAAAAAAAAATGTATTTTATTACATTGCAATAACATGTTATGTCACCCGATATCAATCTGCAATAAGAAAAATCTGTTTTACCTTTAAAAAATTCACAGTTTTATTTTAATGTCAATTAACACTTTAATATAACGGTGAATTCAAGTACTTATCTACTACAAATTTGTAATTAGCTTAAATACTTGAAAATATTTCTCTGATTGATAGAAATCTTTTTACAAGTTCTTTTGTGTAGCAAAGCTAATTTAGCAAATGGTGCTTAAAAATTTATTGATAATCAATACTAAAGATCTGAATTTAAAGTATAACACGCTTAATTAACTGTGAGTAATTGGATTCAATTTGTTTGAAATCCTTTTACATCCATTTCGGAAAAAAAAAACTAAAATTTGGTAAATTTATTTTTTCTAAAAGGGCAATATTTTTTTTTAATTAATTGAATATTTGACAAACTAATTAACCAATAACAAGATGAAATTGACGTAAACTATCTTAAATAAAAAAATTCATTATTTAAAGCTGAAATCAAAAGAACAAAATACAAAAAAAAAAAGAACATTGCTTATAAACATGAAATTAAGCAGCTAAAATTACAGAATAAATTTTATGGAACTGTTCTAATTTCATTATTGTTTAAGAATTATGGACATATTGAAAATAAATAGAAATCGAAACTAAGCATTATTTATAAATAAATAAGACTGAATGCGTACCCAATTCTCCAATATTTCCGAAACGGAGTGAGGGAAAAAAAAAAACTTGATTTTATATTTTGTAGATTAAAATATATAAACTGATGGCGAAAATATTAATAATGTATTTCGAAAATAAGAGAATATGTCAAATTATTTATTGACAAAGAACTGGCATAAATTAAATTTGAATGACAGCAATTTAGACACATTTCATTATTGCAAGCCTCTTTCGACTTGAATGAAGAGTAATAAAATAGTCATCTTTTTCTTTTTAGTCACTTGACAGTCTACGATTATTCTGGCACCTTTAAATCCATCTTTTTCTCTTCAGCATACTGGGTAGAAGGTGGCACCGGGGTAGATATTGACGTATTGGAAGAAGTACTACTTCAGATATGAGTCGAATTAATCATGCACAGGATGATGTCTGCAATACAATGACTCTGGTGACCTCGTCCTGCCTAGCTGTCATTCTGAGAATTTTTCTTAGGCCCCACTGCAGTGCACTGCAAAAAATATGTCCTACTTGCTGCCAGAAATTGTCTGTAATTTGAGAAAATGCTCGTGATTTACGAAAAAATTACGTTTTCAGAACGTATTTTCTTTAATTACAGAGATTTTCTGGCAGCAAATAGGCCATATTTTTTATACTGTGGGTACTGATCGCTTCTCCTTCACTAAAACATGTAATTTCGCCAAGGAAATTCAGTACTGAAAGTAGTGTAAAGTGATAGCTTCGAGTTGGGATAGAATGTTTGGTTGAGTGAGTTAAGGTCGCCAGTTGAACTTAGTACTGAAAGTAGTCTAATGTGGAAATGTCGAGTAAAGGTAGGATGTTTGGTTGAGATTGGGAAAGTTTCTAGCTTGATCCAGCATATTTTGGCGATGTTTTGGGTGAGATAGTTAGTTGAAGGTGTCAAGCATAGGTGAATTTGGGTTAGCATGGAGTGTCTAGTTATTGGATAGTTAGTTGGATAATTTGAAAACAAGATATACAAAAATTGTGAAAAGTGTTTAGAAATTGAAAGCGGATAGTCTTTACAGGAGTAGTTTAGTAAAATACAGTGAATCGTATTTTCTATTTTTGAGGACTTTAAATAGAACACTTAATGGAATAAGGTGGTGTTGACGTTGATAGGTGTTTGTTGGATGTGTTGCTGGTGATACGTTATATGTGTGGTTGGAGAACAATGTTTTGATGTGTTATTCCTGGTGATATAAAGTGTTTCTATTCGCTCTTTGAAATAGTCCTGAATCATTTCGACTAATAGTATTTCAAGCTGCAAGTGGTGAGCTATTTTCATGATCGTTTAAATTACTTAGTTTAAGTTCATTAGTGAGTTCTTTCACATCCCTACATCACTCTTTACTTTAAAGATAAAATAAAGATAGATGTCTATTTAATCTGATTTTCCTAATTGCTTTTTACTCTAATTTAAGAATATGAATCAAGTGAAAGTAGGAACCGAAACTTCACAAACTAATTAGCCAGTATAAAAGCTGTAGATCTTATTTGCTCCCTTTGGACGTTGTTTGATGCCTTGCAAACACTCTTTAGATATTTTTTGTCAGAACTTTTCCTTGGTCTGTTTGATAAGAATATATCTGGAAGACAAGTTTAGAGAAATACATGTTAGTGAGTACTCTGGCAATTTTAATAAAGCAAAGACGTTAATTAATTTTTATTCCTGAGCAGTTTTCTTTGACATGGTAAATTGTACTAAAACACTTGCACGAATTGCATATAATAGAAAAGAATATTTTAGCTTAATCATTGCTAGCCTTGTATTTTTCCATAGATTATGTATACATTACATAGCGAACTAAATATAGTCCTAAATTTATAACACACTGCACAACCTGAAACGCACGTACAAAAATTTACAAATATAGTATCACTATATTCTAGTTTATTTGTGAAGCTCTGTAAACGAATGATGATTGATTTTCATACTGAATTATACACGAAAGCTGATTTTTTTTTTTTTTTTTTTTTTTTTTTTTTTACAAATAGTATATGTTTATTTCATTTTGTTTAATGCGGGGAATAGGTGCTAAATTGTACATATTAAAATTTTTCTCCATAGACTAAATGCAAGGGAATTTTCTTGGATGTCCCTGTACACAAACCAATTGCTTGATCTCCATGAAGAGTTCAGTGTTGCATCCCTTTATGATACAGATTTCTCATACCTAGTTTCAACTTCATGTTACAATTTTCTTTTTATATATATTTTGATAACGCACGCAAACAGACCAACCACTAAAAATTTATTTTTGGAATTCAGAGAATTTCAAAACGTACACTTCAAATAAAAACTCAATTTCAAAAATTAACCCAAAATATATACTTTATCTGCAGCATATATGAGTAAGAGAAAGAAAAATAAATAAACTAAATACTTAATTTACTTTTTTTTAAACAGATGCTTAGTATCATTGCTCGTTTGATTTCCTTTCTTTAAATGTTTTCATTTGCCTTAATGTAACAAAAAATTTATTATTCTTTAATAACCATCAGTGCAGTGCATAGCGAATGTCCAACTTTGTCTTTGTAAGTCAGAAATAATGATATTTAGTTAATATTTCGGACATACATCAAGCAATAAATTGTAACATAAACTGGATAATTTAGGGGAATGATCACATATATTTTACAAATGTATTTCAATATTTAAAAGTCAATCTTCTGCTGTTTTTCATTAGGAAATAACTATTGCAAATATGTACTGAATTGTATTGCATAACAGTATGTAAAACTTTAGTAAATAGACAATACATTCACCAAGCAAACGATATGTTTATATCTTTTCAATTTAAAAAAAATCCCAATTAATGTAAAACAAATTAAATTCAATTGAAAACTAATAAGTCCAAACGTCAGTTCATTTTACTAATATGATTATTTCTGTTTTAAATAATAGAAGTATTTAATAATTGTTTAGTTTAATTTTTAAATGCAGTAAATAATTTTTAGATGTACTAAATAAAATATATATTTTGTTTAGTGCATTATTATAATTAAGTAAAATAGCTATTTTATTTAATATTGGGTATTTTTTATTATAAATAATTGTTGCATATATAAATACATCTTAATACATGCACATAATTCTTTATTTATAAACATTTATATATGATTTAATGTAAAATTATATACAATAATATTCAAAGTAGGAGAAAATTAGTATTTTTTTTTTTTAATTGCTCTGTTAATTTGGTGTAGAACTCTAAATAACAAATAACACCATAAAATACAATAACATGAAAATAAAAGTCCATATAATTGAACACATATTTATTGAAGAAAAAGTACCCAGCGCCGCAGCTTTAAATCAGAAACATTCCATTATGTTTATTACAATAATTTTTGCAAAAGCATAAAAATTCAATTTGTGAGTACGAAAGCAAGGCCTGGCATACATTAAATATATCCACTGAAGTTATCCCACCCAAACCAATCCTTAAGAAAAGGCAAATAGCATTCTTAACTAAATTACACACCTGATATCCCAACATAGCATACTCCAAAATATACGGCCTCTTTCAATTTTACTATTTCTATGGATTTAATATTATAATGGCATATAATTTTTTAATCAGTCAAATATAGCTAAAATATTTTAAATATACCATGCAACTGAAGGATTTGTATTGCTAATTTAAATTTATAATATTTTTTTCTGGTTTTTTAAGCCAGTTTTCAAAAAAATCTCCTTATTATTCCTGTCCGATTCTGCAATTGTGTAACACTAATAAACTAATTCATTTCTGTTAGTAATAATAATTTTCTATGCACATTGAGTAATTGTGATATAATAGAGTAGATATTACATATTATTATCTTAATACATACATAAATTTTTACATCATGTTAATTAATTTGATTATTTAGATAACTTTCATAAAGAAAAAACGTATACCGTAAATTGGATTTCCTTTGTTGCTTACAAATGAGCAATCTCATAAAAGGGTATTTCTTTTATTAGCCTGTACGTTTTAGATAATAGTTATTCACTACAGCAGCATGAAAAGAACCTAGAAAATTAGATTACGAGCTAAATTAAATTCCTCGTTTTTTTTTTTTTTTTTTTTTTTTTTTAATCTTACATGTAATAATTTCAATTATTAACCCTGAACTATAAATAAATGCACATAGTTCAAAGGAAAGTGATCGTATTTTTTACTAAGATCTTTTTTGTTTTCTAAATAAAAGATCTATAATAGTATAATCTGAGTAACAGATATACAATTCTGAAGAATACACAATTTAATTTTGTACGACAGGACATATCTAATCTATTCATCCATATAAATGCATGCAACAAATGTATTTTATTCAACTAGCATTAATTGCTATGTTCATTTCTTACAATGTTTTTGGTATAGCTCTACCGTAAAAGCCTTTCGGCGGCTTTTAAATTTTTGGCAATGAATTGAAATATCCATCGCAACTGCTTAAGTAAAGATATTGGCGAGAAACGTCCGAGCTACTTTGGTGCAGGATTTTGAACTTCGTCAAATAGTCCTAAACTTAAACTGTTCTATTTTTTCTGCACGAGTTTTCTACTTTTTTCTTCTATCTTTCATTTTCTTCATTTAGTCAATTTATAGTTTTTTTTTTTTTCTTCCGGCATAAATTTGTTTTTTTGTTTTTTATTATTTTAACATTAAATTATAGTTTTTTATTAATTATATCTTTCGAACTAATTATGCAATTGAAATTTAAAATATGGCGTTATCTAGATTTGGATTTGGATAATAAAGGTTCCAATTATTTTAGCGATCGATTCAAATGTGTAGCTACATATAAGAAATTAATATTCTAGAATGATACAATGACCAATTTTCAGCCTTATATATATATATATATATATATATATATAAAGAATTCCATATCCATTCAAGCTAAAATGATAACAATACAGAAGTGCTGTCTGAAAGAAATAGCACAACCTACCGTAATACTAATAATAATTTCACAATTTTTAATTTTTTATCGATAAAAAATTGAGTACGGAGAGAAGTAAGGAAGAAAGGGAGAGCGTTTGTGCCTGTTCGTCTGCAAAAATATTAGAAAAATATGCTGGAAAAATCTAAAAAGACAAACTAGGCAAAGCATTTTTTAAATGTTTATGTTTCCACACTAAGAAGAAATATGATGTGGATATTACATGACTTTTTTATACACCCATTGCTATATACACAATATTATGAAAACATTGACATTTTTGTGTGAGATAACAAATTCGTTAATAAACAAGCATGTTCCCTTCCATGAACATATCTGAAAACAAGCCGAAACACTTACTCCAAAGACAAAAGTCAGGATAATAGGATTACACATACCTCAGAGACAAATATAATAGTTTTTTCACTAATGGTACTCAACAGATTATTACTGAATCTTGCATTGGTAAATACATAATTTAGAGTTCAATGAAAGTTATTCAAGTCAAGATGCCTTACTTTTTTTTATCTTTGTCGAAAATTAGTGGCGTCAAACAATTCATTTTATCAAAACAAGTAACTCCGTTAAAATTGAGAAAGGATTTACTGCTTCTGGCTGTCCTGAAATAATATTTGCAGCAAAATTTTATCCATAATCCTGCCAAAAGGTTGTAGTCAACGCAGATTTTCATCTTGGCATGGGTTTTGGCTATTTTGCATCGAATTTGGCGATTTGGCGACCGAATTTGGCGAAAAAATGTAATTTATGGTTGCTAAAGTTTAGAAGTTCTAACTTTAATTAGAAAAAGGGTTCTGCAGTTTTCCGGAACGATTCAATGGCGCAGAACTAAATTCTTCGAAAGTTCTATATATGACTATAAGATTTTAAAAATAGAAGACTGATTAAAGAGAAATGTAGACTACTTTACACCTTTACTTGTTACTTTCCATACGGTATTACAGTGAAAGGGGGAAACAGATGGTATTTTTTTTTTTCACAAATGTGGGCGTTGACATAGCGTCAAATTCGGCATTCGAAAGTGGCGAAAAGTGGTAGTTCAGGATTCCAAATATTTGTAAACTATAACTTCAGTAGGAGTCAAGTTCTGTAAATTTTTGTAAAGATTCATAGTATTCTATTACAGAACTACTTCGAAATTTGTATATTCTACAGAAAATATTCACGACGAATTGAAATTCCATTTAAACTTTGATGTTTTAATTTTCAATGAACTAACGAAATTTCTGCTCTGTAGTGTATTGAACAATGTTCATTTGATTACTGTTGTAAAAATGAGTATTTCATTGGATTGTTTTGAGATAATTCATTGATATTTTGTGGCACAAAAATAGTTTTTTTGGACTGTTTTCTGAATTTTCCTTAAATAAAGTGAATTGGTTGACTAAAACATGCTTATGCCTTTAAGAATTATTTTCCACAAGAATAAATGCCTACATTTTTTATTACAATATCATTGCGAACCCAATCACCGGGCAGATTATTAATTAACGCGTTCACACCAGCGCGACCCACCGGTGGGTCACAG
Organism: Salticus scenicus; assembly: GCA_963930645.1. Taxonomy (NCBI): domain Eukaryota; kingdom Metazoa; phylum Arthropoda; class Arachnida; order Araneae; family Salticidae; genus Salticus; species Salticus scenicus. The sequence goes on along the minus strand of OZ005648.1, from coordinate 158,769,898 downwards.
TCGGTAGTAAATGTATCTCAGCACTATCAATAATCCCTGTCGAAAACATGTACGCTTAATACTGCTTTGTAAAATAAATCTTTGTCGAGTCATGTTCTTAGTCAGTCTAAGAACATGATTCGACAAGAATTTATTAAACAAAACAGTTTTAAGTGTACTTCTTTGATATCGGAATTATTAGCTAGTGCTCGGATACTTTTGATAAGACTATGTAAACAAAATGCGCCGTCGTGAACGTGTTAAGTAATGAACATTCTTTGATTAGAGTCTGCTTATGTCGTTATAAATTACTTTCTACACGCAAAAATACCGACAGCTTTTATATCAATAGAATTACAGGTTCTATATACAGGCCGAATATTCATTAAATAAAGTGCATTCGTCGATTACAACATGCTTATGTCTTTAAGAATTACTTTCTACATGCAAAAATGTTGGCAATTTCCATAGCAGTATCATTACGGTCTTCATTTATGAGCTGAATGTTCATCAAATAAATTTCATTTGTTGAACAGAATTTGTTTACTGACTTTCTGCATTCAAAAATTTTGACAACGTTCATAACAATATCATTACGGGGTCAGTCTACTAGCTAAGTATTCATTAAGTATCGTGCGTTTATTGAATAGAACCTGCTTACGTTTTTAAGAATTAGATCTTGCATGCAAAATTATTGGCAACTTCCATTACAATATTATTATTGGCTCTATCACTAGCTTTTTACTTTTTAATATCTATGATGGGAGGACGTATATAATAGAGAAAATCTTTGTAGTTTCTGTAAGAATGAGTATAATTGTAGTAAATATGTCCAAAACAGAAAGTTGAAGAGAGACAAAAAAGAAGTTGCACAACTAGATGTTATATCAAAACTTTATACCAATTTGCAACGCCCTAATTCCAACTGTTTTTAAGTTATGCGAGATACATACACGCGTACATACAGACGTCACGAAAAATCGTATATAGTTGTTGCTGATATCTCTACAACGAGAACTTTTATTAAGACCAAACTTGCAGGTGTACAGTTAGACATCATGATAGTTATAAATATAATTTTGCAACCTTCTACAATGATTGGTTTTTTAGCTATGAGAGATATTTCCAAAACAGAACGTTGCAGACAGATTAAAAAAAGAAGTTGCACAGCTAGATGTTATAACAAACATATATGCCAATTTGCATCGTCCTACGTCCGACCGTTTTTGAGTTATGCGAGATTCACGCACGCACACACACACGCAATTACACACAAGAACATACACACAAAACATACACACACACACATACGTACATACAGACGTAACGAAAAAACCATGTAAAATCATACATATCTCTAAAACAGGTTTTTATTAAAACCAAATGTACAGGTGTATAACTAGACATCATGGCTGTCAGAAATATAAATTTTCAACATTGTACGATCATTCGTATTTTGAGCTATGCGAGATACAATATCCATTTCTCAAATCGGGTTTACAATACTTCCTTATAATTTGTACAGGAAAGTAAAGAAATATACCACTTCCATCTAGACAGAATAAATTGCCATTTTCTGAAACCTTAAAATGGAATTATAGGTTTACGTACTATGCATATAATATAAACAAACAATATGGATAAACCAAATGATTGAAAATTTCTGGTATATATTTTTATAGATGATGACACAATATTTTGATTTTTATGAAGATTACGATGCCTTTCTATTGTAATTAATTCTCGCTTGATTTTCTAGGTTTGGGTCATAAACCAAGAGTATAGTGATTAAAACTCGCGTTATGAGGTAGCATTTTTTGCGAAGATTTTAAATAATTTTTTGAAGGTTATAGAAAAAGGATTTAGAAATCTAAGAAGGGTTTTTAGAACTCACTATCAAAGGTAATTAGAATTTATAAGGATAATATTGAACAATATTTAATAGAGACACAATTTAAATTCTAGATGAATCAGAATTTTTTATCAGTGCACTTCCTATCTGAAAATATTATAATAACTAAAATTCTATTATAATGTATATGTTTCTCTAACGTGGACCAGTTAGGATTATTTTTTTGTAGGAACGATACGATAGGCACTTATTAAAGTACGGTGAATTAAAAATAATACATAAGCAGTGTGTAAGCACGCGGACTTACTCAGTTCAGTGATCTAATTAAATAAAAGGTGACGACATTTCTCTGATCAGATCATTTTATAGAAAAATCTAATTTCAAAAGTTACATATTTATAACCATTGCATACTTCATTTTAAACCTAGCATTACTTTAAAGATATAAACAAAATATGAACTTTTGTCATAGATTGACTAAACATATGCAATAATAAAAAGTACAATCAAAGTAGGTATTAGATTTTTTGTTCTAAAACGAATAAATAAAATTATTAATTAAAAGGCATCGCCAACTCGGCAACAAAAAATTATAAGTCGCCATAGGAGGTCCTATACTGAAGCTGTCCTGCCAGGAGAAGTATGCAAACTGGGTCGTCAAACACTAATTTTATTTTGAAAGTTTTATTTGAATAGTTTGGCTTAACTATCGTTAGCGTTTCACCCCACAAAAACTAATGATAAATTGGCTTCTGATGAATTAAAGTTTAAATTGGACGGTGAAACTGGTCTAAAACTCATAATTTTCAAATTTTAAAGATAAAGAAAGAAAGAAAAAAAATTGCAAAATTTCGCACGGGTTTGCTAGTAATAAAAATAATAATTATTATTATTCAAAACAAAATAACGTCTAACAGAAAATATATTTTTTTTTTTCGGATGATTCTCAAACATGAGAAACAAGAGCGGACATTTATTGAGGAACAGCAATCAGTTTTTCATTAGTATTTTATTTAAAACAATTAGAATTTATTTCAGTAAAAAAAAAAAAAACATGTATAAAATTAAGCAATTTCAAATGCACAAACATAATTTTTATTTTATTATTAAATTCATATTATCTAGATTGAAAAGACATAAACTGATTTCTACGCAAAGATACTTAGGTTCATAATTTTGTACTAATTCCTTTCATGCAAACGCTGAATTTTAGAGTCGAGTAGAATCTATAGTGTTATATCATATGGTTTATAAGGGAATAATATAAATTTAAGAGAGATAAATTTAACTACTAATGAGTTAATGGAAATATCCATGTTTACACAATATCACGTATGTTTTCAGTGAATCCACTAACAGAAGATTAAAATGCTTTCAAAAATTACATATGCTTGATGCCTTAATTTTAAGCATGAAATTGTTAAAAAAACACATTTCTGAATATTGAATCATATAATAAAATAAAAAGCATCTAACATAAAATTTCATTTAATTGCTATCGGCATTATCCTTTTTCATATTTTTTTTTTTTTTTTTTAATATACAGGGATTAATTCCACGCTATTCATTTTCTTTTCTTTTCTTTTCTTTTTTTTTTTTTTTTTTTTTTTTGATGTTATATATTTTTTTCGTTTTCTACAAAGAACATCAAAACGTCTTGAAATTACTATATAATTGCTATATTATATAGAAATATTTACCTACATATCTAATTTTTATATATGTATGATCTTACTTAATCATAATAGAAATATAATTATATTATATGCATATTTTTTAACGCTTTGTAATTCTAAAGACATTAATATATATATATATATATATATATATATATATATATATATACATATCTATACAATCAGTGTCATTAAAAACATTGGAAGAGATATTCATCTTTATTTTAAAGTGTAAAAGAGCATTATTAAAAAATATTTAAACATATTTTTAGCTATTATTAACAAAAGTACCCTGGAAATTCCATTCGTTAATGTTAATTTTTAAATCTAAACTTAAAAAATGGAATTACAATAAATCATATGCAACACTTATTACGCGTACACTATTCGAAAGTGGTATGAGAATATTTTATCCTAAGAATGAAAAAACACTTCTCTCGTAAGTACTTATCGCCTGTAGTTGATTAATCCGATTACTTGTGTTAGACGTTTCTTTAACACAGTTATCCCAGTTATCCTATATTTATGAGTGTTCATTAATTACAGTCCAGTATTTCTAGAGAAAGAAAAAAGGGCATTAATTTTATCTTACATATAGAATATTTTTATCTTACATATAAAATAATTTTAGTGTATTGAAATGATCTGAATATAAGTCCTAAGGAATATATTTAAATAATCATTATTTTTTTTATTTGAAAATTATATAATTAAATGGATATATATATATATATATTATAAAATTTTATAGAAATTCAATTTTTTTCTACGCAGAAAAAAAAAAAAAAAAAAAAAAAAAAAAAGAAAAATTTCAAAATTACTCAAGGAACAATATATACTACGTTACACATCATGATGTTACTCGCCATTTATATTCTCTAGATATTTTTCGTGTAAAATAGTGTTTAAAGAAGAGTGGGGCTTTTTACGCTTTGGATATTTTGTACCAAAGTAAAACAAAAATGAAACTAAATAAATAAATAGTTATAATATGCGTACTACAAAATTTTGCATTATGATAATTTTCTTTGCAGAATTTATAGCTTCTATGTATTGAGTGCTCGTAGCCGAAATCGGTGCGTCAGATATTTAAAAAATAATTTTGCTTTTTTCTTGTTGATTTCTTACTGTTATTCTGTATATTAAAAATATTTTACATGAAATTGCTTTTCTTGCGATATATCAGTAACTGGAATGGAGTAGTTACCGACGCTAAAAATTATTATAATTATATATATATATATATATATATATATATATATATATATACATAAACATCTATACTAAGAGGAAAAATCCGCACTTGTATATTTTCCTTTACTTTTTCTGCAAGTACCAATTTCATCGTTTAAACTTTTCGAACTGATTTTTTTAGGTTGTCGTTCTTCACGTATAATGTAGGATTGAGTCCAGTGTTTGAAACAAAATACAATTGTCAGGAAAATTGTAATTTTAGAAAGTACCGGGTGATCCAAAAGTCAGGACAATCTTTAAAAATGAATAATTAGAAAACGAATTAAGATACAAAGATACGGTTTGCACCAAACGGATGGAAAAGAAGCCGGGTTTTGTGTGGCAACGAAAAAAAAAATAGTTCTGTTGGCGACCAACAGATGGCGCTGTCGGATTTCCGATGTAGGATTATGCAAAGCAACAAACGATATAAAAAGGAGCAAATGCGGCAGGTAATGGTTGTCGAAGCTTACATGCATCGAAATATCGTATTCTCAGTATCTACTTTAATCACGCATGGCCTCGAAGATCTCTCGATCTGATACCCTGTGACTTTTGGCTGTGGGGATTCTTGAAGTTAAAAGTGTACCGCGACCAACCGGAATCACTAGCAGCACTGAAAGATGACATCCGCCAAAATGTGTGTGCCATAACACAAGAAGTGCTACTAAATCCTGTGAACGGTGTGGTGAATCGATAGACAGCGCATTGAGCAGTTATTGTAGTAGTACTAATTAACTGTAATTAAGCTGACTTGTAAGTTATCAACACTTTTTTCATTTGTTAATCATCTTTTGGTGAAATAAAACACTATAGCGCCATCTGTTGGTTGCCAAAAGAACTAATTTTTTTTTTTTCGTTGCCACACAAAACCCGGTTTCTTTTTCGTGCGTTTGGTGAAAACTGTATCTTTGTATCTTGATTCGTTTTCGAATTATTCATTTTTAAAGTTTGTCCTGACTTTTGGATCACCCGGTATTTAAAGAATGGCAAGGATAAGAAAATTAACGATACCAAGTATTAACTTTATAATGAAAATAAAAAAATATTTTAATCCGTGATATGGCAAAATAAGTATATGTTAACGAAATATCGGTGTGATGGTTTTTTAGCAAGATATAAATTATTTTGGCTGTTTAAACTAGAAATTTGGCTTTAGGTGGCCATGTTGCTCATTCAAGCGCGATGACCGCAAGTTAAGGAGCAAAAGTTTAAAAAATCGATTTGTATCATGTTGAAAACTTAGAAAAGATTAAAAAAAAAGGGTATAGAAAAATACTTTATTCAAAAACAGTGCTTGGACAAATAAACAAAGCGCGTTAAAAACCAGAAGACCTGCAAAAACGCCATTATTAAGGAAAAAAATAAAAGAAACAAGACTTCATTCGATAAAAAATTTTAATATATATATATATAAGTTAATTATTGGGCTTAACTGGTTTTCTCTGATGAGTCAAGTTTAATTTATTTCGAGCTCATGAAAAAAGCTAATAGGACGACAAAAATATGACCGATTTAATGAAATTGCATTCTTAAAACAGTGGCACATTATCCATACATTATGGTACGGAGTTGAATAACTTTTCAAGGCGTCGGGCAAATTTGCATGTTCAATGGATCAGTTAACTCGAAGTAAAACGCGGCTATTATAAAAATGGCGCCTGATCGAATATTTTGAAGGTATCTCAGACTTTCCAGCAAACAGGATTTAGGGATGGTTTTGCACCGTGCTAAAAGGGCATCTGGGGTACGTTTATTTGATTCAAGTTTTTAATATTACCTACCTATTCCCATGAGCACCTATAAATAGTAGTCATATCATTTTTAACAAGTTAAATCCCACAAAGAATATCGTAGAATTTATTCTTTACCAGACCTGGAAATTGCCCTAACCTCTATCCGCTCGAAAATATTTAGTCTATATGGAGGTGTTGGAGAGGTGAGAGGATCCGAAATTTGCAGGCTACAATGCTGCAAGAACTAGAAAAAAATATTTATGATATTTGGCACAGTGAAATTTCTGAGCTTTATATTAAAATACTGTATAATACTTTAGTATTGGGCATAAAAGCAGTAATTCCACATAAAAATTGGAATTAAACCAATGCAGAATACGTATTTTTATGAATTAATTGTTTAGATCTAACAAATAAATAGTATCATTTCATATATTAAAGTATAAAATGTTTATTTCATATAATAAGTATATGTTTAATATATTACGTTTAAAAGGAAAGACTTTTGTAGATTATTTTCAAGTACTTCACAGAGTGTAATAAAGGGAATTACTAAATCGAAAATGTACAGAGGTATCATGTAATAGCTTTGTTATTATGCAAAAACGCCAGTTTTATTTGTTTCAAAAATTAGTTTTGAAGTTATTACATGTAAAAAGCGCATAAGTAAATTTTTCTGAAGAGCAGCTTTCTTTTTTTTTTTTTTTTTTTTTTTTTGGGGGGGGGGGGGTATATATTAAATATGAAATTAGAAGAAATATATGTAGGGATTGCAAAAGTGTATGTTTAAGAACTGGTTTTTTTTTTGATTTTTTTTGTCAATTTCACATTACAAAGCAAGCTCACGGATAACACTTTTTGATGTTTGTATGAACATATTAAAATTATAGCCGTACATAATTATTAAAATTATCTTTTTATTAATTATATTAATCTACAGAATATTTTCTTATATTTAAATTGGACTAGAATATTGAAATCTGTTTGTTAAATATTTTCATATTTTTAATGAAACATTTTTCTCCTGTGTAATACTATTTTATTATTATTTATTATTTAATTAGTTCCAGTGAAAAAAAAAATGTTTTTGAATCATATTTTTCAGTTTAATTTAATTTTTTGTCAAGACATAATATATATATATATATATATATATATATATTAGGCACACATTATTTTAATCAGTAATTGAAATGTTCCGTTTATATTATTAAAATGTTCTGTCGGGAAATTAAAAAGCCGTATTTATTAAATACAAAAAAAATGTATTTTTTCAATCGTACATGGAACTTATTGGCGTATCAAATATTTTTAATGCAATTATATTGTATGGTGAGCAATAAATTGGTTTTTATTTTTTTCTCATTTATCTGTTGTAAGCAATGTGATGACATTTTGGTTTCATCAAATGTAGTACAAGTCATGATTTTTTCCATTCATACCAAATGTTATTTTCGTATATTTAATTTAATTTCGTATTTTAATTTAATTTCATGAATATGCATTTTTTATTGTTTTCATATTAATATTATGTTATGATAATAAATTGTTTATGATATTCATTGTGCAATAAAAGGTATTTAGCAATCTGTGTTGTTTTACTCAGTCTCTTTTAAAAGAACTTTGTAGTGTTAGTGACTGTACGCAATAAAATATTCTTTTTTAATGTTCCCTTTTAAAAGTACTTATAATTTATTTTTAATAGTTACTTAAAATTATTCCTAATTTTAAAGAAAGAAAAAGAGAGAATCATCACAAATTTATATTTCAAAATTTGAAATATCCATTCTTTTATTTTTTACTTTTATTTTTAATTTTTAGTCCAAGGCATCCAATATTATGATATTATATATTATAAGATTATAATAATATTCGGATAGTTGACGATTAAATTATATAGACCGGTTCTTTATTTGAGAAAAACCTCACGTGTCCATATTTGTAACAAAACCCTGTAGAAATTAGAGTACTGACCATTTATTAAAGGCTACTTACATTCTTTGAAAAAATAAAATAATGACAGTATTAGATTTATTAAATTTTATAACTGTCTCTGACCTTTAAAGGATGGAACGGCCAAAAATTTATACAGTGCAGTAGTTTAAATTATAAATCTCAAGTACAAGTTTGCTGTTTTAAGTTTTAGTTTCTTTATTCACTCTCTCTCATGTTCAAAACCTGCACTGCCTTAGTCCACAAAGATAATTCTTCTAATTAATATAAAACCATCTATTTTCACATAAACAGAAATGTTTCTTTTAGTATTTTGTTATAATCCACACTTACTTTCGATAATTACTAAAAGGTTAACGCATGCGAGGTCTGTTAGATAAAGAGTTAATTTCTAAAACAAAATTAAAGTTAATGAGTAGGTAATTAATGACATTCGGAAGATTTAATTTCAGTCTGTTGAAAGTGTGAAATAAACTAAATGTATTACACTTTAAACATTTGATAAGTAGATGAAAATCTATGCAAATGGAAAAAAAAAATGTTATTTGATTTTTAATTATTAGATAGTATTTTGCCGTAATAAAAATATTTTCACTATTAATTAATGTTTAAGTATTTATGTAAACTATATTCAATTAACAAAAAGCTCTATTCTAATACATAAAAAGCATACGCCGCAGAATAATGAAATGTCCTGAAAATATAAGCATATTAATAAAATGGAAATTTTCTGACAAAAAGCATATGTGTGGTAAGATAATATCGTAACATCTATTTTAATATATATATATATATATTACTATGTTAAGTTTAATCTTTGAGAAACGCTCACAGCGAATAAAGATTTAAAATAGATTCAGAAAATCTGTTTTCTCTTAATCCGTTATTATTACGTTAGTAATTTGAACTAATTTTAAAGTTCATCTAATTTTGTGGCTTTTCCGCTTCTATGGCTGCCATTATTTATTCTCTGTTAAAGTCAACAGAGCATATTATGCTTTAAAATAAAACAGACCTGACTTTATATCAGTGCTTTTAAAATTATAATTGCTTTCTAAAATATAAAATTAGTTTTATTTTTACGATAATTTATAAATTTTAATGTAACAAAATTTCATAAATTATCTATATTAATAAAATCAGACTTTTGTCTGTAAATTTGTCGGAATCAAAAAATTTTGCGATATCTTCACGTTTCACACCCCATGAAAGCCGAAAATGACTTCATAAAATTTTGCCTGTATGTGTGTGTGTGTGTGTGTGTGTGTGTGTGTGTGTGTGTGTGTGTGTGTGTGTGTGTGTGTGTGTGTGTGTGTCATCGTGTCCGTATGTCGCTTTTTTGGTCCGGGCATTACTTGAGAACGGCTGGACGGAATTCAACGGCGCTTGGCAGGAATTTAGGTCTTCACCCAACTTAAAATTATATCTATCGACTTTTCAGAAATTCCCCCCCGTTCCCCCCCTAGGGGGTAGAAGACTAAAACACGTTTGTCCGGGCATCACTCGAGAACGGCTGGACGGAATTCAACGGCGCTTGGCAGAAACTTAGGTCTTCACACAACTTAAAATTATATCTATAGAAATTTTCAAAACTTTGATTAGTTTTTGAATTGTGGGTAAAAAACGCCTGCGCATGCGCCATAAATAATTTTTCACTAAAACGCATTGAATGGAAAAATAAAATATAAAAATAAGCTTTTAAGTTAGACTTTATTCGCGTGATTCGCACTACAGATTATGAAAATATCGAAATGAAGTGTTGCCATCTAAATTTTATACTTTAGTTAATTTTAAAAAATCTAATTGCCGTACGAAAAACTGTTTACACCCCAAGATTCAGAAAAATCGCCCCTTTCATTTGGTACTGAATATGTAACGATAGGTCTGATACTTCTAATTTATTTTCCCCTTTTTCCGTTTTTCCGTTGCCACTTAAATTTCATACTTTAGTTATTTTTTTTAAATCTAATTGTCTCATCGAAAAACTGTTTGCACCCCTGGATTCAGAAAAATCACCCCTTTCATTTGGTATCAAATTTATAAATATAGGTCTGATATTTCTAATTTATTTTACCCTTTTTCTGTTTTCAACGCGGATTCGGTAAAAGGTTTTATATTTATAAATATTCATTTATATATTTTTTTATTTTCGAGAAATAAAATGAAATATTTTTAATTTCACGTGAATAATAATAAAAATTAGAGAGAAAAATACCTACAAAAGTTGGTGATTTTTTTTTTTTTTTTTAATGAGGAATTTGCACGAAGATAAATATTTTCATAGAGATGTTTGGCATTAGTTTAATATTTTTATTTAATTAAGCCGTACTTTTATTTCCTGTAGTAAAACAAAAATTTTTGTTGTTATTATGTACCTTATGAGGGTTTTTTTTATGTTCTCCCATTAATTGTAAATGATCATAATTTGGATTTTATTAAGATTTTTTATTTTTATTTTGTAAATATCAGAAAAGATTTTTTATTTTATTTTATTATTTTATTTTGTGTATGGAACAGCTTTAGTATTGGATCCCTTTGGCAAAATTTGAAATTCGGAACCGACGTAGCTCGGACGTTTCTCGCCAAGATCTTTAATTGCACAATAAAGATTGGCAATTCAGTTCATCGCAAAAATGGCTTAAAATATTTAAAGTCCTCAAAGGGTTCCCATACTAAAGCTGTGCGTTTTGTATTTATTTACTTATAATACTTTCTATTAAAGACTTCTGTGGTCACGAAATTTGGTGCGTAAATTGTTTGTTTGCACCGGCACTTATTGTAACTGGATTTCACGAAATTCGAAATCCCCCCCCCCCTTCTCGGAGTCGGAGGGCAATAAACGGTATAACTTCAGTATAACTCAACAGCTGAATTTGGCGATTTTTATTTGTCGCCGTTTTGAAGGATAACAATGTCGTTCTGGACTGTTTGCGATATAATATGGCAGCCTAATATGTTGTTTATTTTGGATTTATGATTTTATGTTTTATGATTTAGATTATGATTTTTAGATTTATGATTTAGCCATAATCGCCAACAAAAAAATCGCCAAATATCGTTGTGGGGTTGTACTGAAGTTGTTCCCAATAAACATGTGTAAAATCATGTTTTTCCGTTTGAATTCGCTTTCAATTATCTTAGAATGGCGAATTTCGGTGTGCGGATATTGATTAAGTGTACGCATTATGTACATTAGTGGGATTTTGCATAACTTCGAACTCACCCGCTGAGGAAGGGGAAGTAAGAAAAGGGTAAGTTGTGCCGAACAGTGGGGACCCAGACTGGATATTGATTAAGTGTACGCATTATGTACATTAGTCTGATTTTGCAAAACTTCGAACTCACCCGCTGAGGAAGGGGAAGTAAGGAGTGGGTAAGTTGTGCCGAAGACAGTGGAGACCCAGACTCCTCACTTTGCGAGCGAGAAAACCTCTACCAATCACAACGAGAACTTAGGTTATTAATAAAGATATGAGATTTTGACAACTCATTAACGTTTAATGTCCAGCGAAGCGAGCAAAGCCTGCTAGTAATATATATATATATATATATTAATAAAATCAGATTTTTGCCTGTTAATTTATCGGAATCAAAAACTTTTGCGATATCTTCACGTTTCACACCCCATAGAAGCCGAAAATGACTTCAGAAAATTTTGCCTGTGTGTGTGTGTGTGTGTGTGTGTGTGTGTGTGTGTGTGTGTGTGTGTGTGTGTGTGTGTGCGTGTGTGTGTGTCATAGTGTCTGTATGTCGCATTTTTTGTCCGGGCATCACTTGAGAACGACTAGGCGGAATTCAACGGCGCTTGGCAAAAATTTTGGTCTTCACCCAACTTAAAATGATATCTATCAACTTTTCAGAAATTCTTCCCCGTTCTCCTCAGGGGGGTAAAAGGCTAAAACACGTTTGTCCGGGCATCACTCGAGAACGGCTGGACGGAATTCAACGGCGCTTGGCAGAAACTTAGGTCTTCACCAAACTTAAAATTATATCTATAGAAATTTTCAAAATTATAATTAGTGTTAAAATTGTGGGTGAAAAACGCCTGCGCATGCGCCATAAATATTTTTTTCACCAAAACGCTTTGAATGGAAAAATAAAATTTAAAAATAAATTTTCAAGTTAAAGACTTTTTTATTCGCGTGATTCGCACTACAAATTATGAAAAGATTGAAATGAAGTGTTGGCATCTAAGTTTCATACTTTAGTTAATTTTAAAAAATATAATTGTCGTATCGAAAAACTGTTTACACCCCAGGATTCAGAAAAATCACCCCTTTCATTTGGTACTGAATTTGTAACGATAGGTCTGATATTTATAATTTACTTTTGCATTTTTCCGTTTTTCCGTTGCCACTTAAATTTCATACTTTAGTTATTTTTTAAAATTTAATTGTCGCATCGAAAAACTGTTTGCACCCCTGGATTCAGAAAAATCGCCCCTTTCATTTGGTATCAAATTTATATATATAGATCTGATATTTCTAATTTATTTTACCCTTTTTTCGTTTTCAACCCAGATTCGGTAGAAGGTTTTATATTTATATATACGCATTTATATATTTTTTTATTTTCCAGAAATAAAATGAAATATTTTTAATTTCACGTGAATAATAATAAAAATTAGAGAGAAAAATACCTACAAAAGTTGGTGATTTCTTTCTTTCTTTCTTTCTTTTTTTTTTTTTTTTTAAATCAGGTATTTGCACGTGGATAAATATTTTCATAAAGATATTTGGCATTAGTTTAATATTTTTATTTAATTAAGCACTACTTTTCTTTCCTGCAGTAAAACAAAAATTTTTTGTTGTTATTATGTACCTTATGAGGTTCTTTTATGTTCTCGACTTAATAGTAAATGATTATAATTTGGATTTGGAACAACTATAGTATTTCCCCACAGCTGAATTTGGCGATTTATTTTTGGCGATTATGATTAAATCATATATCTAAAAATCATAAACCATATAGCATAAATGATAAAATCATAAGCTAAATTATAAATCATAAATCATAAAATCATATATCGGAAATAAATAGCATGCAGGCTGCCATATTATATCGCAAATAGTTCAGAACGACATCGTTATCATTCAAATCGGCGCCAAAGAAAAATCGCCAAATTCAGCTGTGGGGAAATACTATAGTTGTACCTTGGATTTTATTAAGATTTTTTATTTTGTAAATATCAGAAAAGAGTTTTTATTTTATTTTATTTTATTTATTTATTTATTTTGTGTATGGAACAGCTTTAGTATTGGATCCCTTTGACAAAATTTGAAATTCGGCACCGAAATAGCTCGGACGTTTCTCGCCAAGATCTTTAATTGCACAATTGAGATGGCCAATTCAGTTCATCGCGAAAATGGCTTAAAATAATTAAAGTCACCAAAGGGTTCCAATACTAAAGCTGTGCTTTTTGTATTTATTTATTTATAATATTTTCTATTAAAGACTTCTGTGGTCACGAAATTTGGTGCATAAATTGTTTGTATGCATCCGGCACTTAATGTAACTGGATTTCACGAAATTCGAAATCCCCCCCCCCACCACCACTTCTCGGAGTCGGAAGGCAATAAACATGTGTAAAAACATGTTTTTCCGTTTGAATTTGCTTTGAATTATCTTAGATTAGAATGACGAATTTTGGTGTGTGGATATTGATTAAGTGTACGCATTATGTACATTAGTGGGATTTTGCAAAACTTCGAACTCACCCGCTGAGGAAGGGGAAGTAAGAAGTGCGTAAGTTGTGCCGAAGATAGTGGGGACCCAGACTCCTCACGCTGCGAGCGAGAAAACCTCTACCAATCACAGCGAGAACTTAGGTTATTAATAAAGATATGGTATTTTGACAACTCATTTAAGTTTAATGTCCAGCGAAGCGGGCAAAGCCTGCTAGTATATATATATATATATATAAAGGGTGTACCAGAATAAAAATAGACTGATATAAATTGATGTATAACTAAATTTATTTAAGTGAAACCCAACTTGATTTTACACATAAACAATATAGATATCATAATGAACAAAATACAACATATTAATTAATGTAAATAATCCCCGTTGTTGTTTGCCATTCCATGTAAACATTAGGTCCATCTTAGAATACTTTCCATTATTACATCCTTTCTTATTCTCTTTACAGTTCGTTTTAGTTCTGAAATAGGGTTTTTTTACATTTTACTTTATTGCAGTTCATTTGCTGTACGAATTCATCCTAAATTGAGTAGTCCGGAGGATTTAAATCATTTTTTCATCAGAAAAAACGATTTTCTTAGTCTACACTTTTCTGTGTGTCTTACCCAATTACCAAATTCGATTATTTTCTGCTTTTGGGTTTCTGTGAGTTTAGGTTCTATTAGTTTTCTGTAGGGTCTTAATCAAATGTAATTTTTAAGTATTCGCTGTACAGATGGTTTTGATACTTTGAGTTCCCTAGCAAGTTTCCGTATGGATATGTCTTCTCTATGTACTACTTCCGTATGGATATGCTACTCTACTTCCGTATGGATATGCTCAACGTGTCAAGCGACTCTTCACTGTTTGAATCAGATTTTTGGTGCGGACAATGCGTGGACAGCCTGTCGTATGAGATGTTTTAATATTGCCACTCTTTCTAATCATATTACACCACTCAAAAACAGTTGAACAACTTAAACACCTTTCAAATGACGAAATATTTTTCTTCCGGATTCTCCACTTTTGAATTTGGAAAGTACCAATTTTTGTACGTCTTTGCTCTTCATACTATCCTGTAGTTGGAATGTAATTTTTGCTTTTGAGTTAATCCATAGATTTTACAATGTAATTGGGAATCTGCAAAAATTGTATATGTATATATTTAATATAAAATTTTTATGCAAACATAGAAATAATAATAGTCTATTTTATTCTGGTACACCCGTTATATACATATATTTACTATTTTTAGTATCTAATATAGATAAAGTATACTTGAAAATAAACCTGGAATACGTCAGGACTTTATTTATCCATAAGTATGCGTATTTCCAAGCTTTTAATTTAAAAATATAGAAATAATTTAAAATGAGAGAACATTTTTATGCAATGCTTATACATAAAATTATGAGAAGGGGTTTTACGATTTTAAACTCTAAAGAGTTTTCAGGATACCTTAACACAAAATATGCAGGAATAATATAAGCAGTTTATATAAAATTTTAAAGTAAACAATAATTAAATAACAATTATCAGATTCGAAATATCTATATATTAATAAGCAAGCATAAAATTTGTAGTCCCTTTTTAACATATTAATTATGGGAGTAGAGTGTTGAAAATGGTATCATTCGAAAGTTATGGTTAGCCGAAAGGTGCGAATACAAATATTATTTTCTTACGATGTCAAGAAGGTATTTAAAAATACATTTATTTTTTATGCATTTTCCCCCATTATGCATTTTCCCCCACTTTTCCCTTTTACTCTCTAAAATTTCTGGAGTGAGAATCTCTCTCCTTAAAAAAGTGACCCATATTTTGACACCAATAAAGGTGAGAAAACACTATTATCACTCTTGAAAATGTGACATTTCTCACTTTTCGTGAAAGGGTGACGTATAGTCACTTTGCCACAAAGAGTGAGGTCATCATGTATTGCAAGATCAAACTTTTGTGGAGTGAGAAATAGCTGCCGCCATCTGTTAATCATAATTCGAATGAAAAATGGACAATTTCTGAACGATCTGGTGCATGCATTTGTTTAATAGAACTTATTCCTAGACTTATTCCTTATAACTAAATTTCTGATGAATAAAAAAAAAAGGAAAATAATTATGTTAAAAGATAATTCGGTAAATATTTTTTTCTTTGCGATTGACAAAATTGAAGTAATATTATTAGTGAAGAATCGAAAATCTCAAGAAACATATCGAAACTCGTATTGGAAAGTAAATAGTTTTATTCAGAAATATATAAAGTGTAAGAGAAAATATCAGTGCAAATATTTAATGCAACAACGCCTTAAAATCTATAATTACTCATATTTTTATTATATTCATTGACAGCTAACATATGTGAAATATTAAAAGAAATGGGTTGAATTCTTTACTAATATTTAAAATCAACAGCGAGTTTTATACTACTGAACGGAAGAGCTTTTCAGGAAACTCTATAGATTTGTATGCGGAAATTTATTTATTTATTTATTTATTTTTTAAATATGTACACTTGAGTAACTTCTTTTCCTTATAAGCTACTTTAAATGAATGCTTGTATTAGGAAATTTGTTTTCAAGTACACGTTTTCTTTTAAAATAATTCTAATTTTAGCAATTTCAAAATAATTATAATTTTAAAATATCCATTAGAATTTTGTAATTTTATACTGTTGATAAATGAAGTAAAAAATAAAATATGATTGATCACGTATAAGAATGATTTAATAATGTAAAATAAGAAACAAGTGTATGTGCTCAGTGGTTCAGTGGTAAGACACTCGCTTGCTACGAGGACGGCCTGGGTTCGATTCCCGACGAATCCATACTGCATTATTTCCACCGTTGACCTGGAGTTCGTTCGCAAGGCGAAATGAAACGATATCGTCTAGTGTACGCATTTTTTTTAAGAAAAATAATCAGTCATATTCTTTAAATTGCGGCGAATAATCTCACTCTTAATAAAGACATAGAAATCTCACTCTTTCGAAAAGAGACTTTTCACTCTTTAGAGGTTGGCTCCATTTTGGCATGTTCAAAGAGTGATATGCACTCTTTGAGAGTGAGATTTCACTCTTCATATTTTAGAGAGTATACACGTATTCCTTTACATTGAAAAATACCTAAAAGTAGAAAGTTGTTAAATCTGGCAATTTCATAAAGCTCAAATAAAACCATAGACACAATAATTTGTATAATGTAGCATCACTATACGCAAGCGAAGTGGTGACGTCATTGTCTGTCCATGGAGCCATGAAAAAGATTTTCTATGTTAATCGACCATTGGATTTTTTGTAAAAAAATATAAAAAAATAACGGAAATTATCTGCCGATTTTAATTCCGATATTTGGGTATATTTATATATAAGTTTCTGTCTACATGTGTTAGATTGAGTTACTTTTTCTGTAAAATTGATAAAATGTTAATTTAAAATCACAAAACTCCAGATAAAAAACGGTAAACTTCCAATTTCGAATGTAAATATAAGCATTTCATTTCAAAGGTTGATATTTAAACAATAAATATTCAACTAATATACTAAATAAAAGGAAAATGGATTTCTTACTAACTGCTGCATGTATAAGTAGACGATACGGAAAAAATTCCGATTTCCGTTTTTTGCTGAATTTACATGTTTTGAACTTTCTTTACGTTTTAATTAACTGAAATTGGCTACTTTATTGCTAGCTTTTGCGGGTAGAAGAAGCAAGTAGAAGATACATAAAAACTTTTGATTTCCGGTTTTCGATTAATTTACACGTTTTGAGATTTCCTTGCATTTTAATTAAGTGAAATTGACTACTTATTTTTATTTTTTAAAAATTGGATTTATTATTCTTTCCTCTGCATATACAAGTAGAAAATATAAGATTCAGAAAAGTTTTAGCTTTCTGGTTTTCCATACAGTTAGACGTTTTGAAATTTCCCGAACTCAATTCGACCATTTTTGAAAAATATCTTTTTTTTTTTTTTTTTTTTTCAAACACTGTACTTTAAGAATCAATCGAATTAATTTAACAGAATTTGATACTTCGTTGGGCCTTGGTTTGACATGTTACCTATTAGCTTCTGGGCTGTATCACACAATAATGAGCATTTTCACGTTGCGATTTTCTCTCATTTCAGGAAAGGCTAACATGTACAGAGATAAATAGTTATATTAAGTAAACCTCTGCTGATTCAGTTAGAGTGAATATCGGCAAACAATTGCCGCAGCTGTGTTGCAATTGCATTCCGTTTAGGACAAGGCAATAACTTTGCTTTGCCTCGCTTTGCAAAAAAAAAAAAATGGTCGAGTTTCGACCACTGGGCGATACTAGTAAGAATAAATTGTAAAAGCTAAATTTATTTTGAAAGAAAATAAAATCTTAATAATTATAGTGTAAATTTTATAATTTAAAACATTCTAAAACATCAAACTGAATAGGAAATTTCATTAAAATTTTATAAATGTGAGTAGTCTTCACATGCCTATATTGATTTTCTGCTGAAAATACGATTTATTTTAGTGTGTATTATTCGATCTAAACATTATTTTTCTTAATATTCTGTAACATTATTAGCGAGAAATATGTTTAAATTTTATATTGATGAGCCAGTATTTAAAGGACGCTTAGTTGTGAAATTACAAGAAATAATGATGGAAAATAAAATTCTTCGAGGCGAGGTCACAAAAATATCGGAGTTCTAAAGTAATAATTCATCAAATAAATTTGATTACCTACACAATCTTTTGCAACTATTCAAGCATTTCTTATATCCTTAGTTTTAAATTTCATGAGTTACATTATTTGTAATGGCCATAATTTGCATTCCGTTAAACTCAACATCCTGCAGCCAAAAGTAATGTTTAGAATGCCCCAAAATTTGGAGTACAGACGATCGTCAAAACGAGATTATATATATATATATATATATATATATACCGGGTGATTCAAAATAGATGTTACAACGATTATCTCGTAAACTAAGAAAGATAGAAACAGACATCCAATTACAAAATTAAAGCAAATTAAGAGTAGATTTCAAATATGGCATTATTTTGTACAAGGGGCTGTATACATATTAAATACGAAATTTAATTTTTATAAAGCCCCTTCTATCATGTGACTTATATTTAGAAGAATATTCTCCTCGCTCTGACAAGCAAAGTAAAAAAAAATCATCTCTCTAAGTCAAAATCTCGCTGAGTTATTGCAATTTGAAAATGATGACTTACACCACTTTTTTTTCAATTTTGGCATCTATTTTTCGACGCCACCAGGCACACTTTAGGGGGTTATCTATGAAATGAGAAAAATTTAAAAAAGATCCTTTATTTTAAAATAGCAACTAAAATCATTCAAGCACGTGAAATCAACAGTTTTAAGAATTTAATACAAATTTACATTATTTCGTATTGTTAAAAAACTTAATAGTTAAATTTCTTAGGGGTCACCTGCAAATTAAAACACGTTAAGAGAGGAAAAAAATTAAAAGTCTAGCTAAACCGTGTGGAATTTTCGCGCTTTATTTTAACCACTTTCCATCATGGTTAAAAAACTTAATGACTTCGGCTCTTTAACAATTCCAGCCAGGTTGAAAAGTGTTAATGACTTCGATTTGTCTGTCTGTCCATTCGTCTTTCTGTGTGTCCGCGCTCTAACTCCCGTGAATATTCATAGAATTTCCTGAAACTGATATATGTTATTTGAGTTCACTATCGGATGTTCCTTATTGAAAATGGAGTGAATACCACCGCTAGCTTCTGCACAGGGACACCCGAAAGTATTCCAAAGCATTGTGTTCTATGAGAGGTATTTTTATAAACCATATTTTAATACCTTTAATTTATGCATATATTAATAAAATTGAAATACGTTATTAAAGTTTTCTATCGGATATTTTCTATAGAAAATGGAGTAAACACCATCACTGGTTTGTATACAAGGATACCGAATGTATTCCAAAGCATTGCGTTCTATGTGAAGATATTTCTATAAACCAAATTTTAATTACTTTGCATAAATCTTAATGAAATTGAAATATGTTATTCATATGCACAAAAGAATGCTTTCTATAGTGTACAGTACGATTAGCATTAGATTTACAGGGTACACAAAAATATTCAGTTACGTTAAGGGTTATTATTGGACATTTGCTGGAATTGCATTTTCGTTTACATTAAACATTTTTTAACAATTTTTAACTGTGAATAGAATTTCAATTTGCATATTTTTTTGTCTGACTGTCCATCTGTCCGTCTGCCTGCCCCCAGCGTCTGTAAATATTTTCAGAAATTTTCAGAAATAGTATATGTTATTCAGGTTTACTATATGATATTCCCTATTTAAAATGGCATTAATTAATTCTCTACAATTGGTTCATGTACAAGAACGAACATAAAATGCCAATGTAATGCGTTTTGGGACAGACATTCTTATAAATTACATTTAAATAACTTTATACTGTAAAAATCATAAGGAAATTCATATTTATTGTTAATATTCTAAATGTTTTGTATAGAATATGATATCGTATAGATGTATAATTCTATGTCAGGGGGGTTACCGCCATTCTCAACCGCCGTTTAATTATAGTGCCTATACTTATTAAAACAAAAAATTAAGTCTGTTATCAATTTCCTTGAAACTTACAAATCTTGATCAACTTTTCAAGTGGCAACTAGATATGGAATCCGAAGTACCACATTCGCATTTCCTGTAGTTATTACTTTCTCATGCCCATAAGGTATTGAATGTATTGTTTTTGGGCCAAATTTTCGAAAGTGAGTTTTTGTTATATTTACACGTTTTGAGGTCCCCTGAATATGAAAATCGTGTTTTTAGCGGTTGGTCTGTGTATGTCTCTGTCTGTTATCAGCAGATCTTAAGAAGAAATAACAGCAGATATTCAAACTTGGTGTTCTAAATATGTATCATATAGGGATGCTACACTAAGCTTTTCATTGAGATGAAACAAATGGTTCGTGTACAGGGACACTCAAGAATATTCAAATACATTACGTCTATGGGGGAAATTGCACGTAAGTAGAGTTTAACACCTATAGACTGCACTAAACCAAATGAAATGAATATATATTTTTTATATGCATAAAAACATGCCTCATGTAGAATATGGCAGGGAAATCATTCGCTGTTCATTTACAGGGCTACACAAAATAACTAGATTATAATGCGACAATAGCTGAAAATTGATGGAAGTGCATTTTAGGTTGTGCCGTATATTATTACTATAGGTTTATATTTAGGTACACTTTGTGGTTTTTACATCTTCTTCAAAAGATATACAGGGTTGTAAATATTTAAGCTATAATATTCTTTTTTATTGTTAGTGAAAGTGCTTTACTATAATATTTTACCATGTCCAGGAAAACTGTTCAGGAATGGAAATGAATTCCTCATAGACATATGATAAACAATGTATGTTTTTAAGCTAAATATGCATCGCTTGTTTTTTTGTGTATTTACACGTTTTGAGGCTTCCATATTACCAAAGTCAAGTTTCTAAAAGTTTGATTATTGCCTGCGTCGAATAATTTCATGAAACGAATAATTTCATGAGATCACCCCTCACACAGAACTAACTATCATATAAAACTCTTACGAAGCCTAATTTGAAATATTCTAACATAGGTTTGCAGTACTCTTTATGTTACCTCTTAATCTCCAACCTGTATTTATGGTATTAAATTTCAGGGTAAGAGAAAGTTGTGTGAGTGGCACACCAGATTATTTGTTGTTAAATTATGCTGATAATTCATGTATATACAGATCAAACAATAAAAATTTACCTTTCATATTCAGGAGGCCTCAAAATGTGGTATTATACAGAAAAAAAAATCGCTCGTCAAAAACTACTTTGTTTACAGTATGGGTATGAGAAATTAATTTTCCATTCTGTGTTAGCAGTGTTCTTCGAAATAAAAAAAAGGCAGCAAAGCACTTACGCCAATTACATTTAATAATAATAAAAAAAAAATGTTTACCTTAAATTTGGGTAGCCCTGTATATTGTCTATAAACTATATACAAATGACTTTGTGTACGTAAATTTAGTGTTATATGTAAAAGAAGTAACATTAATTGAAATACACTTCCAGCAATTCCCAAGTATAGCTCCAATATATCAAAATACTCTGGGTAACCCTGTAAATGAATGATGAATGATTGCTATACCACAATCTACATAAAACATGCTTTTATGCGTATGAAAAATCAGTTCTTTTCATTTTGTTTAGTGCGGTATATCCATATCGCACTGTACATATGAGAAATTTCGCTCACAGACGTGATGTATTCGAAATCTCTTGGATGACCCTGTAAACAAACAATTGTCTGATCGCATCGAATACTTTAGTGTAGCAGCGCAATATGATACGGATTTAGAATATCGAATTTGGGATTTTCTGCTACTATTTGTTCTTGAGATATTCTAATAACACAGAAACACACACACACACACACAGAGAGAGAGAGAGAGAGAGAGACCAACCGCTTAAAACATGATTTTTGAATTCAGAGGATCTGAAAACGTGCAAGTATAACAAAAGCTAATTTTCGGAAATTTGACTCAAAAACAATTCTTTCTTAGACATAAAATTCGACTAACGGAGTAGACAACTTACAAATTTTTCATGAGAAAAAGCTGATATAATGACATGAAAAACAGATTTTACATATTTAGATTTATAGAGTTTACTGTTATTTGGGGGAAAAAAATGATAGTTATTTTTTGAAACACAAATTTCCGAGATCTAAAACTTACCTACCTAAGCGGATCACTTTTAAATTTCATTTAATAACTACGTAACACGCAAAGAAGGATATCTAAAATGGATTTATGTAACTGTTTTCAAGAAAATCATTAGAACCATTTTTGAGGCACCAACTTTTACCAAAACTTGGTATACAGAATTATTGACCAGAAAACAATATTTACATTCAAAAGGACTTTTAAAAGGGAGTTAATATGTCAAATTGAATAAAATCTGCACAGTAGTATTTAAAGGAACGCGTTCGCGATACCTGAAATTGATCTATTTATACAGGGCGTCTATCATTTTTTTTTTTAAATTCACCAACTATATCATTCGACAGGACATGTGATAGAGTGTTTATATAGCAAATTTGAAGAAAATCATTAGAGCCGTTTTTGAGATACGGACTTTTGTCCCACTTCCGGTTACCGATGTTCCACTTCCGGTTTTCGACATTCACCAAAATTTGGAAAATTCATCTGTACACCAGTCCTGTCTCAATTCTGAAGTTTTGTAGTTCATTCTTTATTAGTTTCGGATATATGATAGCAAGAAAATTCCACACATACATTCACACATACATACATACATATACACACACTGACCAATTGCTAAAAACTACTTTTTTGGACTCAGGAGACCTTGAAACGTGTAAATCTGGTGAAAACTCGACATCGAATTTTTGGACCGGATACAATATTTCCGTTACCTACGGTAGTCGGGTAATGCAAGTAATAAATTTTTATTTAATTCAGTGGAAAACATTTGCACTGATACCATATTAGGCAAAAACAAAATAAATATCAATAATAATAAACAATTTGTATAACGCTGCAATATCTTTAAGTTAGTCGTTAGTCGTTTTTCTTTATTACGAAATAAATAAATAAATAATTGGAGAAGAAAGCACCAATGATGTGTGCTGAAACATGTTAAAAAGAAACACACTTAATTAAATACGTTAAAAGAATACATGCATAAATTTTATCTTTTGCCTTTTCAGATTTAAATTAGCATACTTCTTAGAGATTTTTTTTTTTTTTTTTTTAGATTAAAAAAAAAAAAATAAATAAATAAATAAATAAATAAAGGGAAAAAAAATCCAAAATGGAACACGTTGAATTATTCGTGCATGTTTCTTAATTAATAGGAAAGCTATGTCACTTGAAATACAATGGAAATTTGACGAACTATTTTTTTTAATTCATTAATTCAAATATAAATGTTCTTATTAAAATAGGTTTTTTAATGAGTCTAAATTATTATATAGTAAATAAAGTGGGTAAATTATATATTAAAGGTAAACCTTTAAAATAAGTATATTAAAGGTAGCGGAAAGCAAAAAAAAAAAAAGTGAAATATACAAATATGTGGATATGTACAATAAAACTACTTTTTTTTTTTCTTTTTTTTTTTTTTTTTTTTAACGAAAGCAAATCATTTTATTAAAAAAATAAAATATAATATAATATAATAAATAATTTGACTTTTATAGATTTTTTTTTTCTTTCGATTTTTTCTTTTACGAAGTTTTAAAGTTAAAATTAAATATCTGAAAAATTAAAGAAATTACTTCCTGATTGTACATAAATGATGAGAAATTATAACTAATGATTATAAAATGTAAGGCATTTTTATTTTCAGTAAATTTGGATTATAAAATAAGTACTGCATTTACTAAAGCAACTTTATTTTTGTCGGTTTGTGTCAATAATTTATCTTAATCTTAATGCTTTTATTCTAAATAAAAAGTGAAATTTAAATTGTTTTTAATTCCTAAGCCTTTAATACTCGTACATATCTCTATTAACCGATCGTATTATTACATTAAATATGCATTAAAACAAGAAAATACCTTTTTTTGAGCAAAATAATTTAAATATATATAGAGAGAGATTTCCTGGGTATTTTATAAATAATTACATACATTTTAATTATTTTAAAAGTCCTTCCGGCTTATTCGGAAGGGTAGGTTGATTTATTTTTCCTTATCAAGTAGCCGTCATTTTGTTTCAAAATGGCGACTACAAATTATTAATGCACTTGGTAGAAA
Organism: Salticus scenicus; assembly: GCA_963930645.1. Lineage (NCBI taxonomy): Eukaryota > Metazoa > Arthropoda > Arachnida > Araneae > Salticidae > Salticus > Salticus scenicus. The sequence continues at coordinate 158,744,978 of OZ005648.1, read as the reverse complement.
TATTGATGTAGGCTATGCACATATGGAGTTTTCAGCAAATCGGTTCACAAATACATTTTTATGTGAATTTAAAATTTTCACGTGGCCGGCGCTTGGAAACAAAATGGTCGGTTAAGTTGACAAATATATCAAATGTATTTGTGAGGTAAGTCCACTGTAAACATGTATAGTTCGAATAAATTAAAATCTCAAAAATCATCGTGTTGAAAAATTAAGTGGCTGCCACTTCGATAAAAATGGAGGAGAAAGTTGCTCATCTAAGATATCATTGCAAATTTGAAAAAAAAAAAAAAAAAAAAAAAATTGTAGAAATTCTTTCAAAGAGGCTTATTAAGTTGATAAAATGTTAGTTTTCTGCATTTCTAGTTTGTTTTAGCATTAAAATAGCCTAATTTTTTCTTAAAAACACATTAAAAAGATCCAGTAACGCAGGTTGGATTTGGCGACAAATTTGGCGACTTTTCCCCTATGGCGACTTTTTTGGCGATTTTTGTCGAGAAAATACTTATTATCGATATACCAAAGATGGACGCAATAACGTGATTGGTTCACGAGTTACGTGAATTTCCTAGATTTTTGTTGTTTGAATGATAAATCCATTTTTCAACTTTGATTTGAAATGATTAAATATTTCTAAAGTTACCGTGATTACAAATTTTCAAGTGACCGCCACTTGGAAACAATACAGTGGAACAAGTTGCCCAGCAAAATCATCCAAGATATTTGGAGCATAGGTTCACTGTCCAACTGTGGTTTAAATCACTGCCGTGTTTCAAAAGTTATTATTATGGCAAATTTTCAAGTGGCAAATGTTCAATTCTAAGTAGCTGCGACTTGGAAACAAAATGGCAAAACAACTTGTCCATCGAAATCATCCCGTATATTTGTACGATAAGTTCATTGTCCAGTTCTAGTTTAGATTAAATCAGTATTTCAAAAATTATTGTCATAAGAAATTTTCAGTTGGCACCACTTGCAAAACAAAAAGTGGAGTGAGATGTCCAGCGAACTTATCTGAGATATTTGAATGATAAATCCACTACCCAAATTTGATGCGAATTGATTCTGTATTACTAAATTTACCATAATGGCAAATTTTCAAGTGGCCGCCACTTGGAAATAAAATTGCGGATCAAGTCACCAAGTGAACTTATCCTTGATATTTGAACCATAAGTTCACTATCCAACATTTATTTGAATCATTTTAAAAGTTATCCTGATGGCATATTTTCAAGTGGCAGTATGAGTTCAAGAGGCTGGAACTTAGAAACAAGATGTCGGGACAAGTTGCCCAGAGAAAACATTCAAGATAATTATATGATAATATCACTGTCCAAATTTGGTTCGATTTGGAGTATTATTTCAGAAGTTATTGTGATTTTAAATTTTCGAGTGGGGGCCTGATTTCAAGTGGCCCCCCTTAACTTAAGATATCTGCCACTTTATTAAAAATGGCGGATATAGTTTATTAATAAACTTCATTGAGATGCTTACGTGATCTGTATTTACATCAAAATTCAATCAATTTTGGAATACGATTTTTACAATTTAAATTTGAAATTTTCAAGTGGTCTCCTCTTGAAAACAAAATGGCGGAGCAACTTGGTTAATAAACTCATCTAAGATATTTATAAGATAAGTTAAGGCACTGTCTAAATTTGGTTCCTTTTGGAGTATTATTTCGGAAGTTATAGTGATTTTAAATTTTCAAGTGGTAGACTGATTTCAAGTGGTCCCGCTTAACTTAAAATATCTGCCCCTTTATAAAACGTGGCGGATAAACTTCATTAATAAACTTCATTGAGACCCTTATGTGGCCTGTATTTACATCAAAATTCAAGCAAATCTTGCTTTAAATATGCTTTTTACAATGTCAATTTGAAATTTTCAAGTGGCTGCCACTTGAAAACAAAAAGTCGGAGCCACTTAGTTAACGAACTCGTCCAAGATATTTATATGATCAATTCACTGTCCAAATTTGGTTCGATTTAGAGTATTATTTCGGGAGTTATCGTGATGACAAGATTTTCATTATAGATAGATAGATAGATAGATAGATAGATAGATGAACGAAGTGATTGCAATAGGTCGATTTCTAAAGAAATCAACCTAATAGCATTAATTGTTTCTATACGAGTAATAATATGAATTAAATTTTTAATTGTGGATACTGTATGAAAAATAAATAACCACTGAGAGTTTTTATATGTTTATACATTAAGGCACTTTTATCTGTTCTGTCATATATAATGTTTCGTTATCTCATTACATGATTATTTGCAAAATATTGAACGTCATTCCTGTGTAACACTTGTTATACTGACTAACGTGAATTGGGATTCTGTAAATATCGACCGAAAATTCAGGTACTGATGAAAATATCTGTTCTGTCATATATAATGTTTCGTTATCTCATTACATGATTATTTGCTAAATATTTAACGTCATTCCTATGTAACACTTGTTATACTGACTACGTCAATTGGGATTCTGTAAATACCGACCGAAAATTCAGGTACTGATGAAAATAAAATTAAAACACATATAAAGGAACATTAAATAGATATTAAATTTGGAAAAGCCACCACCGCGTTAGCCAAAGCATGCCATGAACAAGATCATTCAGTTGATTTCAACAATGTTATTACGATCGCAAATTACCATAGCAAAACATAAGTATTGAATACGGAAACCATAGAAATTCTTACAAATTATTATTCTATAAATGGCAAGGATCCGACAGTAGGATTCTGCCGATAGAGGCAACATATGATAGAAAAACAGAGGGCAAGGATGAGGCTCGCGGAAAGAAGCGGACCACCTAAGAAATCCACCGATGGTGAGGGGGAGCTCCCTCGAATGGTCTATAGATAATGTACAGAAGCTAAAGCAAAGTTTTTCTTGTTTTTAATAAATGTTATTTTATTTTTGTTTTTATTTATTTATTTATTTATTTATTTATTTATTTTTTTGAACTGAGGAGTTAAAAATCATTTTTGAAATTTTGCCGCTCATGATCTGTTAGCCATTTTAAGTTTTAAAGTTTAAGTTGATTCGGATTAGACCCTTTTTGTTTTAAAATGAAATTACACGAGGTAATTTTTTTTAAAACAATACAGTTTGCTATGGTTAAATAAAAACTTCAATATTGTTTTTACGTAAATGGTGCAACATGCAGAATAGCACTGCAAACTCCCCGACGATAAACACCTAAATATTCTGAAGAATGTTTTATTTTTTTTATAACTAAGCGAGTGATACATATTTCTTGTATTGTAATGTTAAGCAGAAGCTGAATTATAGCCTCTACCCTAATGGTGGAATATGAAGAACAGTAGCGCTGTCTTCCGAACAATATTCATCCAAATACGATATAGAATATGTGATATAACCTTCCTTTGTACAAAAGAAAAAAAGAAAGAAAGAAAGAAAGAAAGAAAAAACTTAAGCATATAAGCTAAGTAAAAAAAAAAAAAAAAAAAAAAAATGCCACTAGCTGGTCGGTATATATACAAAATTTAAAGTTTTGCTAAAACGGCTTTAAACGTTTGTGTTACAAAATTTCTGGATGGTAAAAAAACGATTACACTTATTTTCGCAAATGTAAAATTATTTTTAAGGCAGATGGATGAGTGAAAATATATATATATATATATACAGTACAGTTAATGCTTTAAAAATTCTTATTTTAAGGCTTTTGAAACTGAGTAATTTATTGCACATCCTTTTGAAAGTGTAAAATTATTGGGGGTTAGATAAGGGAAAGTGGTAAAAATATTTAAATATTATAAAATAGAGCTATGACCTTCAAAATTCATGATACATGGTTTTGGGGTAAGGAATCGATCACATATACATTGGAAAGTTTATAAAATTACAGCATGGCAGCGACATTTTTTGGCAGATGTAAAATTTAAGTACACGTAGGGCGATGAAAAACCAGGTATGTTATTTTAGGGGATGAGGCTTGATCAATCGATTACATGCACTATCGAAATTATAAAATATTAGGGGTCGATATTAAATATATAATGCAAAATACATATAGGGTCAGATTAAGGGTTGTGTGTGCAAAACATTTAAATAATTAAGTATGGCTATCCCATTAAAATTCGTGTTTAAAGGTTTTTGGGTGTAACGAATCGTATGCGCATGCTTTTATAAATATAAACTTATGGGGGCGGGTAGATGAGGCTACCACAATCGCCACCAAGTGTAATTTTACCACATTCAAAATTTTCAAATGTCGTTTTCACGGTGCGTGAAAAGGCTTTTTCAAGAGGAAGGGGGGGGGGAGGTAGCCGCAAGCGCCATCGAGCGTGACTTTGCTTCGATCAGATTTTTCAAAGATCGCTTGCACGGTGAGCGAATAGGCTGTTTCTGATCATGGAGAGGGAGCCGTTGGAGCTACCGAGCGGAAATTTCGTTGAAATAGAATTCTCAAAAGTATTTTTACTATAAGCGGATAAGTTGTTGTTGATATTGAAACGGAAAATGGCGACGCAAATGCTACCCAGTGGTAGTTTAAAGATGTCTGAATTTTCAAGAACTGCAAACCAACTGGTCGCAGAAAACGACTAGTTAACAATATAAAAATTTATAATACGGATAATATGCAAAGTATCAATCACGCATATTCTAAATTAAATGTTTATTGATACTCTTGCTTATATATAAAAAAAAAAAAAAAATTATTAAAATATGCTGAAATGAAGCGATTTGTAGCCAAATTTAATTTTGAAAAAATTGTTAATTTTATATCAATATTTAATTTAAAATGTTGATAAGATTAGGTTTTTCTCATTTATAAAGGAATATTGAGTTAATACATTGTTTTTATTAACTTACTGTAAAAAGTTTTGGTGAATGTCACAATTTATTCACTTTAAAAGGTGACGTAGGTAGACCGTAAAAGAGAATACAATCGATTCGCCGTATAATCACCACTCCACCGTAAATTATATGAGAAATAAACTGAAAAAAAAAGTGAAAATACATGAGAAATAAATTATAAATTATAATATATAACGACGTAGAGTAAAATATATGAGAAAAGATTGGTAGCGAGATTTCCAATTTTTTTTATTGTAAGTTTTTCTGCTTTTTGTTCTTTTCTTTTCTTTTTTACAGTACGATGTATTGTCTTTTCTGTAATTCATTTTCGCAAGACAAGGCAATTTTTTTTATTAATAATTGTTTTCTTCCAAAAAATCATTATATTTAGTAACACGACAATTACCTCTTTTTTTTAAAAAGGCCTTTTTAGAAATAGCCGTAATATATTGAATTCGCATTATCAAATTGCTATTATTTTTTTTTATAGTTTGCATTGTGTATCACGCAAAGACGAAATGGGTAATAAAGCGATTGTTCCATAACTTTTGAAAAAAAAAAAAAAATCCGCCTCTCTTTAAGTATATCTTAGTGGCTGAGAAATTTTCTGGAAATGTCTAATAAACCAGACATTAAGAGGCGCGTAATGTATTTCCTGAACATTACTAGAGAATAGGATTAGTTATACGTCACGGTTGTTTACTTTCTCGAGAAGCGTTTCCGCTGAGATATGAACATTGCATGATAAATTTTCCTTTGGATATTCTTTAAGAAGCAGCTTTAATATTCATTTATATATTATTATATATGTTATATAAATTGAATGATACTTTTCATGATTTTATATACATATATGTATGTATGTACGTACGTGTATGTGTGAAGTAGTAATAGGTCATATTTTTGTTATTTTGTAATATATATACGTATTAAACAAATTAAGTTTATTGTTATTCATTAATATATTAATAATGTATAATTAAGGCAGTGGCTGTAAACAACATCCTGGTAGACTGCCAATAAATTGATATTAACATTTCATAATGTATGTAAGAAATTTGCAAACACATATATTCAGAAAAATATATTGATGTTTTAGCATTTTACAAGGAAAAAAAGAAAAATGAAGAAAACAATTAATTCAGAATGCTTAGTTCTTTTCACATTTATTGATTATTTGTTTATCCCGTGCAAACATTTCCTCTTTATTTTTATTTATTTATTTGTTTATTTTCTAATGCAAAATGCTGCCTAATTTATCTTTTTGAATTACTGTTTTTTTTTTTTTTTTTTTTTTTTTTGGTTAAATTCGACGAACGCGATTCAGTTCCATGAACGTTGAACTAACTAAATTTCGAAGATATCTACTCACATATTTAGCTACAAAATTCTATTTATAGACGAAATTTAATTATACACCACTCTGTATACTAAAGTCATAGAGATAAATTTGTGTTTTTATGGCTTATTAAGAACTGGGTTATGTTATGGGCTATACAGGAAAAATCACCCTCGTCAAATTAGCATAATAAGTCTATATATGTAAACATCGCAGAGAGTTAGTACTTGTATTAAAGAACAAAATCCATTTCTGCGTACTTAAAAGAATAAATATGTTTTTTGTTATTATATCAGAAAATGCGCTTGCTTGAAATATGTATATGCAACAAATCCCTAAACGCAATAATGTATTTATATGTAATCATCATTCTTTACAGTAACGAGCAATAATTGATTACGGTGGAACTAACTAAGCACTACGAAAAATAAGGAAAAAAATAAGTAAAAGCTATGAAAGCTATGAAAGCAAAAATGCATAGAAGTAAAATATTTATTGTATTTATATATATATATGTATATTTTTTTAATAACAGTTAGCGGTAAAATATTAAAAAATGTATTTCATTGCAATTTTAGTATCACCGGACTAAAAACAGTTTTTTTTTTTTTTAACTGTAACTAATCAACATGTAAATATAAAGAAAACATTTTCTTCACCTTTATTAAATGCAACTTTTTTTTTAAATACTTTTATTCATTTTGAGAAACTATTCGATAATTTTTTCGGTTTTAACCTTTAATAAGACAGCTTGAACACGTTTTGACTACTCTTCAAATGACTGTCAGCGGGTGTTTTTCCAAATTTTTGAGGCAACCCTAGATCAAGAATTAGTGCATAAAATTTCATACAAATTTATTTAAATTACTTCTTGACATTAAGTGTTGTTTTTTTTTTTTTTTTTTTTTACTTCTTAGTGTATATTACAAAATAGATTGCTCTGCTACGCGGCAAAATATCTGCATTACAAAAAGGCTTTATTATAGTATGTGTAATTACAAAAAACTAAATATCTGAAATAACAATCAAATTTTGGCTTTTCATTTCCGGAAACAAAATTCACATTGGCCGACTGTAAGGTTTCTGACTTAAAATTTTCTCCGACTACGGGAAGGCAATATATATGCTTCTAAAGGATATAAATGCACCAAACTTGGTATGCGATATGAGCAGCATAAAAAATAAAGCTAACTCGATTTGGAAGAATATTTTTTGTCGCAGCAGTTATCGATGCAAGTACTTATTTACTATAAATTTCCATGTGGTTATATTTCAGTGTCTTTTGGTTAAAATTGTACCTAACTGCATATATAAAATGCTTTTTGTGAGAACCTAAGTTGAGAGAGGTATTTTGTATATTAGTATGTAGATGTTTTATTTTTTATATAGAATGATACAGAAGTATGCTTTTTGTTGGGCAAATCAGCATATGCAATGTTTTTATGATAAACAATATTGTATTATTTCCAATTTTATGTTAAATAATTTCCAGAATCACTGCTTCTTTTCTTTTCTTTTTCTTTTTCTTTCTCTTTTCTTTTTTTTTTTTTTTTTTTTTTCATTTTATGAAGATCCTAAAACAGGTAATACAAGTTGAAAAAAAAAGGATGATACAGAATTATTTGATAACAATACCATACTTTTCGGGTTAATTAAATAAATGAGTATAGTTTTTAAGAAATTTTTATAACATAAACTCCAAAATGTCGTAGATGAGTTTATATAACAAACATTTTATATAGTATAACTCTTAATAACTCTACAATTCTAAGTTAAGTATAAGTAAGAAATAAAGATATATGTAGATTTTCATTAATTTTGTAAGGGATTTAACAGATATATATTATGTTCTCTTAGGAATATTAAATTTAGGGTGCATCATGGTACATTAGGGAAAGGTTTAATTTGTTAGACAAGAGAAGAATATACATAAATTTAGTAAACAAATATGTGCTTATATGTAATGAATATACATCTTTATTGATATGATTTGTCAGGATTTTTTCTTAATTTATTCTATTCCTAAACGGTGTTTATTTAATTTGAAATTAAAAAATCATCAGCCAAATGAATTACACGAATCTTTATTTTATTATTATTATTATTATCTTTGGAACCTTTTTTTATTCAAAATATTATATTTAACAATATATTTCAAGTTTATCGACTTGATGCAGACTTTTATCGACTTGAATAAGCTTGTTTGCGCTTTATTCATAATTTTTAAGCGATGATTGATAAGTAACAATTTTTTAAAAAATAAAATATTGCACGAATTTTAAAGAAAATAAATGATCGAATGGATATAAAATTAACAATATTTTAATGTTTTAAATGTATCATGTATATATTTTACAAAATAAATGCAGGTTTTTATTATCTTAAAATGCATTTCTTTGGAACGGTGGAAAATAGGCAAAGCTACAACCTATATAATATATATTAATATATTATATATATACTATACCTACTATATTAATATATATATAAAATAAAAATAATTTTAATTTCATTTGCCAACAAAAAGAAAAACAAAATATGTTATGTTAAAAGTTATGTAATAAAATGATTTATTAATTATTATTATTATTATTATTATTATTTCTACAAGAATTTCTCATATTCACAGGAAATAAACAGATTTAAAATAGGAATTTTGTTTTCAGCCTTGAAAACTGACTTAAAGAATAAACAATTTAGAAATTGCACTTAGAAGTTCTACATGTATTATAAATTCATTTATTATTAGACAAAATTTGTAATTTTGTAAGGTTAGAAGAAGATTTCGTAAGAAATTCACGAATCTGAGTTGCGAAGAATCTTAGTTCAGTTAAGAGTCACCATTCTACTTAAGAAGGTATTCTACGAGCTCAAAGTAAATGTTTCAGATTTGGCGAAATATAGTAAGTAAGAAGATAAAGTGGTCAGAAGTCAAATTACATAGGAAATGCAAATTTACTGGTAAAGTATAAAAAGAAGGTTAGAACGATACTCGGGGAGTTTTGGATAGGTGAGAAGGGGTTGTTTGAGTAGTTTTCAAGAGTTGGAGGAGTTATGCGAGATTTAAGAAGTTTTGCGAGGGAGAGAGGATAGTTAAACGCCGCTCAGATTATAAAGAAATAAAGGCAAGCTTCACGCCGTTATGTAATTATGTTGCTGAAAGCTAATGGGTAATATAGAGTCATTTGTTATATTTGAATCGAAAATATAATACAACTAGCGAGCTTCGCCCGCTAGCGGGTCAGTATTTTCAAATGAATCACTAACAGTACCTAACTTTTAGTCTTAAGAAAAGAAATTAAAAAAAAAAAAAAAAAAAAAAAAATCATTTATGATTGGGTAAAAAGTCGGCCCGAATCCCCACTGCAATCAGCAGCGCAGTCTCGTGCGCGCTGCGCGCGTATTCCATCCCTGACACTTCCTGCCTCCTAAAAACAAGAAAAATCTGGTCGGGTAAAAACTCCCACCGAATGAATCACTAACAGTAACTTTTAGTCTTAAGAAAAGAAACTGAAAAAAAAAAAATCATTTATGATTGGGTAGAAAGTCGGCCCGTGCCGCTGCGCGCGCGTATTCCTTTCCTGACCCTTCGTGCCCCCTAAAAAAATAATTTCTCATCGGGTAAAAACTCACACCGTGTCCCCACTGCCTTCGGCAGCGCAGACCCAATCGCGCTGCGCGCGCACATGTGAAGGTATACGCGCGCTACGCGCACATATTCCTTCTCAAATCAATTTTTTATTCTTAAGAAAAGAAAATGAAAAAAAAAATCTCATCGGTTAAGAAGTCGGACCGGGTCCCCACTGCCTTCGGCAGCGCTTTCCAGTGCGCGCTGCGTGCGCACAAGTTAGGTGATACGCGCGCGGTGCACGCCTATATCTTCCCCATCCTTTCAGCCCTTCCTAATTAACCTACAAATACCAATTCTGAACGGTCTAACTGAATTAGCTGAGATGCAAAAGAAAACCTAATCAGGAGACCTCAAAACGTGCAAATAAGTTAAAAATTTTCGATAATATAAAAGAACTTTAAAATATCTTTCGAATGATGTATTAAAAATAATTTAATCATAATTAGAAATTGAAATATTGAAATTTTTAAATATTTCAGCGCCATCTGGCGGTAGAAATTTCTGTAATCTACTGTTCGATTCCAAATCTACAAAGCTTTCTTATGATGTATTACTTATGAAATTATAATTATTAGTAGCTAAGATACAAAAGAAAACCGATTCAGGAGACCTCAAAACGTGTAAATGAAGCGAAATCTTGAATCCCACTTTCGATAATATAAAAGTCCTTTAAAATATCTTTCGACTGATGTATTAAAAATAATTTAATCATAGTTAGAATTTGAAAAGAATAAAATTTAATTTGCAATTAAATTGTACATTTTTTATATATTCTCGAAACCCGATGAAATTTGAACTGCAACTTCGTCTTATGATGTTAACAGTGTAGCAAGTTTGAAATAATTTTGAAGAAAATTGAAGTATTTTGAAATTTGCAATTTTTATCCCCAGTACAAAATCAGTAAAGCGGGAAGTAAAATCTATTTATTCTTTTGCTCGCACCATGGTTACCGAAATACGTTTAGAAGCTCGCTAGTCTGCGAAATTAATAAAACTCTTATGATTTGTTGCCACCTTTTTTTCATACTTTAGTTTATTTTAAAAAATCTAATTGTCCTATCGATAAGCTATTTAAACCGTCGGACTGAGAAAAATTGGACCTTTCATTTGATACCTTATTTGTAATGATACGACTGATATTTCTAATTTATTTTCCACTTTTTCGGTAAGAATGTCTCTTTTTAAGCAAATATCCGTGAATTTTCAGTCATTTTTCGATCGACATAGCTCAACGTTTTAATTAATTTCTCCGGTAATTAGGGTCGCATCGCTTAGCGAATTATCGCGATGTCGAGATGAAGCAATTCTGCTTCTGTCGACACCTGTTTCGAGGCGCTGCGACCATTAGCGCCGGAGCTTTAGCGGTCACAAGGCATTTCTCACAGACAGACAGAAAGACAGACAGACAGAAAGACAGACAGACAGACATTTGCGCACAGATTTTAATAATATAAGGAGATTGAGAACTAGTCCCATTTTCCCCTCTTAAGAGATTTAATTAAATATTTGTTAAGTCAACATTAAAATCTCAGTGTTTATTCTCTTACACTTACAGGAGGTTTTAAATATAAAAGACGAAGGTACCACTTCATCACTGGGGTGCCAACATACATCTTTACAGTGGCGCCCAACGGATTTTAATACCCCTCTGTCGAGAGTTTATTTTTCGGGTTCAAATAACATAAATCACTTTTTTGATAAAGTGGACTGATTATTTCTATAGCCATAGGACAGAAATAATTTAAGTTTAAGCACATTTATCTCCAAGTCCTTAAACAGACAATTTAAGTTCAAAATGAGTGGTTATGTTTCTTTCGGGAAAATGAATTAAACTTACCTCAATATGAAGTGATTTTAAGCGATTTTGCGTACAACAAACCCAACCATTTATTTTATTTATTTTTATAGAAACGCTTAGATTATTATTATTATTATTATTATTATTATTATTATTATAATTATTATTATTTTACAATTTAAGAAACACAATTAAGTTAAAAATAATATTTAAATGCTGATTTTCTCAATATATTTAATTTATTTTGAAAATTAGACAAAAGTACAGCCTTGCCTCATATAGTTTTTCTTCATACAGCTTTGCCTTATTTTTACATACCAACGTACAAACAAAAAGCTAAAATAAATAAATTCTCTAGTGTGAAATATTAATTTATAAGTTTAAAATCTGCAGTAAAAATTTAACCAAGTACAAATACATTATGTGTAATGTTATAAAACGTATACATATAAATTCAACTGTTTATTTTTACATGCATTTTATAAGATATAGTAGAAAAGATCTTGTTTTAATCATGACTTTCAAGTATTAAAAAATATTATCAATATTTTTTTATTCATAAATTGCTAAAATGAAAAGGAAAATGAACGATTTTCGGTAAGCTATATCGAGTTTATAAATAACTAGTAACAAGAAAAACCCTTTTAAGAATCCAAAATTGCCCTTGTAATAGATTTGATTGATTTTTATTATTATTATTATTATTATTATTATTATTATCCGAGAAAAAAATATTGTGGGATTGAAAAGATGTAGCTTCCCTAACGAGTGCAGCGTCCATTCTCTCCCCCTCACCTTGGAGTGGCTAGATGGCGCAGCCGAACCGGTGAAAAGCAGCCGAAAGCATGAAAACTCAAACAGAAGGAAAACAGCAGAAAATGGCAACACCAAGAGAGCGGCTAGAAGATGTTTTGCTGAGACAGAGGAAGGGCATTCGCTGCGTTCGACGAAACCTGGAATTCGAGATGAACAATTCGATTATTCGACTTTATGACGTAATGGCGTATACGGTTTTAATTACTTATCCAACAATCTACTAGTATAATATGTATATGGGTTTTACTATTTCCTTTTAAACTGATATTCATTAAAATAAATTAGTTAATTTTTAGAGCTTTTCTTCAACAAAAGCGTTGTGTTTATCTGTTTTCTATATATCTTTGTGTCAGAAATGGTATGTGGGTAAATGCCTTTGCGAAAGAAAGAGGTCGGTTTCCTCGTATTCATCGGAACTCATATAAGAAAATACCTAAAAGAGTGTGATGGAAATATTATTTTCGACCATTAATAGATTTTTGATCCAATAAGTATTAAGAAATGCGAAAAGTGATCAGGCCAAATTTCAAACCTCCATGTAATTATTTTAATATGTGTACATCACTATACTGCAACACCGATCCTGAAACTGCCTTCAGGTTCACATAGAGAGAGAGACTTGAAAGTTTTAATAATTTCCGGAAAACCTGAATTTTAATGAAATGTAACATTGTATAAAATTTTTAATTTTTAATTTAGCCTGAAATGAATTTATAAAAATAATACATATATTCGATATATATCATGCAAGAAGCACTGCATGATATCCCAATTCAAAAATTATTATCGGAAAATAAGATTTTAAAACGAAAAACTTAAGTGGATATAAAGAAACGTATACGAAAAAAAAAAAAATATATATATATATATATATATATTGGTACTTAACATTTTGGAAAGAAGCCAGATTTATAAGAAATGGTACTTTAATTTTTATGTCAAATGCTTGACTGATTATGAAAAAAGTTGCATGGAAAATAAAGAGAGACATTTTCCTATATATTATACACAATGCATTAATCAATCTTTTTCTAATTTCATAATGTCGTTACAAAATATTTTAATAGAATTTCTTTATACGCATAATTAAAAAATAAACTCTGATAGTATATACATGTACATTTCATACATTTGCTGAGGTTCATCGTATGTATTATAAAGTTTTAGTCAAGTAAATATTTTTCATTATTGATGTTATTAGTTCTATTATATTTAATTATTTGCATGAGCGAGTTTCTATACTTTACAGTGTGAGTATTTTGGTGCAATAAAACAACAAATGCTGAAATACAAAATTACACATTTTTTTTCGAAATATAGAGAAAAAAATGTGTCAAAACTACTTTTTTTTAAAAATATATATATGTTTAAACAAACCATTATGATAAACCATTGGGGCGCATTATATTTAATTATAACGGTTACGCAAAAATTTTAAAGGTGAGTGTTGATGAACGTGTATGTAACTGCAGTGAAGAGATATATACTATTTATGTAAATAAAGAATATGGACATGCCATTACGGGGAATTTGGAAGTTATAAAGGACGAAGATTTGAGAAGAGTTATGGAATATGGAACTAAGTACAGAATTAAGCGTATGATAACAAAAAGTGCCACAATAAAACTGCTTAATTCTTATATAGAAATATTTATACAAAAAATGATGTACAAGTATAATTTACCATATACTGTTTTCAAAGAATGGAAGTATCATATTTTTAAGGATTTAAAGAGAGAATATGTGAGGGATGTTGCTGTTGCTTCACATGAAAAATATTTAGCACTAATGAAATTAATTAAAGAACTTCGGAAGAGGTTTATAGTAACTTATGTGGACAAGCTATGCAATAATTTGTAAAAAAACTGTATGGTGAGATTTTAAGCGCAAGTTATAATAATACGAAAAAAAATATGTGCTTATAAATTCGAAAGTTACAGTTATTGAGAACAGGGTTAAGGCATTTTATAAAAAGTTAAAACTAAAACAGAAAAGCTAAAATTTCCCATATTTAATATTAGTGCCAACGTTTCATAAAAACCCTGTGAAATTTAGAGTGGTGACTTGTGGTTATGAAACCTGTCTTGAATTACCCAATAAAATGTTGTTGAAGGTTTTGAGTGGAATGTTTAAAAAAATGCTATTGGGAGAACAAACTTTTATAATAAAAACGAGTTGTTAATTATTGGTTTACTTAACTAGAATAACTAAGTCAAATAAAATTACCAGCCTATATGCTTACGATTTTGCAGACCTTTATAATACTATTGATTTAACGGATTTAAAGGAAAAAAGTTATAGAGTTTTATAATAAATATAGTAATAAAGAAAGTGATAAAGATTTCTTCATTAATTTGTTTAAGTTTGTCGTTCAAGAGAATTATCTGTATGAGCTCTGAGTTGCAGCTCTATTCTAGCTGATATCTACTTACATATTTATGAAAAGAACAATAGTTTAAACAGAGAAACATTATGTTGTAGAAATATCGATGACCTTGTATTGATAAGGTTAAATGGTGAAAATACAGATATTGATTTTCAATAATACCCTAAGAATTTAAAGCTAGAATCCTCTTCCACGAATTGTAAAAATATAAATTATTTGGACGTAAATATAAAATTAGAGACTGATTAAATAGTAACTAGAATTTATGACAAAATAAAAGACTTCCATTTTAAAACAATAAAGCTAATGCATTTTACATCTAACGTACATACTTCAAAAAGAACGTATTTAGAAATGGTTTAGTACGTATAGCTAGATTAAGTTCAGACTTGGAAGAGATGTTTGAGGTTATGGTAGACTGGTGTCGTCAGACCATAGCGCAGGGTTTCCATAGATGCTTAGTGAAAAGTATGATGTACCAATTCATGAATCAATTTAAAAGGAGTACTGAGCTGAAAATGTTGTTGGAAAGAAAGGATGGTTTAGAGAATTGGTTTTATGAGTTTCTTTTTTTGGCCTTGACAGGTGAGGGGAACGTTACATGCGTAGAACTAGTTTAAACCTGCAGTGCATGTTGTAAGCCATGCCGCCTGTCTCCATATTAATTTTAATTTCGCTGTGTTTCATTTTTAGTTCTGGTTTATGTTAAAGATGTTTTACGTACTCTATTTGGTCTTAGTAGTTTGTTTATTAATTTCGTTAAGTTATTGTTGACTTTTTTTATTCTTGAATATTATGTTTAAATATGATTTTGGAGTTGGTTTTGCTTTTCAGTTCGATGTTTAAATATATATATATATATATATTATACACGAGATCGATTTTGTGTTCCGTTACATTCAGAAAATCAATAATCCTACATAAATTACGTAGTGCTTTAATTATGGGAGAATAAATTTCGTATAATTAAATATATATATATATATATATATATATATATAATTCTATATATATATATATATATATATATATATATATATATTTGTATATTTATATTTACATCTGAATAAAACTCTCTTAAAACAGATGGTTCTTGTGTAGATAAATGCATCATACAACAAGCATCAAAATAACTGAAGCAGTAGGAATAATTCATACATAAAATATGGGCACCTATTACTGTTTTGTTAAGTAAATATTTGTAGAGTCATGATCTTAGTCTTTACGCGGTTTATAAAAAAGTATGTTAATGATAAAAATTATTAATAAAACAAAAGCAGAAAAAGAAGAAGAAATTTACAATATATATATATATATATATATATATATATATGGAAAGTGTGAATGCGGGCTTCAGTAATTTTGCTGCCGACTGTATAAAAATTAAAAAAAAAATCTATAATACTGAAAATTTGATATATTTCACAAATGTATTTTTCTATAACTTTTGTAGAGCTACGTTATTATTAATCGAACTATAATCTAATAACCCACATACTTTTGTGCATACGAATAACGTATTTTAGTTTTCTTATACTGTGCAATAAAAGCAAATAAAATATTTTTTTAAGTTTTAACTCTCATGTACCATAATATGCGTAAAATGTTTCGCGGGTCTATTTTTTTTTTTTTTTTTTTTTTTTTTTTTTACTGAGAATATGTCATATTAAACCGAAATGAAATAAATCAGTTTTGAAAAAATATATAAAAAAATACAGAAATTCAGAAATTAAAACTTGAACGGGGTGAACATAACAGACAAGTATGTTTAACTTTTTTGGATAGCGTTAACGTTAACGTATAAGTGCAAATATAAAGCCGCTTATATTTTCAAATACAATTTTTAATATATCTGAATATTTATGCATGTTACAGTAATCCTAAGAGATAAGGTTACTATATTCTATATATAATAATAATAATAAAAAATATTTTGATTATATATTTCAATTTTGTTATATTTTCCGTAGTACAAATAATATATATATATATATATATATATATATATATATATATATATATATATATAAATATGCTTTAAAATTTCTCGTGTGAGACCGTAAGATATTATAGTTTTATAGCAAATATCTTTTTTTATTACAGACATTTTTTTTCATTTGTTAGAGACTGTCTACCAGAATAAAGTATATTGTTCAATGTGGGATACTACAATTAATTATGCTCAACGGATGAACATTGATAGACCAACAGACGAAAGCAGCTGATCTCTACACTGTCAAAAATGTCCTGTTTGTTGCAGTTTGCTACTAGAAATTTTGTGTAATTCAGAAAAATACGTTCTATCAACGTAATGGTGTAGAGATCTGTCGCACGTTGTCCATCACGTCCACCAACTTTTCGTAAAACAGTTCCAACATTACCACACTTACTGGAAAACTTACAGCCATAGTAATTGAAAGAATAATACTCATTCGAGCTCCTCTATTTATACCCAGGACTTACGGTGAATCCACCAATTTAGGCAAAACACATTGCTTTATTTTTCAGTTGCAGTGCCACAATTATAATTCTTTGAAATGCTTGAAAATGTATGTGACAGTTTTAAAAGACGTAATGTTTGAAAATTTTAAAATAGACAACAGTTATAAATTGCATATAAATCCAAGCATTTTAACTGTAATGGGCCTCTTAGCGGAAAAAGTTTGCAGAATGCTTCAGCGCAACCTTTATAGATCTATCTACAATGTTTCATTCTGTCCGCATTTTAGTAACAGCTACTGAATATTTTGAATAGGCCAAGTTTGATTCAGATCATCCTATAATATAAAAAAAAATCAATTTTCATTGACAAATCAGATCTCGTTTAAATTGTAAAGAAATGAGTAAGTAATATAATATAGTATTGACATTAATTTGCATGAACAGTAAATCAATTAAATAATGCTTTTCAAAATGACTTCGTACGAGTACTTTTAAAATTGTTGATTACAATATTAATGTTTGTACAGTAATAAAGTCTACTATAATAAAGTTTGAATTTTTATTAAGAAATCAGCTCTAGTTTATATTCTGAAAAAATAAGTAAGTACTGCAATATGATATTAACTTTAATTAGCATAAACTTTAATTCAATAAAATGATTACTTGAGTGTTAAAATGGTACTATAACAACACTTTTACTTAATTTAAATTATCTCGAGTCGTTGAATATACAACCTTCCTACAAAGTAAGAATAGCAACATTAAATTAAGGTATGTCTAAGACTGATCTAATGATTAATACTGTTATTTCGAATAGTTCGAGCTACGGTAAAGTATTTCAATGAATATTTAGAGTTTATGTGAAACTAAATGATCAGATTCAATTTCAAAAGACTGAAGCTCATTTGTATAATTAAAGATGCCAAAGGAGATTTCGAAAAGCTTATTGTAAGTGGAAACTGGATAACTTAAGATTGCGATTGAATGTTTAGTGATGGAAAATATTACATGTGCATGTCATTTAGTACAGAGCAAAACTGGCACTACGTTGTCCAAAATTAAATTAAAATCTTCAATTCTATTACGAGTATTCTGTATAACATTGTAAATGAATATTCATTGAATTACTAAAGGAAAACGATAAGATACAGTTTTATTTTCACCTTGAGAAATGTTTTAGGTTTAACACAGCAAATGTGAGATACACATTTTTTTTTTTTTTTTTTCAGTTTTTCTAAATAAATATAATTATATTGATTTCTTTTTATTTTAAAAGATTTTAATTTTAAAATACATGATTCAAGGAAATAATTAAGTAATAATTTTGAAGTATGTAACTTTTATAAAATATTTGAATGCCAACAATACAAAATCTCATTCTTTTTTTTAAGATTTTTTTTTTTTTTTTTTATGAATCATCTATGCACATAAGCATTTATTGATAAAGTTAGTAAATTCTTCTTTTAATGCTGCATAACATAGCTTTATTTTCTCTGTAAAGCTATATCTGAAGTTTTAGTAGTTATATACATTACATATATGGGTACCTTGGTACCCAAATGGGAACTTTCGTAAAATGCGAGTAAAATGAAAAGATTGTTATTATCAGCATTTAAATCCACGATACTCAATTGGCGGAGTACTGATATAATACTTTTTCAAAATATTCACTATTATATCGTGAATACGGGAATTGATCAACTTCATAGCGTTAAATGAAATAAAAACAAAAACGCATACTCATCGACAATATGAAAAATAAATAAAAATATATTTAAAAAAAGGAATGAAATTTGAATGTTTAAGACTGTTAGGTATAAATTACACAACCATGACATATTTTAGTTAACCACTAAAGCTACACTATAAATTATAACAAAATATAGAGCATTACTTTAAATAGTGTATTGTAATCATATGAAAGAATTAAATATTCTCTGGCACATTTTCATCTGGAAATCTGACCTGACATAAGAAAATTGATAAAAAAAAATATTTACTACAAAACAGGTGTAACGTTTACAGTAGCATACTTGCAAACATTTTTAATTTATTTCTGTGCACTGATGGTACAGAATGTTTCTTTATCTTTACGTTGTTTTTAGAGCACTTCTTTTTCAGTATTAAATAACGATTAAATTGGATGAAACATGTTCTAAAAAAGTACTGTGAAGGAAAATAGATAATAACAGTGTTCAGGAGCACAAATTATAAATGTAGTAGGCAGTATATATGTAGTATAAAAGTTATAAATTATATATATACAGTAGATATGCTCGTAATAATTACTAACAGATCCATTTGAGTAAAGTTGTGAGCAAAAATTCTCTCCATTAACTTCTGTTCTTGACATTCTGCTTCTGTGAATAAATTCTACAGTTAAGGAAGAAACTTCGATTTAAAATCTAAATAACAAGGAAATATTCATAAGGTGCCGTTTCAAAAAATATATGTGATTCTACTCTTCCTAAAATACCAGAAAGTGAAAAAATTATCGGCTGAAATGAATTACAGCGACCACAAAAAATTATCAAAATTAAGCATACTTGGCGATTTCACACTGCATACTTGGCATAAACTTTGAATACTTGGCGGAGAAGCAAAACACGGTTTTGTTCGTACACGGCAATCTCGGTACTAGCGAACTTATCGCCTAACAGCGCTAAATCGCCAAAAATGCTGAATTTTGATAATTTTTTGTGGTCGCTGTAATTCATTTCAGCCGATAATTTTTTCACTTTCTGGTGTTTTATGAAGAGTAGTATCTCATATATATATATATATATATTTTTTTTTTCAAGATTTTTTGATGACGACACATGTTTGAATGTTTCCTTGTAAGAGTTTATTACTTCTAAGTTTGAAAGGGTAAAGCTGCTCACAGTCAACTAGTTTATATTTTAAACAATTAATTTCATCCACGAATAACAAGCGAAATTAAATTAATATAACACCTTTGAAAAATAAACGACGTCTTGAACGCCTAAGTACATAATAGTAGAGAAAACAGATTTTCTTGTAGCATTAAAAATACCCTCATACACTGATGATGGTACGCTAAATGCTACCGAAACAGTTGTCTGCTTTTTCGTTTTTTCTTTTGGGCGTTCAAGACGTTGTTTTTTATTTCCTGCGTTTATTTATCTAGCTACAAGTTTCATTTTAATAACATGTAAAGCTTAATCGGGCTTTGTGTTTTATAGGTTTTTGTCCTTATATTTACAGACAACCGAGTCTGCGAAGCCTCAACTGCGGGGGAAGGTCCTTCTACAGAACAATATCAGCGTTTTCATATTAAATGCAATATTTTTTTCGAATTCGTTCACAAGTGTAATTTTAATATTCATTGTGAAATTATAAGGAAAAATATTCTTAATATCTCCAAGACTGTAAAAAGTTTTATTTTCTCTTCACTTAAAACTAGCATAATTAAAATTAGCATAATTACGCTCTATGATCATAATTCATCGATTCATTGCGATAAAGTATCTTGTAAGATACACTGATAAAGGTACGCAAAATGCTATTGAAGCAAATGTCTGTTATTCCAACATTTCCTTTGGATTTTAAGAGGCTGTATTTATCTAGTGACAAGTCTCTCTATAATATACTACTTTATTTAGAATTTTAGATTGAAAGAGACCAAGCACTTCTTATTCCACTCAATCTCTTGCTTATACGTAAATACTATCACGGGAGAAAAAATTGTGTGCCTTCATACACTAATCAAAATATTCCTCATGTTATCAATTTTCCGAAATCTTGTTATTCATGGAATACTCAACAAACTTTGTAGAGTACATTTCGAAACAGATTATATAACCCCCAAGCGGGGTACCCATTCAAATGTTTGTCCTTTCTTTAAGAGCTAAGCCTAACTGCTTCAACCACAATATCGACGTCACACTGTATTCGTAAAATTCTAGCATTTGCATGAACTACGTAAGACGCCTTACAACCTCTCGCCAAACAAAATATAAATATTTCTCTTATCCTTCAAACTTACAAAATGTTTAATAATTCGCCATCTAATTAAATTCTAAAAAAAAAATAATTAAAAAAAAAAGTGTATAAATAGCACAGTTAAGATATATTGAAATGTTATTAACAGTTACAGAGAGAATGTGTATTTAAATAAACAAATACTTTGATGAAATTTAAATTCAATCCTAGCTGGCCGAAAACACCAGAATTCATCTTTCAGAGAAATGTCTGATTCGCAAAAGTGATAATTTGTATTTGCTTGACAAAATCTGCTTTATATCTGTTAGATTTTAAATTTGAAAAGTGAATAGCCACGAACAGCGAGTAGGGATAAATTAATCTACAAGTTTACACTTCACGTTTATTGCCTAAAAAAAAAAATAAAAAAAATAAAAAAAATGCAATTGTAGTAGAATTTCGTAGCTCATATTTAACGCTAGAGTTCTATGACAAATATTGTAATATTAGGCTTGTATATTTTGTGCTTTTTTTTCTGTACATTTGAAGAGCTTGTTTCCAAATGGCGTTAAGTGATTTTTTTCCATTCTTGAAAAAACGCGATTTTGTTATGTAAGATTTATTATCGAATTTAAGGAAACGATAATTTTTCCCAGAAATCTATGTATAATAATAACACTAAAATATATCGTTAGAAAAATTGTAACAGTACAGTTATTTAGAAAAAAAAAGAAAAAAAGAAAAAATGACTTAACCTCTTTTGAAACATAACTATGACTTATGCCCTTTTGGCACAAATAAATAACGAAATGAAATATCTTGCTTCCATTTGAAAGTAATCCATTTTTTTTCATGTAAATACAGCATAAATTTTAGACCATAATTTTGGAAGACAGTTTATTACCACAAATCTTAATTTACAATTTTTTTTCTTCATCGCCATCATTATTTGCACTTATGTTAGCGTTAGGTGTATCGTTGCAAGACTGTTCATAAAAATAAAAACATTCGTGCAATTTGTTAATTCCCGAAATTTCATGTAATTTCAAACTGTTTCTTTTTGCTTGTTTCATATTGTTTTTTGGTTTTATTTCTGAGAGGGCGCATAGGATATTTTTTTCCGACGTTTCAGGATCTTGTGACGGCAAAATGAACCATAGTAGGTTGTCCTGATTCCTCCATCTCGCTTCGTAATTTCCAGAACTTTTGCCTCTGAAATCAAAAAATCTTGTTTCCTTTTCAGACTACAATACACAAATATTTTTCAGTCTAAAATATTCCACTGCTTCTTATACTCGAAAAGTGTTCTAACCTCAGAGAAATGTTCAAAATATTCATTAGGGAATGAAATTGCACCCACTTTCTTTAAGCTAGTCTCCACTCTAAGCCGAATGTTCTATCTGCTGGTGAGTATGAGTGACAACGCACTGGGAAGTATTACATGTGAACGTAAGGTTATTTTGAGCAGCCACTGCTGAAAATATTCATAACATGGTAAAATTTTTATTTTGTCCTCCGCATAAATGACTGAACAATCGAACACTTTTTACTTCTGGAGTTATACGCTTCATCAAAAAATCATATAAAGCACCCGCAATTTCATTGGGACCACGTCTTACCTCGTATTCACTCCAAGTGTTAAAAAAAAAATCTTCCTTTGCTTGCGCACTGTTTTTACCCTGATGGATAATTACATCATGGTAACAATAAACATTTTCCATTCTACAATTTAGAAAAATTCAGAAAAGTGATCTCAAAAAGTGGACTGACCTCAAAATTCGAGGACATATAGTCATTACACTTTTCACCCAAGGCCAGACAAACTACGTGATCTCAAGGCCTGATGCAATTGGTTAAACTATACTTAATTCCTTTTGGCACAAAACTTACTTGTGACTTAATTCTTTTTGGCAAAAAACACGAATTTCTTAATTAGTTTTCAATACAAATAAACACTGTTTGGAACATATACTTATTAAAAATATAATTTTAGGCAAGGGCTGAGATCTTTTGCATCGAAAAGTCAATTTTTAAAAATTTTGACTTAACGCCTTTTGGAAACAAGCTCTTCAGTTATAATGAAATTTTCTATAGTTTGGACCATAAACTCTATTGTTTTTGTAGGAATCGTTACTAATCTGTTAAAGGGGGTTCATCATATTTCTCTCCAAAAATATTTCTCGAGGCGTTTTAAATTTGAAATTATGAGATGCTGTTCTTAAGACAAAAGGAAAATTCTAGAGAATGCGTTACGAATTTCGATGTCTTTGACTAACATTGGTCGAAATCATTTGAATCAAATTACGATTAACTCTTTTCAACTGATTAGAATGTAGCTAATAAGAAACAGTAAACGAATGTTTCATTCCCATTTTGTCAAAATCTGCCTTACCAACTTCACTTATAAATTGAGAATCATGGGAAGTTACAATTTGAAAAAGCGCCAAACATTGAAATATAGTATAAAAATAGCGGTTGCCAACGCATGAATCGTTGTTTTTATAATTGTACAAATTCTACTCACAGACACAAAAAACATCTATACAATTAGTACAGTCGGTAACAAAAGTGTCCGAACACTAGCAAAAATTATTATCTAAAAAAAGTACACTTCATACGGTTTTGTTAAATAAATCCTTATCGAATCGTGTTCTTACACTGACTAAGAAGAGGATTCGACAAGGATTTATTTAACAAAACCGTATGAAGTGTACTTTTTTTACATAGGAATTTTTGCTAGTGTTCGGACACTTTTGTTACCGACTGTAGTACATATATAGATCTAATATTTTACGAGAGGAGGTAAAGAGCGATCAGATCGAGTCCAAAATTTTATTAGGAAATAGCCGAGATCAATTTACCGGTTAGCATTATATATATATATATATATATATATATATATTTCATTATGAATGATATTAAAAGTGACAGCTCGAAACACAGTCTGGAACCACCTTCCAAACTTTAGGGAAATAACACACACTTTTTAACTTAGCATAAATTTTCAAAGTGGCAACATGCCCTGAAATAGGAGAGCCGTGAAACTGATAGGGAAGATTTTCTAAAGATTTTAGAATTACAATTTGTATTTCTTCATTAAAAATTAAGAATTTGAAATTCAAATTCAAGCCAATAATTAACGGAAAGAAATGAGACAAATTAACCGTCATTGCCCTATCTGTATTTAAAATGTTCTCAGGGTTATATGAAAGCCTATTTTTATAACTTCTATTTAAAATTTATGTATATGTGTATATACTATAAAGTAATACTATAATAGTATGAATATATACTATTTCCCACATTTAACTAACTACTATTCTTCAAAATTTATCTTTAAAACATTAGGGAAGATAATTAACATAATCCTCTTACTTTATACAAATATGCATTATTGTTTTTAATTTTAAATTGTTTATTATTTTAAACCCTATATTTTATGTCAGTATGTATATATACTACAATGTAATACTATAATAGTATGTATATATACTATTTACCATATTTAATTGTCTACAAAACAACAAAATGTATCTTTAAAATATTAGAAAAGATAATTAATGGAAAATTTTTCCTTATGCACATATACATTAGTTCCTATTTGTTTTTAAATTTTTTAATATTTAAAACCTTATTTTTAATATCAGATTTTTTGTTCTATATAAAATATTATAATTAGCATACAATGATTTATTTTAATTTTTGTTTTCATGTCTATAACTATACAATGTATTTTATAAACAATAACACCATTTAATACAAACAACAATGTATTTTGAGGTAATCATTTTATACACTTTTAACCATTTTTCAAAAAGAAATTTCTGCAGGTCATGAAAAGTTGTTTACAAAATATCGCTCCAACAAAATATTTTAAGTATACTGTTTTCCACATCAGACATAGAAGATAAAAACACCTGCCATTACTAATTAAGTGCCACCAAAACTACTCTTTCGTTCAATTAACGTTGTTCTTTTAACTAGAAACGCTCTTGTTTTAGCAGAAAATAATTACGTTACTTTCGGAAAAATATCAGACTGAATAGAAGCTAAAAAATAATCTCTTTTAAAAATATATAAACTAACTTAATAAAAAAGTGTATGTTTTATAAATTTTTATAAATATTTTTTTTCTTTTTTAAGAGAAGTTTGAAAGAAGTTTCATGATATTTATATATATATATATATATATATATATATATATATATTATTATTATTATTATTATTATTATTATTATTATATGTTTTTATTATATATATATTATATATATATATATATATATATGCATGAGCATTCAGATGCATGAATATATGCCTCCATAATGACATAAACGTAATCTCGGTGCATCTCGTATGACAATTTCCTAATTTTTGTTTATATTTATTCACGTAGTCATTTAACGTAAAAGTCGTATAAGTCAAGACAGACAACTTTGTATCTGATATTTCTTTTTACTTGCAGCTATAAATTACTAAGGTGAAGCTGGGAAAGATCGTGCGGTAGAAGAGATTGCGCACATAGGGGACAGGCGGAAAAAAAGTGATCGAGTTGCGACTTGAGATGGTTGTACAACATTAATAGTGAAGTGCCAAATTAAACATGCCTGTTGATTGCTTCAAATGTCTAAGAAAAAAATAGTTATTTTGTCTCGTTTTAAAAAATAAATGCTTTAATTTTCACAATTTCCCTTAGGAATTTAAATACACTGGTAATAGTACATTTTTTTTCTTTTATTAAACAATTTCTTATACGCTACTAACCCACACTAACGAAAGGAGCATCACGACTTTCTCTAATAGCGTCTAAATATTTAATAAAAGACTGCGCAATCTCTCCTACCAAAATAGGAGAGTTTGTTCTTTTGCTATTAAGGAATTATTACGCAATGTTTTATTTATTTATTTATAAAATTCTATACTAATAGAGATTAAAAAAAATATGATAGATAGAATTTGAGTTCCTCTAAAAAAAAAAAAAAAAAAAAAAAAAAAAAAAAAACTTTAAGTATAAGAAGTTTTATTCACAAAATCGTTTTAGAAAATGTTATGTCTCATACGTTTTAGCAAAAGTTGTGTCCTAAAAAGGAAAAGGGAACCAGTAAAAATGTAAACAAAAATCGAAACGTTTTGTATCACACTGTAAAAAGCAATGCTTTAAATGCGTTTTGGCTTTATCATGGGAAAACGAAGGTTCGTTTTCCTTATCTGTATAGAATGTATGAGGCTACCACATATATTCATGGAGATGTAACTGTTTCTTTAAAAATTGCAAAAATAATTTCCACTTTTTTAAATTATAACACGTAGGGTATTAGATCTTGTAATAAGCCATTGTTAAGGATTATGGCATACTAAATTAGATACAGCATACAGCAATCAGAATGCAAAAATTTTAAACATCTTACGAAATACGAGCATTTTTTCTAAATATTTTTTTAACTACGCATGTACAATTTTATAAAAATTTCATTTACATAATGTAATAGCTAAAGGTATTGAGCATCTTATATGACCCCCCCCCCCCTAAAATATCATGTAAGTTCGAAACGTTACGAGAGATACAATGAACAGAATTTAAGTTCTCAGAAAATAAAGAAAGGTGTTAGTGAGGTTCATCAATATTTATTTACAATCAGCGAAAACACTGTATTACCACTGGGCATTGATTTAATCAAAATAAAAATGCGAGTAAAACCTCTTATAGTCTAGCTTTTATTTTGAGAAAACTAAAATTTTGTTCATTCTATCTATTGTAACTTTTTGGATTTACATGAAATTTGTTTGAGGTTTTTATATAAATTGTTCAATTTATTTGGCTATTAAATTATGCAAATGAAATTCTTATAAAGCTTGCGCATGCACAGTTAAAAATTATTTAGTAAAAGTGCACACATTTCGTAATATGTTCCACTCATTTCCATTCCGATTGCTGTATACTGTGTCTAATTTAGAATGCCACATTTCCTAAAAATGACGTTGCACTGGGTCCGATACCCTACGTGTTATAATAAAAGAAGTGGAAATTCTTTTTTGTAATTTTTTAAAGAAACCATATATCTCGATGAATATATGCGGTAGCAAGAAAAAAGAAACTTCCTAATCACATGCTACAGCCAAAACGCATTTAAATCATTACTTTTTACAGGGTGATACAAAACATTTTGGTTTTTGTCTATTTTTTTACTGGTCCCATTTTCCTTTTCAGGACACAACTTTTGCTGACAAATATGAGATATAACATGTTCTTTACACTAATGTTCCTTACACTACCAAAGTTTCCAGATAATTTCTAAATAACTTTTCTAGATATTTGACAGAATGTCTAAATTTAAAAGTGTCCAAATACTTGTTGGTAGTTAGTGTACAATGTTGGCTGATTGTAAATAAATATTGATAAAACTCTCTATCATCTTCCTTTATTTTTAGAAGAACTGAAATTCCATTTATTCTATCTTTCATAATGTTTTTGAATTTTTACGATATTTGTCTGGGAATTTTATATAAGTAGCTCAAAAATATTGGCTATTATATTACACAAATGAAATTTCTCTAAACATTGCCCATACGTAGCTAATACCCTGCATGTAACAATTAAAAAAGTGTTTTTTAATTGATTAATTAATTAATTAATATTATTTTTTTTATTATTTATTTATTTTGAGAAACCATTATATCTCCATGAATATATGTGGTAGCCTCATAAAAACTTATAAAGATAATTAGAACATTCCACATAACCCCATATTACAGCTAAAACAAAATTTAGGGTAAAATCATAATTTAGATTTGAGATAAAATTCCAATATATATATTATGATTTCTTTTTCTCTAATGTTGCTATTAGGATACTAAAAAGTGTTTAGGAAGAAATAGAAAAAAAAAAAAATTAGAGGGTGTGCGTATCGGTTTTCAAAAAAGCAAAAAAAAATTCCCATTTAAAGGACACTCTAACACACACACACACACATATGTACATATATATATACGGTGGACAAAACTTAAAAACGGATGACAATAGCTAAGAAATTTTGATATTTTTTGTCGAATATCTAAACAAATACTTCATGGATTGTTTTGTAACTTTAGATGTAAAAAGACTACGTTACACCACTTACATGAAAGTGATTGTATATACTGCATTAAAACTTATTTTAATAAATGATAAAATTATTTTTACATAGGTATGTATCACTTATTTAATTATGTTTTTTCTCCCATGCAACACAACAACTTCTGGCCAATTATGAACTGTGTATTACTTTTAATTGATTAACCGCATATAATAAATATTTTGCATGTCCAATGTAATAACAATTCGCGCGCTCGTTTCAACGTTAAAAGTTTTTTTTTTTTTTTTTTTTTTTTTCTTAGTGGAACAATGGTAAAGCATCCCTGTGGAAATACTTAAACAATTAGCCGCCACTGATGGATATATTTGGTCAATGAGCTATGCTTTCTCCACAATGTACCTAAAATTTTAAATTATATAATTATTAATTTTAATTGATAATTCAAGTTTGAAAGCTTTAAATATTGTCCATAAGAATTTTAATCAGTGCAATGTTACATTTTCATTATCAAGTTAAAATAAGTGTTACTTTAGAAAATCGAAAAATTGTACTAAAAAAAAATTAGCATTTTCTCTTTTGGAAAAATAATTACAGTTTTAATGTTAATTATTACTTTGGTGTAGACTTAAATGCTATAAACACAATCGATAACATCAAATATTTTTATCTCAAGCCATATGTGTTTGACCAGTTGAGAAAAATACATTTTTTTTTTAAACTTTGATAATAATAATAATAATCGTAACATGCATGGTAAATCCTCTTCCTAGATATGTAAAAGTATTACATCTTTTGTGCTTAAAATCTTTTTTCAAATTGCCTCCACAGTGAATATTTCTTAATATGCCTAATATATTACTTACAATTTAAAGTAAAATTTACATATTTAGCTATGAACAGAAATCGAGTAAATACTATCTTACATAATACTCGGAAAGTTTTCTTTATTATCATAATGTAACATTTATTAACAGATGTGTTATGCTCTGAAAACAGGGCAATTCAGGACAGAAAGGGCTTCTTGGCGTCATTGTTTATTTGCTCTTGAAAAGATTTATTAGGTTGTGAAAATAAGGAAATTAATTTTCGTTCAGGTGTTTTTCAAAATTTCAAAATATCCCTATTTCAACAATTTAGTTTCTTTGCAATAATGAACTTTCGAAATGTTTATGTAGAATCAATAGTTTATCTTTGAGATATATTTCAAACTATACTTTTTTTTTAAACAAAGAACGAAAGAAACACCATTTACGAAATTCCAAAATAATTCTGTAATAGCGTATTTTCTTGCTTACGAAAATCGTAAAAAACGACTTTAATACAAGAAATTTATTTCTTCAGGAAGTACTAAAATCAGTAGATAGAAATTATATTTTTACTTCCATTACCCGAGTACTAAAGGTAGAGGAAGTATTTTATTCGGTCCAAAAATTCGATAGCGATTTTCCAAAAAATTTACATGTTTTCAGGTCTCCTCATTCCGAAAGAGTAATTTTTGACAGCTGTTCTGTATGTGTATGTATGTATATGGGGAATTTTCTGACTATCATATCTCCGAAACAAATAAAGGTAGAACAATGAAACTTTAGAATCGAGACAGATCTGTTGTACAGATGATTTCTCCAAATTTTGGTGGAAAATGGGAAACTAGAAGTATGGCACACTCTATTAGATGTCCTTTCGAATGATATAGCTGGTTAGTTCAGGAAAACTGATAGGGTTAGAGTACAAATAGTTCAATTTCAGGTCTCGCAAGTGTATCCCTTTAAAAACGGCTGTACGAATTTTTCGCAAACTCGCCATACTAACTCTCTTTCAAATATCCTTTTTTATGTAATTATTGTTTTCCGGTCAATAAATACGTATACAAAGTTTTGGTAAAAGTAGTTATCTCAAAAACAGCTCTAACGATTTTCTTGAAAACTGTTACATAAATACTTTTTAAATATCCTTTCTCATATATCACGTATTTATGAAAGGAAACTTAACAGGCATCCTATTTAGGTAGGTCACTGTTAAATCTCCGAAAATGGTATTTCATAAAATGGCTCTATCTATGGCTTAAGAAAATGGCTTTTTCTTATTTTTTTATATCGCTGTGTAAACTCTGTCATATATGTATTCACACGTGTATCAGCTTTTTCTTACTGGATTTTTGTTTTAGGTGTAAGGTCTATTGTTGTTACAAATTGTATTGAACTTAGGTGCAAGATCTTTGTAAGGTCGCTTTATGTCTTCTAATCATATTATCTCCCAAAAGTGCATAAAATATGAGTAATAGTGGGTAATGGAAGTCGGTGGTAGTGTCATACCAGATATTTAGATATTTAAACTAAATGCTTGGTTGAAACTCAGATTCTTTTAAAAAAATAAATTTTCACATAAAACATTTCAAAAATAGAAAATGATATCAAATAATTTTATGTATGAAAGAATACAAAATTTACAGATACAGAATTACACATTTGAAAAAAAAAAATATTTTTTTTCCGGAACATAATTAGAGCCTGCTTATTTACCATACTAGTTTTGTATGCCAAATTGCAGCAATTTAGGAACTACGATTAAATAGAAAATAATAATAATACCAAGCCCTAAACCTATTATTATTTTATTTTATGTAATGTATATATATAAATCTGCACAAGACAGAACTTTTCGTTGTCGCCCATCCAGTAATACACCATATTTATGAAAATGCAAGCATTTTTCAGAAAATTTGTATACTTATTAATCAGAACAAAATCTATCTAATGCCGTATTTTTTTAGTTCAATTCAATAATCGGTTCAAAAGGCATTAAATAAAATCCCCATTTTAACTTTAAAATGTTTGAAAAGAAAAAAATAAATTGATGCCAAAAATAAATGAATAAATAAGTAAATACATTTATTTTTGTGCCAATAAAATAAAATAAAATAAAATAAAATAAAATAAAAAATAATAATAATAACAATAACGTGCAAACCTTTTTTTTTTTTTTTTTTTTTTTTTTTTTTTAATCCAAATAAAATTGCTAAAAATCGTGTTAAAGTAATGGAACAGCTTCAGTAATGTAGAAATATATATATTATGTATTATTATTATTATTATTATTATTTATATAGAATTCAAACAGATGACGTCACCAGCATGTTTGCTGAGGAGCAGTTGACCCCACTGACCCACTTTATCATTGCGGAATAGTGTTACAAATTTATTGTAACACAGTGTTGTAACTGTATTTGTAAAAGCATAAAAAAATTCGAATACTACGCTTCCAAGGGCATGGAAAAATTAGCATTGTCCTTCAGCAAAGTACGGTTGCTAAGAAGAAAGTCACGTGGTTGTTAGAACTCTATATGTTCAATAAAACTAAAAGTAATTTTAATTTCCATGGATTTATGATGTTTTCAGAGAAATGTGATGTCATTAGTTAACTAAGAAATTCATTTGAAACTTTTTTACTGGAAATTTTTTAAATTACTGAAAATAAAGTTAAAACTTTTTAAATAATAACAACAAATTTTAATAAATTAAAATAAATGGAAAAGGTTTAAATTTAAATTTTAAAAAGATAAATTTCGGAAAGTAAACAAACTTTGTGACATAAATTTGACAATGAAAAATTTCCCAAGACTATAAAACGTAGCAAAAGTTTCTATGATTCGCACAACTATAAAACTACTGAATAAAAAAATGAAAAGTTAATAAGAAACATTTCTTTTTGAATAATTTAAATAAACTTGAGTAAATCGTGCTAAATAAAAGGAACAACTTATATATAGAATCCATTGGCGAAATTTTAAATTTGGCACCGATGTAGCTCAGATATTTCTCTCCAAAATATTTATTTACTGTTAATGCGACAAATTTTATTACTCTTAAATCAAACAATGGACTGTATAATTAATTAAAGAAACTAATTTTAAATCATATCAAACTTTATTCTCGGCAACGACACTTCGGCGTTCCGAACTTCCATGCTTCCGTTTACAAACTGAAAAACCAAAACAAACTACCGGTAAATGGAAAAGGTGTCGATCGCAGCGCCACTTCACAACTCAATGTATTAGGCGATAAACATACTCCCCAGGATTGAAATTACATTAATTTCAATAAAACTTACAGCATGATACAAATACAGCATCAATACAAATGATAAAATAATTAAAGAAATTATAAATTTACAAAACACAATATTCAATTCTCTACATAATATCATAAAAATATTTCAATTTCAATTAATCATTATCTTGTGATTCTATTGGCAGAACTGCAATTTTATTAACAGTACGTTTAAATTCCCCTGATTTGGTCTTTACTTTAATGACTCTGATCTTTCCGTCAGATCTATGATATACTGATATGATACGGCCTAACAGCCATGTATTCATGGGCAAAAAGTCATATTTAATGAGGCATATTTGACCAATCATTAAATCATTCTTTTCAACCATCCATTTTGATCTAGCCTGTAATGTATTTAAATAGTCAGACTTAATTTTTTTCCAAATAAGTTGAATAACTTTATTTACCTTTTGCCAACGACTTAATCGGTTTTCATTTATATCAGTTATAAGTGGCTCAGATATAGCTATCAAGGGTCTTCCTATTAAAAAGTGACCAACATCAAATTTAGTCATTACTTAATAGAGTAAGAGGGCGCGAATTTAATATTCCCTCCACTTGAATCACAATAGTCTCAAATTCTTCATATGTAAAATGGAGATTTTCAATCAGTTTTTTGTGATGATGTTTTACTGATTTCACGCCAGCTTCCCAAAGTCCTCCAAAATGAAGGGATTTGGGAGGTATGAAATTTCAATCAATACTCTCGGATGAAAAAAAATTAGCCAAATTTTCATCGGGGAAGTTAATTAATTTATAAAATCTTTTCAATTTCGAATTTGACCCTACAAAATTAGTAGCATTATCAATGTAAATTTTGGAACATTTGCCACGTCTACTGGTAAAACGTTTTAATGTGGCGGTTAAAGCATCGGAAGTCAGGTCTGATAATAGTTCAAGATGGATGCCCTTAGTAGAAAAACATATACAAATACAAATATAAACTTTATTTAAAGTGCACTTTCTTTGATTTTTATAGGTAACAAAAAATGGACCACACAGGTCTAATCCCGTTATACTAAATGGAGGTGCCCTATTCACGCGTTCGTATGGTAAGTTCCCCATAATTTGTGATGATAAAATGGGTTTGCATTTAAAACAGGTCACACACAGGTAAGCTGTTTTCCGTCTTAAAGAATCTAATAGTATGCCTAAAACCTTTAGTTTTTTTTCAGTTGAATCACTTACAAAATGGATGAATATCAAAATTTTTTTCTTTTAACTTTTCAATCAACTTTTTATCATTAGTCGCCCATTTACGTAAGTTCATGCTAGCTTTACTCATAATTTCTTTAGCTTTACCTGACAGATTTAAGGCTTCCATTGTATCATCTGTCTCTGAAATAAGATCATCAACATACATACATGAATCAAGAACTTCAAAAACATCAGGAACCAAATTTCTAAATTTTTGAATATGCAGCTTTATGGTTGCCGCCAATAAGAAAGGATTTGAATTCACTCCAAAGAGTAAACGTTTGAGCCTGTATATTTCCAGTTGTTTATCAAACTTATTCATGATTGGCCTGTCAATTTTCTTCAGAAAAAGAAATCTAACTGCGTCTCTGTCTTTCGCAGCTAAGGCAATTTGTAAAAAAAGCCTTCTCTATGTCGGCTAAAATTGCTATTCTATTAAGTCTAAAATATATAAGCAATTGAAATATATTAGAGTTTAAATTTATGCCAGGCCATAAACAATCATTAAGGGACAACTGACCGGCTTCATGCGAACTAGCATCGAAAATAACACTCATTTTTGTAGTGATACTTTTTTCTCTATACACAGCCTGGCGAGGGAGATAAAAAAACCGGTCTATTCAATGGTTTTAAAGTATCAGGAACCTTTTCTATCATATCCTGATCTAAGTATTCATTCAAGATATCCATATACCTTTGATATAATGAATTATCAGATTGCATTCTTCTTTCTAGACCTTTTAACCTTTTTTTTTTTTTTTTTTTTTTTTTTTTGCTACATAAAAATTGTTCTCTAATTCATTGAAATTCTCCTTCCAAGGTAAGCTAACAGTATATCGACCATTTTTAAAACTAACAGTTTCATTAAAAATCTCAAGTGCTTTATCTTCCTCGTAACAGTGCGGATCATCTTTAATTCCAATTGATTCTAGATCAAAATTTTTTTTCAATTGTGTCTCGACATTTTCATGAATAAATCCACAATGTGCTGGCATTTGATCATCTCGAAAACTTTCAATACTACCACCCATTAAGTACCCAAATACAGAATTTTGTAAAACTAAATTTGTATTAGGCACATATATTTGTCCTAATCTAATTAAATCAAAAAATATCTCCGAACCAAGGAGCAAGTCAATTTTTCTTTGTTCATAGAATTCTGCGTCGGCTAACTTAACATTTTTTGGCATTGCCACATTATGTAAATCAATCTGCATTGAAGGTATCAAATGAGTAATGTTTGGAACTATATAAAAATCCAACTTACGACTAAAGGATTTATCTACATTAGAGATTATCGCACTCATTTTTGATTTCACAGTAGTTGAACTTCCTGCTAAACAACCTACTGATAAATTTACATTTTCTTTTTGCAACTGAAGCTTTTCTGCTAATTTAGATGTGCAAAAGTGAATCATACTTCCATTATCTAACAAAGTTCTCGCTTGATATATTTTTCCCTCATTATCCTTAATAAGAACCATGGAAGTAGATAATAATACTTTCTTTACAATAATATTATTATGACTATTCGATGTCACAAAAAAAAAAAAAAAAAACATGCGTTTTCAATTTTACTTTCAAAAGAAATCGCATTAGCATTTAGTTCCTGAGAATTAGCAGACTCGCTGGAGTCAAACGTTTGATCAGACGACGGCGCAATCTCATAATTTTTCTTATTCTCAAGGAAAGGAGATTTCTCTCGATCAAAACAAATTAGAGAATTATGTTTCTTTTTACAAACTCTGCAAAAATAATTAGAAAAGCAGTTTCTCACACTGTGATTGCCAAAACAATAAAAACATAAGCTTTGTTTTTTTACAAACTCGAACCTATCTTTCACACTTAATTTTTGGAATTTATGGCATTTAAACAATTTATGTTCAGCCTTACACAGTTTACAGGTGCTTTCATTTTTATCATTTACAAATGATACCATTGACGAAATTTTTGGATTGTTTCGTTTAGGAATTACTGAGGTGTTTGTTGCATTTAATGTTCTTGCATAGTCTTTAAAGAAATCTAATAATTCAGTAATATTAGGTAATGTATCCTTTTTTAAATTTCTTTCCCACCATAACTTAGTATTTTGATCTAGCTTTTAACTTAAAATAAAAGCAAAAATAGTTGAGGAAAAAACCTTCTAAATTTTTATCTAAACATTCCAATGATCTAACAACTTGTCACAACAATTAAATTTAGAATCGCAGATGCTGACTCATTCTGAATAACGGAAATGTTTATCTTTTGAGATGGGCATAAATTTGTTCTTGTTTATTCGAATATCTTTCTTCAAGTAGAGACCGTGCTAATTTATAATTAGAATCTGTAATTGAAATAGTTTGAACAATTCTAAAGGCATCTCTTCTTAAAGCTGATTTTAAATACTGCAATTTCATAGCATCTGATAAGTTTACGTTTTCATCTATGCTGGCTCTAAAAATATCTTTAAATGAAAGCCAAGCGTGTATTTCTCTCGCAAAAGTGGGTAAAGAAATCTTTGGCAAACGCACTACTGAATTCTCTGAAACCGAAACTGAATTTAAGATAGGATTTTCGGATTTATTCTGAGTATCTAATTTTGACATCTTACTATTAACATCAAATTCCATATTTATAAGCGTAGAGTAAATTTTATCTTAGTCATCCATAACGTTTTCGACATTTTCTGTTGTACTTAATTTGATAATAGAATCGAAAATAGAATCAAACTCAACCTGTAAATTCTTAAATTTTGTTCTCAATAATTCTAAATCACTAATATTTAATTCTGATCCAGATAATTTTTGTTTTAACTTCGTTAGCACCGCTTTTTGTGCTCTTTTCTTTGAAAAGAACATCTTTTATTTTTTCAGCCATTTCGTTATATTAAAAATAATTAACAAAACGTGCTATGAAATTACGTAAAAAATATTCAAAAAAAAAAAAACAACTAATAATAATTCTTATATACAAATCCTAAAGAATTTAAAGAAATTTTTATTATCTTCAAACAATAACGTCTTAAACATATGTAACTTCAATATTCATATCTTCAAACAATAACGTCTTAGTCATATATAACTTCAATAGTCATATCTTCAAACAATAACTAATACCAAATGGAAAATTGTTCTTAATTTCAGTTAATAAATAATAATTATTATTATTCTGTAAAAGTCATAAAAGTATTCAAAAGGGTTCTACTCCCCTTAACTTAATTCAGCAACAGCAAATTTGCAGCATAATCATAATTTTCGACTGAATAGTCCTCATTCTTTAAAGAATAACTACAAAACGACACTCATTAAATTCATAAGTTCAAACACTCCGGCAATCGGCGGAACAGAATGTTAATGCGACAAATTTTATTACTCTTAAAGCAAACAATGGACTGTATAATTAATTAAAGAAACTAATTTTAAATCATATCAAACTTTATTTGCGGCAACGACACTTCGGCGTTCCGAACTTCCATGCTTCCGTTTACAAACTGAAAAACTAAACAAACTACCGGTACATGGAAAAGGGGGAGATCGCAGCGCCACTTCAGAACTCAATGTATTAGAGCATAAACACTTACACGATTGCGATAGTCATTTTAATGCGTCGTCAAAATGACAATAAAAATTTAAAAGTCACCAAGACGTTCCTTGATTAATGTTTTATCAAAGAAATTTTAAGAAATGAAAATAATAACAGAATGAAAATAGTAACCAATGCTAAGGAGTGAAACATAGTTACTACAGGCGCCTTTATGTGAAAGAATTGGTTAAAATAAGACCTCTCGTGCTAAATTGAATTTCATTTTGTACAGAATTTTACTTAGAAAATAGAAATAGTTTATATTTTTATTTATTTATTTATTTATTTATTATTATTATTATTATTATTTTTTTTTTTTTTGGGGGGGGGGGGTATTCATTGATTATCGTTAAGGAAACGTCCAAATACCAAATTCTGTGGCGGACTGCTAAACTATCTTAATTGCAGAATGTTGTCTTTTAGTGTAACTTTAAATATAACCTAACTATTGTAGAAAAAAACAATTCCCTTTAGACGGCGATGCGTCATCGCCGAAAGAAAGAAGAATAACTTGTATATTTTGTTTTAGATTTGGCAACAGCCCATAAAAGTTTTAGTTTAGATTTGAAACATCGACTGAGTTCGAAGGAAATAAATTTTCGATCTCTCCCTATGAGGGTAAATTAGATTTGGAACTATGTCCCTTAAGTAATTTTTCTGTAAATAATATTGTATAAATTGTACATAAAATTCTTAATTTCATTATGATCATTAAATTTCAAGAAAAAGGCAGCATCGTCCTATTTCATGCATTCTCTTGCTTCAGAACAATCAGGCATTTAATTTGTTCTTTTTGGTATTGTGAATATGAAATCCACTGAACCGTAAATTAATTATCATTTTGGTGCATCGGCTGGGAATCGAACCCGGGCCTCCGCGTGGCAATTTGAGCATTCGACTACTGAACCTTCGATTAACAGTTATCTAATAGTAAATACAAATGTAATCAATATTTTAGAAACTTTGCTATTAGATAACTGTTAATACTGTATATAAAATACTAAAATATTAACAAAGTACAAGACATTTTTAATTAAATTAAGAAAAACTTGTTTGGTATTTATTTATTTATTTTTTTATAAACATATTTCATAAACATTTCTTTATATCTGCAAATATTCATATATATATATATATATATATATATAATTTGAATTATTTAGTACCATTGTAACACTCAGCAGACAAAAGATAGATGAAGATAGATGAAGATACAAACATAAAATAAATTTTAATTTAGATTTATTTCGAGTAAATTTAGTCACGGTATTAATTTGGGTACCAATGTTTAGTAAAAACACGTTAAAGTACTTACACAGAAGAGAAATGGATCTAACCTAACACATAAGCCTAACGATGAGAGAGTTGTCTATGAATTATTAGTAACAAAGTAACATTTGAGGGAAAAGAGAAAGGATAAAATCACCAAAGAGTTCCGTTAAAAGGAAAAAAAAATGGAATTCATGAATTGAAAATTGGAATTTTAAATGCTGAAAAATAGAAATGTTCTCGTCACGAAACTTGCATTTCTATCAGCGTATGCAAGATTTTATAAAACTGTATAATATATATATACAGTGGTGGACATAATTATAAGACACCTATCTAATTTGACAAATAGTGAAGGAAAATATTTAGATCATAAAAATGTTTTATCAAATACGTCAAAAACATAAATTTATTCTGTTATCACACGTAATAGGTTTACAGAAATGATATTTTTATAGAGTTTAATAATAATAAAAAAAAAAATACCATAGACAAAATTATAAGACACCCTAACATTTTAATTAAAACACCTGATTTTTTTTCGAAAATAATATGCAATATGCAAATTTTCTGCACGCTGTTATGACGTCTCCAGTTAACTAAGCAGATGATAAATAATTTCACACATTTATAAACATGCCACGAGGCACAGAATTAAAAGAAAGTGAAATTCGTGAAATTTGGGGATTAAATGGAACTGGTGCTTCAATTAATAATATATCAAAAGTTATTAAACGCTCTAGATGTGCAATTAGAAATTTTTTGAAAAGAGGAATTAATGGATCGGTGAGTAAAAGATCTCGACGTACTCCCTGCTTGTCCTCGAGAGACAGATGCCATGTGCGTCCGCTCGCTACACAGAATAAGATTACCATTACAGGAATAAAAAAATCTTTGAAACTCAATTGTTCAAGGAGAACCATTCGCAGGGTGTTGCATAATGCTTCCTATATGAAATATAAAAAAATGAAGAAAAAACCATCGCTTCTAAGCCGGCGGAAAATGGAGCGTCTAAACTTCGCTAAACAAACTATGACCTGGACTTACAAATGGTACTCTGTGTTATTTTCTGATGAAAAAAAGTTTAACCTGGATGGTCCTGATGGGTCTCAATATTATTGGCATGATTTACGGAAGTCTCCTCAAGTAATGAGCCGCCAAATGGGTGGAGGCTCAATAATGGTTTGGCCTGGTTTTTCAGCTCAAAGGAAAACGGAAATTCTTTTTGTGCATTCCACAATGAATTCCGAAAAGTATAAAAATCTTCTTAAAGATCAACTAGCCATATACGGTGAACTTCTTTGTGACAAAAACTACACTTTCCTGCACGATAACGCGCCAATTCATGCATCACACGAAACAAAAACGTGACTTTCAGAGCAAAGTATCAATGTTCGCCCGTGGCCTTCTCGCTCCCCAGACTTAAATCCCATCGAAAATTTGTGGGGATCCTAGCTCGTGCGGTTTACCGAAATGGGAGGCAGTTTATATGCGTAGAAGACCTAAAGATTGCTATAAAATGTGCTTGGGAAGAACTATCTTGCGATATTTTGTTAGAATTGATAGATTCGATGCCGAATCGCATCATTCGTGTTATAAAAAACAAAGGCGGTTCAACCAAATGTTGAAAAACCATGCTAGAGGATTTTCTTTTAGACCCTTACTGTCTGCTAATTATGTTGACCACTGTATTTGGAAAAAACGGTTGGTGTTTTGTAAATTATGTTTTTAAGTTTTTTCATTAAATTTTATGAAAACATCATTATTATAAAATAATTATATATGATAACAGAATAAATTTATGTTTTTGACGAATTTGATAAAACATTTTTAAGTTCTGAATCTTTCTTTCACTATTTGTCAAATTAGATAGGTGTGTTATAATTTTGTCCAAAACTGTATATATATATATATATATATATATATATATAGTTGTTTTTTTTTTTTTTTTTTTTTTTTTTTTTTTTTCCGGAGGGTATCTAC
The DNA here is from genome assembly GCA_963930645.1 of Salticus scenicus. Taxonomy (NCBI): domain Eukaryota; kingdom Metazoa; phylum Arthropoda; class Arachnida; order Araneae; family Salticidae; genus Salticus; species Salticus scenicus. The sequence continues at coordinate 158,704,599 of OZ005648.1, read as the reverse complement.
GTTTATTTCATATAAATAATACATTTCGTATTTCATAAATTAATATGCGTGCTTGCTTCTTAAAGAATATCTAAAAGGAAATTTATCATGCAATGTTTACTTTCATCGGAAACACTTCTCGGGAAATTGAACAACCGTGACGTATATCTAAACCTATTCTCAAGCACTTTGCTCTAAATACACTACGTTGCTTTTAATGCCTGGTTTATTAAGCATTTTAAGAAAATTTCCCTATCTATGATATACTTAAATATCAAAGATATTCTTAAAAACACACTATCTCAAAAATTTTAAAAGTGCTGCTTGCTCTTGAATTCTCACAATTTCTGAAATTTTCGATTTGTTTCACATTTCATCTTTATATGATAAGCTGTGCATACTATCAAGAAGTTATTTAATAATTGATAAAGTAAATTTATTAAAATATGCGTATTTCTCGACAGACATTTTTATCTAGTTAATTTCACTTTAGTAAATATAATGAATTTCGAAAAGAAAATAAATATTTTTTGAAAATAATTTTTTTCTTATCTTGTGAAAATGGATGATATACATATTAATTTTTAAAAAATGTTTTGCAAAATAAAACTTAATAACTTTATATGTTTTTGCAAATAATGCAAACATTAATAATCTCATTAAAGAATAAAATTAGATACAGATAAAAATTTAATATTTTTTTCTTTTTTGAAATTCTTTTTTTTTTTTTAAACATTTTTGTTCATATTTTTATTCTATATATTTTGATACTAGTAAAAAGAAACTATATTAATTTTCATAGCGAATTCTAGAACATATTTGTTAGAAATGTTTCTATATTATCCTTGATGAAATCATATATTTAAATTACTAATATTCCCATTTTGTAATTAAAAGTTTGAAGCAAATCATTTTATATTTTAATATTTAAAATACACATATAATATGAAAACGTGTTTTCATTATTCTGTATTTTCAATATAAAAATTTAAAAATTAATAGTACAGAACATAATTTAAATCTCTTTTATTTTTCTACATGAAAATTACATTTAAATTATTCATTGAAAAAATCCATCCATCCATATATATATATATACTACATATATAAGTACAGGGTGACTATTAAGTATCCGGAAAAAGTATTTGGAAATAAACAATTAGTGAAATTGTGAACAATTTTAAAGCTTCTATTTTTGAAACAAGTAATGTCTAACAATTATTTCTTACTATAAGTTTTCGAAATGTAGGTCACTGGTTTTGATGCAAGCTGCGATCTTCTTCGGAAGTGAGGGGACGGTGCGCCGTAAGTAGTTTGGGTTTAAACCATCAGATATATTGCACAGAGTTTTCTTGAGTCTATCGAATGTATGATTTTATGTGTTCGCAATAGTTCTTCTAAGAAACCACATACTGAAAAGTCCATGGGATACAAATCAGAGCTGTGTGAAGAACAGAGATTTTTGGTCAGATACCTTTTCACTTTGGCATCGATTAAAGCCAACGTCGATTAAACTCCATGGGCCAGAGCACAAACTTGGTGAATGATCTTAGCAGAGTGATTTTGCTTCCATAGAAGTACAGTTTTCTCTAAAACAATTTTTTGATAAACTTTTCCACTATTTTTTTTACGTTTACTGAGAAAAAAAAAAAAAAAAAAAAAAAAAAAAACAGTTGAGACTTCTAAGTATTGCTAATCTCCGCCCAAACCATCAAACACTTTAGAAACAAAGACCTTGTTGCATCTTTTCGTTTTCTGGTGTTCTTGAGAGCTAGATGCAAAAGTTTGCGATGGTTTTGAGAGTTTTTAGCGTCTTAAACTGGTAAAACTTTCTCATTGGACCACAAAATGTCTCAGATTCGCAGCACTTTGAAAAAAAATCACGAAGCTTTTTCATTTATCTAATAGATATTCCTTTCTTGATCGCGCAAATCCGCCCGTTGAGTAAATGCAAATTATTTTAATAAATAATAGTTAAAGATAAAAGCATTACAACAACAAAAAAAGTGTTTATAATGAAGTCAATAAAAGCCTCAATTTTGTTTTCCGGATACTTATTATCCACCCTGTATATATATATATATATATACAGAGAGAGAAAGAATAGCTTATAAACTATTTTTAGAAATATTTTATTTATGGAAAATCATGTCAAATAAAAGTGTTGCGTTTCTATACGTTATATTTCATTTAAATACGTGGCGTTAATTAGTTTCAATTAAATATTCGCCATTTCATGTGTCATTATATGTATCATTTTTGTGATTCTGCTGGAAATTTCCAAACATTGAACCTACATATTTACATAATCTAATAAGTTCCATCTGCGCAAAACACATGCTGCAAAATTTTCAATGATTGGTTCAATATCTGATAGAATAAATATTTCAATAACTGATTATAAAAAAAAAAAAAAAAAAAATAACTTCTTTTTTAATGGTGAACAACTGAAATAAAAGACGTAATTTTTTCGATAAGCTATTTTGATATTATATATATATCAAGCGACAAACAAGAAAATATGCTTTTAAAATTCTAAAATTCCCCTTGTACCACATTTTTTTTTTTTTTTTTTTTTTTTTGCATTGTAGTCGAGAAAAACTATTTTTATGTATAAAGATTTATTCATATTTTTTAATGGAAATTGTTCAATACTATTTCATGAAATTTTCTTTTAGTATTATGAAAATTTAATACAATATTATTGAAAAGTGAAATTTAAGAAATTTCCAGTACTATGTCTCAAAATAGCTAAGGAGTTTTGATTTTTGTAGTAACTTCGCCTATTAACACATATCTGTAAATTTGACCAGCTTAATTTTTAGAAAAGTCAAATATGCTAAGCGAAATTCATAGCCTGATTGTTACAATTCTTATTATCCATTGCCATACAGAAAATAAATAATAAGCTAATAAAAATTCATCTACATATCTAAATCTACAAGTTAATAAAAAAGTATAGTGAATGAATAAAAATTCATTTTCAGTTCTAAATCTGTATTCCCAGAAAAGATAAAAAAATCTAAATTTCCATTCTTCACAAGAGCCAGTTAGATATACAGTGGGAAATTTCAGTTGGTAGATCTTTAGGTCGCGATTACACTACATATACTAAATAATAAGTTACCGAAAAAAAGTGTAATTACAATTAAAAAATAAAATAATCTGGTGTGTCACTCACACGACTTTCTCTTACCCTGAAATTGATAACTATAAATACAGGTTGGAGATTAAGAAGTAAGATAACGATGTTATATAAACCTATGTTAAACAATTCAAATTAGGTTTCGGAAGAGTTTTATATGATAATTAATTCTGTGTGAGGAAGGCTACCTCCCCCTTCAACCCCCCGTTTAATAAATGCACCTACAGTTATATAGAATTTAATTCGGCTATTAAAAAATAATTTATTAAAATTATTATTTAAAGAAAATTTTCTTTTGTGATAATGCAGACGATTTCCATATTAAAGAAGTAGTATAACACTAAATATCCAAAAAATAGTCCATTTTATTCTCAATATTTAAAAAAAGAAATCTAAGTTTTTTTCGTTAAAGTAAAAAAAAAAAAAAAAAAAAAAAAAATCGATAACTTTGTATTAAATTATCGTAGATCGACTGTTCAACCGTCGATCGGCGGTTTTAAAGTTCAACCGTCGGTTGTAAAGGCGAGCTCTTTTGAAAGATATCCATCATGAAACTTTACTCCTCTCGAGGGGGACTTCCCCCCCAGGGGGGAGGCGAGGCTCCTGTATACACAAAAAAAAATTCCCAGTTGACTATCTCTATTACAAAAAATATATATTCGTTTCATTTGGTTTAGTGCAGTCTATAGACGTTAAAATCTACTTACCTGCAATTTCCCCCAGAGACGTAATGTATTAGAATTCTCTTGATTGTCCCTGTACACGAACCATTTGCTTCATCTTAACGAAAAGCTTACTGTAGAATCCCTAAATGATACACATTTAGAATACCAAGTTTGGAATGTCTGCTATTATTTGTTCTTGAGATATGCTGATAACAGACAGACACACACACAGAGACACACATAGACACACACACAGACACACAGACATACACACAGACATACACACAGACATACACACAGACCAACCGCTAAAAACAGAATTTTCGTATTTGGGAGACCTCAAAACGTGTAAATATAACAAAATCTCACTTTCGAAAATTTTACCCAATAACAATACTTTCTCTATCTTATGGGTAAGTGAAAGAAAGTAAAAAGGGGGTACGATATTCAGTATTATTTACAGATATTTTTTCCCATTAAATTAGAGATTTTATTGCAAAAATAAAATTGGTAGTTTCTACTCATAAATAATAGTGATAATTAGATTTTATAAAAAAAAAAAAATAAAAATAAAAATGTATATATATGAAACATTTTAGGAACAATATCGAGTGCATCTAAAGAAACTTTAAAATATTTATTTAAATTAGGCAAAAAAAAAAAAACGTAATGTAACATTTAATACATTTCAAAATTAAAATTTTCTAACGTGAATTTTTTATTTAAAAAAGTATATTTTCCCTCCACAAACACTGCATACTATCCAACTTAAAGGAATTGTTTAATAAAATCCAATTTTAAAGCGTAATATATGAAACATAAAAAAATATAAATACATACAGATTTTTATTTATTTATTTATTTTTATTTATTTTTATTGAGATATTGCATTTACTGGAAAGAAGCCAGATTTATGAAAAATTGTATTTTAATTTACATGTCAAATGGTCTGGTGATAATGTAATGAATTGCATGGAGAAAAAAAAGATTTTTCCTTCGCATACATTACATTCAAAGCATTAATCAATCTTTTTTTATTATATGCTGTTGTAACGCAATTCGTTAATACTGGATATATTTTTCCGCAGAGTTTATACACAAAATTTAATTTAACCACAATAAGGATTCTATACGAACAAAAATATTTTGATACTATAAAAATTTAGTCATTTTAAAGTATATTTAAAGAAATACGTGACAGCTTCATTGCCAATATGATATATGTAAAGCGCTTGCTACAACGATAATGTCTCGAGAGTAAAATGTCGCCCAGTAATAGAAAAGAAACGAATGTTTCATCACGTAAAAAACTTTTTCGGAACTTGATGAAGCTATGATGTATGATTATCAAATTTTTATTTTAACTCTCTTTGTTGATTGGTATGGATATTATGTACATATTGATAAATAAATAATATATATATATATAAAAAATCAATACTTTGATTATGGTACACGGTTAGTCTAAATAATAAATCGGAATTAAAAGCACTGTTTCTTGATAAATACATTATATACAAAGCGGGTGATACACTGCTGGACAAAACTTTGGCGGCCACCTGATTAAAAAAAAAAAAAAAAAAAAAAAAAAAATCAAATATTGTACGGATGTGCTTCCCACCCTGACTTCAAGTGGCAATAAAAAGCACATATGAATATCAAAAACCGTTTAATACCTCAAAGTTAAAACATTTTAATGAAAATACTTGATAATAGGTAGGCAAAAATTTGGCTACCACTAAATAATCGTACATGTGTAAAACAAAAGGGCAGAAAGGTGTGATAGTTATTAAATTTGTGCCCCTTAAAATAAACGACATTTAGCAAACGACGAGGGATTGATTTATATGATTTCATTAAGATTTTCTTATTGAACATCTGTACACATTTCTCCTGAGCACAACTGAGTTTTTTCCGATCATCAAATTGCTTATCGGTATACTGAACATCCTCCATTAAGTGCCATACATTCACGGTGATGTTGAGATCAGGGCTGTATAAAAAATAGAAAAAATCGCGCATATTTTGTAGTATTTCAAGTTAGTTAAAAATTTTACAATAAACACGCCTTCGTATTTTATTGTTATTTCATGGTTCATGTATAAACCATTTTTTTCATTTTGAACAACGTCTTAGAAAAAAACAGAAAACAATCAATATTTCTCAATTTTCATTGTGCAACTCATCACTCGTTTTGCTAGAATAAAACGACCCGGAATCCACCATGCTCGAGTTAGAATACAGTTAGAGTATCTTCAAACCCTACTACTTCTAGTTTCATTATGCTATCGGTTGTTCAGAAAAAACAAGAAATGTTTGTTTGAGTTATACTGGGTGTCCGAATCAAATATACTTTTTTTTGAACAGTCAATTAAAAACAAAGTTTCAGCACTACGAGGGCGATATTGGCAAAATGTGGGAGCTGAATTCGTAGAGTTTGGAGACAATAGGACGCAGTGGCCCAATTGCCTGACCACCAAGTCCTCCCGACATGACTCCTCTCGATTTTTTCTTTTGGGGCTACGGGAAAGACAATGTATACTCTAGGAACATCCGTGATATGGAAGATCTTCATGCCTCCATAACCACGGCTATTGCTACTGTGACTCCGGAAATGCTACACCGGACATGGCTAGAACTGGACTACCAGCTGGACATTCTCAGGGCAACTAAGGTAGCTCAAGCTAAAGTGTACTGATTGTTTACTAAAACCTTTGTGAGTATTGGTATCTATTTTACAGTTTTCTTATACTTTTAAACTCTCTGTTAAGTACAGCGACCTCTCCAAATCAGGTACATTGGATTCGGACACCCTGTATACTTTGACAAACTCGAGGAATGAGATACATGCCCAATATAAGTTGATCCAAGTTCCTGGATAAGAGAATAGCGTTCTTCTTTCGCATTCTTGCGAAAATATCGCTCTTTTCGCATTCTCGTTCTCCTTTCGCATTCCATGTAAGTTTCTCTACGAAAATGTGCCACCTTTCTGTCCGTCAAAGTGAACTTTTCTCAGAAGGTATGAACTGACTTTTCAAATACATCCTATCTCGAACTTTTCCTCTAGTTCAATTCAGTTTCGCCACTATTTAAAATGAGTTCTTGTTCGTTTTGATCGAACGGAACATATTATATTATTGATGATAATTTAATTTAACTAGGTTATTGAAACCATAAAAATAAATAAATAATCAAATAAAAAACTACGCGAAATTTAATTTTTTTATTACTTTAAGATATTACACTAATACATTCAAAGATTTTTTTAGTTAGTTATTATTCTTATTATAATATGCAACTTTTATCCACTAAACCATTCCGAAAGTGAAAAGTTTATTTTTTTGTGACCCACCTTAGTAAACATACGGAGAGATAATATATATATATATATATATATATATATATATATACAAATACTTTTCATATTTGTTTATATATATTAAAATGTTCCTTTTAATGTGTAGCATCTTAATTTTCTATTAAATCTTAAAATTTTAAATTCCAATTTCACCATTTTCTACAGCACCCATTACAATAAGTGGGTATGCATTTTACTGAAAAATATAATTAAACAATATTTCACATTTGGAGGTTTTACGTATTTATTTATTTTTTATTTTTTATTATTATTATTTTTTTTTTTTAGGGCTGAGGACTATTAGTCTCAATCTGGGATTTTTCCGGTGTCACTTTTCGATATCTGGATATTTATCGAAATTATTTTTCGATAGTTGGACATTTGTCGAAAATATAATTGAATAACTCGAAAACAATGTTACAATTTGAAAAAAAAAAAAAAAAAAAAAAAAAAAAAAAAAAAAAAACTAATAGTTCTCCATACTTATTGAAATTTTATTTTTCCGACTGAGTGAAAATAATGCCTGGACCGGGAGTCGAACCCCGGATCTTTGACTTACAAGGTCAAGGTTCTACCAATTGAGCTATCCAGGCCGACAACCGGCCAGCATTACTCATTTAGACAACCTTTAGGCAGAAACATCTGGTCTATCATGTAGATAGCTTGACAGAAATAAGCCGCAGGTAATGGAAAACACCGTTAAACAATGGGAGAAAGAAATATAGTTTTTATTAAAATCATACAGTGAACTGATTGGAAGAAAACTATATTTATGGTTACCAAATATGGTTTTCTTCCAATCAGTTGAATGTGTGATTTTAATAAATATTGTACAGAAAAGAAAAGAAAAGAAAGAAAAAGAAAAGAAAGGAAAATGATCAGTACCAAAACAAACACAATCGAAAAAGTTTTTTTTTTTTATTATTATTATTATTATTATTATTATTATTATTATTATTATTCGTGTGAAAATATATTTTATTGTATGTCGAAAAATAAATTAACTCGTAAATTTTTTTGGTAACAATTATAAATTAAAATAAATAATATATTAAAAATTTAGAAGTTAGAATTTCTCTCTCTCTCTCTCTCTCTCTCTCTCTCTCTCTTTTTTTTTTTTTTTTTTTTTTTAGTATAGAGGAATATTAGTCTCAATCTATGGATAAAACGTCGTCATTAGTATTTTACGGGGAAAAAAGTTGGACATCAAATTTCAGTCATTTTAAAAAGACCTTTGTAGAAGTATATAACAAATATTGATCGTATGTTCGTGTTTTAGATGTGTGTTCATGTAATACGACAGATAATATGCGACAAAGTATTATCTCTCTTTATTATTATTATTATTGTTTTCTTTTTCATAGTAGTCAGTTTTACAAATGCATCTTGAAAATTAAATCCTCTTTCAAGGCTTTCAATATTCATCATTAATAGATTGCTTAGTGGCAACTTGTATTATTATTATTATTAAATTTATAAAAGAATCATAAAAGAAAAAAAAATGACAAATGAAAAAAAATAAAATTAATATTCGGCAGATGAAACGATATTTTTTTTTCTCCTAGTGAAAAAGTATACAAAATTTAACACAGTATATATGAACTTATTTTTCGTTTTGATTAATTTCAATATTTATCTATATTTTTCTAACTATTAACCCCTTGAACTGCAATTTATTTATTTATTTATTATTATTATTATTATTCTACACAACTGTAATTTTACAGATAAATGCTTCATTTATTTTTATTCCTTCTGATAAATTGTTAAAAAGTTACTTTTCTACTTTTTTGCAGTTAAACATGTTTTTATTTTTCCAGAAACTATGGAAACAGAATTAATAATTATCTTATTCACATTTAGATTTACTTTGTGAAAATTCATCTGTTAGTGTTTACATACATTATAATAAAATTAAAATTTTCATTGACAAATCAGCTCTTTTTAATTTTTGCACAAATTTTTAAATAATTCAATACAGCATTAAATATGTAATTAGCATGAACTTGATGTCAATAAAGTGTTAGTTTCCGTGTCAAAGTAATATTATGAAATCAATTTTACTTAATTTAAATTACCTAAAGGACTTAAACATACATCCTTAAACAAAGTAAATATTACAAGATTAAAATAAGATGTATGTATAATTATAAAAACTATTCCTTTTAATATTTCGCACTACTGCGAAATATTTGAATGAATACTAAGATTACCTGTGAAACAAAGCCGTAATATATAATATCAAAGACTGGAGTTCACTTGTGTAATTAAAGATACAAATAGAAATTTAGGAAAGCTTACTAAAGTGGAAACTGGAAAACTTATGCCTGCGTTTGAATGTTTAGCAAATATTACTTGTACATTCTTTACAACAGTACAAAACTGGCATTCTCAGGAGTACTTGGTTGTCCAACATCAAATTCAAATCTTCAGTTGGATTTTAAATATTATGTAAAATTTTTGAATGTATATTCATGAAATAATTATACGGAATGATTTACATATATATATATTACTCTGAAATGTTCGAAATGTTTGGAAAATGAAAAAAAAACATATTTTTCTTTTGATATTTTCCTGTATAAATGATCAGTACAAAAACCCTTAATGGGTTAAAAGTTTGTGACGCAGCTACTTTATCGCTATAAGAATTTGAAATATGGGTCTTAAAAATAATGATATCAAATTTTAAGTGACGCTTTGCTATTGGTTAAAATATACATAGATTTTTCTTATTTGATCATTTGCTTTTTTCTTTTATTTATATTTACAATGCAAACATATTTTTAACTTCAAGATAAGACAAATATATAAAATATACTCACTGATGCTTTTTCATTTTGCATTTCCATTTCAAAATAACAGTTTTAAAAGGAATGATATCAAAATTCCAGTGACGCCTCAATGTCACTTTAAAAGATTTGTTTTTAGATTCCACTAAAATTACCTTTGTTTTGTCTAATAAAGTATATTTACACATTGAAACAGTGCTTTTAATTTTCATGTATACTGTCAAATAATCACACTTTCACTGAAATTGCATTATAAATTGAAATTATTTATTTCAATAAATTGATTTGTCTTTTGCGTCACGCTATCCAAAACTGCAAGTAAAATTTGTGCAAATGTTTTCTTTGCATCACACTATCTCTTTGCACAAACAAATTTTGACTTAGTTGGATACTATGATACAAAGTAACATTTACATAAATTTTACTCACAGTTTTGGATAGCGTGACGCAAAAGACAAATCAATTTATTGAAATAAATAATTTCAATTTATAATGCAAACTCAGTGAAAGTGTGATTATTTGACAGTATACTTGAAAATTAAAAGCACTGTTTCAATGTGTAAATATACTTTATTAGACAAAACAAAGGTAATTTTAGTGGAATCTAAAAACAAATCTTTTAAAGTGACATTGAGGCGTCACTGGAATTTTGATATCATTCCTTTTAAAACTGTTATTTTGAAATGGAAATGCAAAATGAAAAAGCATCAGTGAGTATATTTTATATATTTGTCTTATCTTGAAGTTAAAAATATGTTTGCATTGTAAATATAAATAAAAGAAAAAAGCAAATGATCAAATAAGAAAAATCTATGTATATTTTAACCAATAGCAAAGCGTCACTTAAAATTTGATATCATTTTTTTTAAGACCCATATTTCAAATTCTTATAGCGATAAAGTAGCTGCGTCACAAACTTTTAACTCATTAAGGGTTTTTGTACTGATATCATTACTTTTTAAGGGTTATTGATTAATTAATCAAAAGATTAAAACAAGTCTTTCTGGCTTGGGTACATGACACTTTGGTCCCACTAATTTTTTGCTATCTTTTAAATATATGAGGGTTTTTTTTTAGTATGATATCATATTTATTGATTGATATTACCTCATATTCAACCTTTGTTGAAAATGATGTAACAATAGGACACATGGAACAGAAAATTTATTATTTCAGATCGAATTTTGAATGATAAAGTGTATCAGTTAACACCGAAGATCTAAGCATTGTTAATTTATCAAAGTCCCCAAAATTTCAGTTTAAATAAAATACAAGGTTTTTAATATAAAACACTAATGCGACTCTTAATTATCACATTCAAATTCAGATAGCTCGAATACAAAATTTGTAGGAAATTGATGCTTTATCCAAGCATTTCCTAAATGTTAGTTTAATAATAAAAGAAGATACGAAGAACCTAAATAATGATCTCTGGATTTAATTTGTACAGATCTGCTAAACTTGAGTCATTTTCTTCTCTGTCAATCCGGATATATTTGTCAAACACAGGCAATAGTTATAATCACACAGAATTGGAAAAGCATTTTTCTTCCATCTTAATCCCTTACAATATTGTTAATTTTTTTTTTTTTTTTTATTAAAAGTGTCCCCCCCCCCCGTTTTTTTTTTTTAAATGCACTGAAACAAAACAGTGAAATTCTTTTTTACTGTCTGTGGAAGAGAAAATGTGTGAAACAAATTGCAAGGTGCTACTGAGATTTCAATGTGGGCAAGGGCGTTGTTTTTAGTCATAGGGAATAGGGACATAACATATTTTTTTGAAAAAACATAAGTTAAACATGAACTAAAAAGATAAGAAATTGTGCATCAACATTTTCTAAACCTTGACACATGCAATGTGCATATTTGATTAAATATTGGACTACTTACATTTTTTTCATTTTAAAAATAAAATCATTATAATTGAAAGAAAATTAATTTATGTACATGGTTAGCAATTTACGTACATGATTAACATAATTAAATATCCCGGACAAACAAACATACATTTTATTATTATTATAAATATAACACAGATTTTGAAATAAATTCCTCTTAGATTAATGATAAAAATTAAATCACAATCAAATCGAATGAAACATCTCTCTTTCTCTCCCACACACATACATATATATATATTATATATAAATTAATTAATACAGTAGAGAGTCAAAAATCCGGACAGCTCGGGACCAGAGGTTGTGCTGATTTCAGGATTTCGGAGTCCATAAAAAATGATTTTCACTTTGAATAATAAAAACAGAATATTAATCAAACTAAACACATACTAGTGAATAATAACACTGAATATTAAATTACGGTACCCCGTCAAAATAGCCCAAGACAAAATAGCCCCGACAAAAGAACCCCGACAAAAGAGCTTTGACAACAAAACAGCCCCGACAAAATAGCCTCGACAAAACGGCCCCGACAAAATAGCCCCCGACAAAACAGCCCCAGGACAATATAGCCCCAGACAAAATAGCCCCGACAAAATAGCCCCAGGACAAAATAGCCCCAGGACAAAATAGCTCCCGACAAAATAGCCCCCGACAAAATAGCTCCAGGACAAAACAGCCCCGACAAAATAGCCCCCGACAAAACAGCCCCGACAAAATAGCCCAAGACAGAATTGCCTCAGCAAAATAGCCCCAGACAAAATAGCCCCAACAAAATAGCCTGGAAGCATTTATATGATTTAACAGAAAATTTATTTAATTAACTTCTCGACTAGCTAGATATTTAGAATAGCTCAAAATACGACGACAATGCATTTTTTTAATACTTTTAGCCAATTTTTTCGGGTCCCCGCTGCCTTCGGTAGCGTTTTTATGATTCAATAATCATATAACTTCCTGACTTAAAGGTCTGCACGGGCCGGGTTCGGGGCGAATTTTTAAATTTGCGCTCGGCCCGGGCTCGTGCTCAGTTATTTTGTATATACTCGTGCCGGGCCGGCGTGGATGATATTTATTCCGGTCCGTGTCAGCCCGAATCTTTTTTTAGTTTCCTCGTTAATCAAGGAAAATGAAAAAGATAAAATATTTCTTCAGTCATTTATTTTACATAATTTCACAGGCTTGTGTAGCACATAAAATTTTATTTTGTTAAAAAATGTCTATAACTTCAATTAAAATGAATATCAATGTGCCTGTTTGAGATTTCATTTTCCGCAGATATTTTTAGCATGTCTCGAAATTAATATATTTTATTTCATGTAATATTAGATGGTTCATTTTCAAAATAGTATGCATGTCATTATTAGTTTGCACACATGTACAAACAAAAGAAATTAGATACGTTACTGTGTATATAAGGCTTTGTGTCCTACGGTCTGAAGAGTTTAGGTTGTATAAAGGCAGTAAAAATCATTCCACTGTAACTTTTTCGCGAAAGCTCCTTTTTCTTATCTCCTGTGCACTGGATGAAAGTAGAACCATTTCTAGTATGTGCAAAAGCATTTTTTCTATTGAATATGGTTGGATTAGCATTAAAGTTTTGTTTATCGGATCACATGAAAAATTCAGATACATTACGGTATATAAGAGGAAATGGTTGAAAATACATTTTTAGTAGTATTAATTATTTTAAATACTGTCCTATATTGTTTGATGAATGCTAATATTTTCGACTCGATTTTCTGTCGTCCTTTGAGTCTTTTGTACGTCTGTAATAATGAATTTCTGTTTATATATAATTATCTTGTAAAAGTTCAGCAGCTTTGTTAAAGGAGATTCTGTTAATTGGCAATATAAAATCTCTACAAAACACATACTAAAAAAATTTTTCATAGAAAACATGCATTTTTTTTTTTTTTTTTTTTTTTACATATTTTTGAAACGGGCCGGGAGGGGCTTGGGCCTCAAAATTTCAGCCCGTGCAGACCTCTATCTTGACTAGCTAGAAATTTGAAACTTTTAGAAAAGCTCAGTACACGAGGACAATGCATTTTTTTATTACTTTCAGCCAATTATTATGGGTCCCCGCTGGCTTCGGTATCGTTTAATCATACCTGGTAACTTTTATAATTTATTCCGGAGTACTGTTAGCTTCGCCCTTTTTTCACACCAGTATGATTGTAGAGAAATTTTCTCCAATATGTAATTACGATGAAATAAGAAGAAAAGTGCTTTTAAAATATACTGGTATGAATAAAGGGCGAGGTTAACAGTACTCCGGAATAAATTATAAAAGTTACCAGGTACAGTTGGTAACAAAAGTCTCCGAACACTAGCAAAAATTCCTATGTAAAAAAAGTAAAGTTAATACTGTTTTGTTAAATAAATCCTTGTCGAATCATGTTCTTAGACTGACTAAGAACAGGATTCGACAAGGATTTATTTAACAAAACTGTATTAAGTGTACTTTTTTTATATAGGAATTTTTGCTAGTGTTCGGAGACTTTTGTTACCGACTGTATGTTTATATGATTCAACAGAAAAATTTAAAAACATGGTATATAAAAAGTTCTTTTTATCTTGTAATTATTTATTGTAAAACATAATGTATTTTCATAAATTGTAAATGACTATTTTTTTTTAAAATGGGGATTTGTTATTTTCTTCTATATACCTAAATAGGGAATGAAATATTCCTGAAAATTTTTTGATTTAAGGTTTTCTATGAATTTGCACATTTCGAGATAGCTGCCTGTGTGTGTCAGCAAAAGTTCTGGTCGCTGTAACTAAATCAATAAGCAGAATTTAACAATACTTGATTTTTTTTTTTCATCTTGAGTTAAATTTGTTCTGATTAATTTTTGTGATACATCGCCAAACAGGTGAGCTTTCATCCAGCGATTAAACTTATTTATTTTAAGGCCGTGGCGAACTCCTATTTGGGGCCTACTGTCCCTTAATCTATCCTCCAAATAACTTTACACTTTCATAAAAAAAAAAAAAAAAAATGCATAATTTTGTTTTAAGATAAAAATGATTTAATCAACAACCACTTCAACTTTATGTGTACATCGACGGCAGACGTCAGTGTTATGCTTCACTGAAATAATTTAATCTTGTGTAATTTTTAGCAACAACAACAACAGCAACGAAAAAGAAAAGGACTGAAAGGTGGTGTAGTTACGTTGTAAATTTTGTTTAAATTTGTGTTCATATCGGCCGAAAGGTAGCGCTGATGCTGACATGCTGTCATTTTCTTTGTTTATGAAAAAGTTTATCTTAAAATATAACAGTCATAAGTGCATCATTTTTTTAAATTCTGTGAATATTACACGAAATGTTGTTTGTTATCGGTCGGAAGGTAGCGTTTTTTGTTGTACATTTCTCTGAATTTTCCTTGCCTATGAAATACTACACATCAAAATCTATTGTTTATAAGTGACCCTTTTTTTTTTCCTACTGATGTTTAAGTTTTTGTGTGTATAGGCCGATAGGTGGCGCTAATACGCTGTATTTTTCTTTGATTCTGATAAAACTATATGACACACTTCCGGTTATCCAATTTTCACCAAAAGTTCGAAAAATCATATGTACATCAGACCTGCCTCAATTCTGAAGTTTCGTAGTTCTATCTCTTTTTTTTTTTTTTTTTTTTTTTTTTTTTTTTTGAGATATGATAGTCAGAAGATTTTCCATGTACACAGAAAGATACATACAAATTTTGTCGGCGGCTGTTTTGTCGGGGGCTATTTTGTCGGAGCTATTTTGTCGGAGCTATTTTGTCTTGGGGCTATTTTGTCGGGGCTGTTTTGTCGGGGGGCTCTTTTGTCTGGGGCTATTTTGTCGGAGGCTATTTTGTCGGGGCTATTTTGTCGGAGCTATTTTGTCTTGGGGCTGTTTTGTCTGGGGCTATTTTGTCTGGAGCTATTTTGTCGGGGATGTTTTGTCGGGGCTGTTTTGTCGGAGCTGTTTTGTCGGGGCTCTTTTGTCCTTTGGGCTCATTTGTCGGAGCTATTTTGTCGGGGCTTTTTTGTCGGGGCCGTTTTGTCTTGGGCTTACTTGACGGGTCACGTAAATTACTAGGTACATAAGAATAATAATGAACATTAACAAAAATATATAATGAAAACAATAAGTAAAAATGAAAAAAAAAAAAAAAAATTGTCAAACTTAGATAAAATCTGTTCACACGTAGCTAATTTTAAACCGAACTTGAACCTGCACGATTTATTTATTTTTTTATTTATTGTAAATAGTAGTAACACAAATTTATTTTTCTACAATCTTTATTGAGTTCTTCCTTAAAAATTATGCCTTCATCAAAAAGCATTTTAAAAAATTAGTTTGTTATTATTTACCTGATTGATATCATCATATCAAATTAAAAATCAAATTACATCGATTAAAGTAAGTTAAATCTAAATTAAAAAAAAAAAAAAAAAAAAAAAAAAGGGCAATAGCAATAGCAATAAAAAAATAAAAAATAATAATTAAATATATTAAATTTTCATTTAAAAAAACAGAACAAAATTCCCTGAATCTCAATGGCTAGGGAGCAATCATAATGTTGAAAATTTATATATTTACCTATAAGATATTCCTTATTAAAGATATTCTAAGAGCATTTCAATTTGTCTGTATCAACAAATATGCTATCATACTAAAAAACTCATATATTTAAAAGATAGCAAAAAATTAGTGGGACCAAAACGACAAAACCAAAGTGTCCTCCTTCGTTCTGGCTTGTAGGAAGGGTGGGTTCATTTTAAGGTTGAGTATAAGGAAGTATTGTAGTAATCCCGATTTGTGAAATGGATTTTGTATCTTGCACAGCTCAAAAACGAATGATCGTAAAATGTTGCAAATTTATATTTGTGACGGTCCTGATGTCTAGTTATACATATGCAACAATGGTCTTAAAATGAGTTTCCATTTCAGAAAT
The DNA here is from genome assembly GCA_963930645.1 of Salticus scenicus. Lineage (NCBI taxonomy): Eukaryota > Metazoa > Arthropoda > Arachnida > Araneae > Salticidae > Salticus > Salticus scenicus. Next base: position 158,687,820 of record OZ005648.1, on the reverse strand, counting down.
ATCATTGACTTAACATGACTTTTCATAGCATCTGTATGTACGTATGTGTGTATCTTGAATAACTCAAAAACAGTTGGTCGTAGAATATTGCAAATTGGTATATGGGTTTGTTATAACAAAGGTTTGTGCACCTCCCTTTTTCATCTTTCAAAGACCCCGTAATGATATTATTATGAAAGTTGTCATCATGTTTGCATGTAGAAGGTAAATCTTAAAGACAAACCGCAACAATTAGCTTGTTCCCCTAACTTATTGTGCATCTTAAATTACTTAAAGTGATTTTACGTATTTCAAAGATACTGTAGCATTTTATAGATATAGATTACGTATTTTATAGAATTATTAAATACAGGCTTACGGACTATTATATTTTTTGTCTGTAAACAAGCATTGTCAAGCACGTAGAAACGATCCATTTTTAAGTTTTGCTTACAATATTTGTATATTATTTGTGTCAAGTTTACAGATTGAGAGTCTCTGTACTCCTTAAAAAATTTATTTTATACATCTGGAATAGTTTAAGAAATGAAAAAAAAAAAAAAAAAATCTTAGTTATGCATTTAAACGTTTAAGAAAGAAAGGGGTGAATAATGTTTCATGAACTTGGCCATTGAGTTTTATATTGTCTGATATGTATAAAATCCTGTTAAACAATTTAAACTTTCTATAATACAGTTTCATTCAAATTATTTCAAATGAATAAAAAAAGTCTCAAAAGCAGGGATAATACTTATCCTGATTTTCCTGAATTCTTAAAAAATTTCCTGAAATATCTTTAAATATCATTAGTTATCCTAAAATTCTTGAATTTTTCGGCTATTATACTACATATTGACATTTAAACCACCCAAATTATGCAATCAAAAGACATACTGTCACATAAAAAATATTGTAAATGCACAAAAAATTTTTTGTCAGTCTGCCGTAACTGGTCACCAATGGATATTTATAGTCACCCTGGCACCCGGAATTTGTCGGACACTGGTTATATATATTATATTAATTAATTAATTATAATTACTTTTTAAATTAAAAAATCTTCAAACATTTTTTTTATTGAGGTGCCAAAGTGTAAAGGGTGAAAATTCAAAGGGATTGTGTTGTTTTCCACTTTTCCTAATTTTTTTCCATTTTTGCCAATTTTTTCCACTTTTTGCCGCTGTCCTGGCAAAAATGCATTTTTGCCGGCAAAAACCCAACCCTGAATTGCAGGATAATAAATACAAGAATGTTAAACCCCCCCCCCTTTTCCAACTGTGTTTCAAAGCAAGGATTAAGATAAAAATTTGGTTTAAAAAAAAAAGTAAAGGTGAATTTTTTTGAAATATGAGATGTAAATTTCTTTTACATTAAAAAATCAATTATGGATTAGAAGGATTTGCAGATTATAAATCTGTGGATTACAGGGAGTTGACTATACCATATATGACTATAAAGAAAAAGTTTTTGATGACATTTTGTAATACAGTATTGACTACTGGTTCTTTTAATTAACTGGATGTTTGTTAAAAACTGCTTTATCAGAAAATATAAGAAAGTGATCCAAATCCAAACTATTATTTATTATCAGTTAAAGAAATAAAATTGTCTAAATTATAAAACTTTACACTGTTTAAATTGAAATTGATTTTTTTTTTTTTTTTAACTGGATTTTGAGTATTTTAGAACATAATCATCAGATAATGAAGATCACTATGGTAAAAATATCCATAATTATTAATTAAATATGTTACTAAATTTTTATAGGTATAATTTTAAAGTTACTTAAAGTTGTTTATAAGACAAATGCATCCATTGTATCTTACATATCTGCAATTTATAACATAAATTTTTAAGAAAAACAGTTTCTTCCATTCTTCCACTTGGAAGAAACTTGCCAACCCTGCTTTTTTCTGATGAGGATATATTTTTTTTTTTTTTTTTTTTTTTTTTTTTTTGAGTACAAAAAACAATTACTAATTTATTAATTATTATTTTTTTAATTTATGATGCTTGCTTTACAAAATTTATCATTTTTTAGCACTCATTTTTAGGTGCATTGGACTGTGATTGCATTGATGGGGTGATATACACAAATTAAGAAATTTGATGTTTTTCTCTCTTTAAATAAACGAACTCTTTTTGCCCATGCACAGTAGATTCCTGATTCCAGGATATCTATTCTCTGAATCGATGGTGATATACACCATTCTAAAATAATGACAATCGTTAAGTTCCACTTTTATCGACTCCTTTTATTAATGAAATAAAATAAACCTTCCATGAATTTAAAGTGCCCAAATCATCTTTCATTAAAATGCATATACCATGAATTATATAAAAATTCATGAAAAAAATAATAATAAACATAAAAATCCCAATAGCAGTATTTTCTGAACCTATCTGCAGCAAAATAAAATTTATCTTCAAACCATGAAGGCAGATAAGAAATCATAGCAATTCATAAAATATTTAATTCAAATCCTCATCAAATTCCTTTTCACTGTCCTCAATTTCATCTTTATTATGCGTTAATAATCGAGACTTCCGAAACAAAAACGAGACTGATGTTGATTTTCTCGTTGTTCGCGATAGATACCCCGCAGGATATACAAAGTCAAGGGTTTTTTTTATAGATTACCTGCAGGTTATATTATACACAAAATTACGGTAATTAAAATAATTTCATGAGTAAGACATCATTTGAAAGCTTTGTTGATTTGAAATTGAACAATAGATTACAGAAATTTCTACCACCAGATGGCGCTGCAATATTTTAAAATTTCAATATTTCAAATTCTAATTATGATTAAATTATTTTTAATACATTATTCGAATGATATTTTAAAGTACTTCCATATTATCGAAAGTGGAATTCAAGATTTCACCTGATTTACACATTTAAAGATTTCCTGATTAGGTTTTCTTTGGTATCTAAGTTACTAATTAAAATAATTTCATAAGTAATACATCATTTGAAAGCTTTGTTGATTTAGAATTGAACAATAAATTACAGAAATTTCTACCACCAGATGGTGCTGTAATATTTTAAAATTTCAATATTTAAAATTCTAATGAGCAAGGAAGGTGTTGTAAGTTATAAAACGGGGATAAGGCGCCATCGAGCAGAACTTTGCTCAAAGTCATAAATTTGAAGGATCATAACATGGTGAGCGAACAGGCTGTTTCATGTAGTGAAATGGGGCTTTATGAAACTCCCACCGAGCGGGAGTTTCATAAAGTCGGATTTTTCAAGGATCGCGAGCCAGCTGGTCGCCGAAAGCGGCTAGTATAAAATAAATATCACTCATTAACACATTTCTTTCAATAATGCATAAGATTAATGAAATTCTCACAACTACTCTGTATTGGCCGAATACTTAGCACAAAGTACAGCTCTAGTTTTAGCCCCCCCCCTCTCTTTTTATCATCTGATTTATTAATTAGAGCTGCATCAAGTACTTGATATGTACTTTGCACTCAGGTAATCTGCTGAGTACTCTATATGCAGTCAAATTTTGACCAAGTACTTGGCCAATACTAAGTAGCTGTAAGAATTTCATTATTTTTATGCACTAAATTGAAAAGAAAAAAATTAGTAATAGTGTTTATCGATAATATAAAACTAAAAATTTATAAAAATATGTAATTAAACTTTAAACAGGAAACAGGTGAATAGATTGCCACTAAATGTAAATATTAAATATTTTAAACTAAATACATGAAAAAACCTTTACTGACTTCGTTGCTTGCCGTTAAACTTTTCCACCGGGTTCCCGGTTCTCGTCAGACGGCCTCCTCTGTGCGTGACTTGGACTGTTGTGATGGTTTTTACTTTTCTAAACATGGCACCACATTCTGTCCGGAGCTACTGAGCCGTTGTCATTGCAAGTGTTCCTATTGGTTGCTATCTCAATGGATTCGCAGTACATTGCATAGTTATAATCCTCATAATTGGCTATTTTAGCTGTTTGTTCAAAATTTATATTAATATCTTCTTTGTAAAATGTTTTGGCCAAGGCTGTATTCTGACTTCCTGTTTTGATATCTTTTATGTGTTCTTTTATTCTTGTTTTAATTTTTCTCTTGGTTACACCGATGTACGAACCTGATTGGTTGTTTTGGTTGGTGTAAGGTATTTTGTAGATTTCCGCGGTTTCAAGAGGGAAAAGGTTTTTTCATGTATTTAGTTTAGTAATTCAACACTTCGTTTTAAATTAATATAGTTTAAAATTAAATACCTTACACCGATTGTGTGGAACGGTAATTTTAAAGGTTTTAAATGCTTTTAATGTAAAATTAAATATTTTATTTATTTTTAATTAAGTGTTTATCAGAATGATAAATCACCAACATCCCTTTACACGCCTGCTATTAGATGGAAATAATAATCACTTCAACTTTTCCCTTCAAAACAGGTGAAAGGTGTACACTGTAAAGTGAACATTTTTCTTGGATTTTAGTGTAACGTAAAACGCATCCATCAATCAATCGAACCGTTCTCGGCTATTGGCTAATTTTTCACTTTTCATCTCAATGTATTAATACGCCAGAGAACAAATCGTAAAAAAAAAAAAAAAAAAAAACTGTAGCACATTAAGGGCCGTATTCACCAACTTCTTAACACTCGGATTAAATCTCGCATCAGCGGTAATCACTCGATCATACGAAAATCGGTATTCTCCAACGAAAATTCGCAGTTCACCGGCTACTTTAACACTTCTTTTTTGATCCTCGAATATGGGAGAATTAACAGAGATAATTCTCGGATCTTTTCGTAACACATGCGTACTACGCAGCTTAGCTTCGTAAATATTGAACATGAAAGAAATATAAATTTTGTTTTATTAGCAGCAAATTGCTTTTAAAATCATTTTGATGATTTTTTTTATATTTTAATCTTGAAACACAGTCTTTAAATACCTGATTTTGAACAAGAGTTTGATTAAAAAATATGCTATAATTATTTAATGATACACATTTATCATTGTGTTTTTACTTAATTAAAATTGAATTAAGTTAATATTATTTCTGACGACATTATACTCTGTTCTGTCATGTCAAATAAAATTTTGCTGATTAAGCGATTTTTGCTATCAATAAAGATATATATCTTCTCCTTCATTTCCATGAGCTTAATCGTTAAAGATTAATTCACAAATTGATTTATTTTAATGGGTAGCATAGCAGAAATTTTAAACTTTTCAATTTTAACCAAATATCTTTCATATGATGATATAACTATAATGTATGAAAAATGCACCAAATTATTTTTTGTTGAATGAAGTTTGTAAAGTAGCACCTTAAATTACAAATGTGTGCAATAATAATATAGTGTCGAATTATCGTGCTTTTTTTTTCTGCCTGATGAAAGGTTGTACTTCGACGGAAACAATTGTTGCGTGTTTCATAATTTATGGTTTTAGCTTATAAAGTTTTCATTAATTTATATATTTTTCCCAATTTCTCATAAAATTATTTAATAAACTTGTATATTTTTTAACCTTTTTATTAATTACTACTTAGAAATGTACCCGAAATAACTACTGAAAACTGGTAAATAAATGAAACAAGGGAAAAGCTATCTTCATTTGATTGTTTTAGTTTAAAACTTATTCCAAGCCAAATTTTTAAGTAATCTAATGAGCTAACTAAAATAAAGAAAAATTAATTAAAGTTATTTAAAAATATTTTCAATTAAAAAAAATCACTAATTTTTGAAGACTGCTTGATATAGCGTATGTAATTGGTCTACAGTCAGGGGCATTGCTTGTGTGTGTGTTGGGGGGGGGAGCGTAGTTCGGAGTAATTTTTTCTTTTATTCATAACAATCAAAATTTTAAATCGTAGCGTAAACAGTTGGCGTCTGCGTGATTATTCTTTAAAAAAATGTTCTACAGTAAAATTGATTCTTAATCCGTGCGTAAACAAGAGCAAATCGTGTTTTTCGCCGTGCCAATTTGCTTTTTACCCTTTCTAATCTTCAAATCCGATTGATTAGTTAATCAGAGATGTGAGTTGGAAATAGAAGAAAAGTCTGAAAGTATCAGCAAAACTCAAAAATAATTTAATTTTAGTAGTAAAAGAAGAAACAGATACACAAAATCATACTTTCTATAAGCCAAACTGGAAAATATATGAAAATAAATTATTTAGAAACAGTCAAAAGAAAGAAAATTGAACAAAAATAAGAATATTTAGAAGCAAAAACCTGAAAATTGTTTTTAAAAAATTAAGAAAAGTCTGAAAGTCCTCATCCCTGGTTAATTGAAGCCGAACGGTGAATCCGAACATCTATCTTCGTTTTTGGCCAATCAAAACGAAGCTTTTCTTTCTCTCCCAGTTAATCCATGGATCACGCAATCGGCTGATGGTGAATACCGTAGGAATTTAATCCAGTGTTAGCTTTGATTCTCGGATTTTCTGATCCATTGTTTAATCCTCGATCAATGAAGTTTGGTGAATACGACCCTAAGTGTTTATATTGTAGATATTAAATAAGGGATTTTATATTATATTTCAGGTAAGAAATATTATTTTAATAGTTTTATTATATTTTTTTTCTGTGTTGTAAATATACGATCCAATTTCAATTTTTGTTTACAATATTTGTGTCCAGTTGTAGATTAAAAGTTGCCGTAATCTTTGAAAAAATTATTTATTTTATACATCTGAAATATTTTAAGAAAAACTTAGTTTAGCATGCATTTAAACGTCCATGAAAGAAAGGGGCGAGTTATGTTTCATGAACTTGGCCATAGAGTATTATATTCTGATTTGTATAAAATCCTGTTAAGCAATTTAAACTTTCTATTACAGTTTAATTCAGATTATTTTAAATGAATTAAAAAAGTCTCACAATCAGAGATATCCTAATTTTTCTGAATTCTTAAAAAATTTCCTGAAATATCTTTAAATATCATTAGTTATCCTAAAATTCTTAAAATTTTCCTGCTATTATGCTACGTATTGACATTTAAACCACCCAAATTACACAATCAAAAGCCAAACTGGCTCCATACTGTCACACTTTTCTGTGATCATTAGATAAATAATACTAATTAGATAATAACTCCTTTTGCCCAAGTACAGTAGAATCCTGATTTTAGGGCATCTCTTCTCTGAATCGATGGAGATATCCACCAACCGCAAATAATGACAGTCGTTAATTTCAACTTTTACCGACTCCTTTTGCTTATAAAATAAGCCTTCCCTCATGAAATTAAAATGCCTAAACCATCTTTCATTAAAATATGTATACTTGTATACCATGAATCATAAAATAATTCGTGATAAAAATAATAATCAACTTAAAAATTCCAACAACAATTTTCTGAACCTATCTGCAGCAAAATAAAATTTATTTTCAAACCATGAAGGCTGAACCAAGTCTCGTATCTCTATAAATAATATCAATTCATAAAATATTTAATTTGTAGATGCAAATTTTACATAAATTAAGACTATACAACCAATGTAGTAATCTAGAGATATAATGCAAGTGTATTTTTAAGCCTAAACATTTCTTTTTGTTAAATTCATCTACAGAGCTTTAAACAATCTGCTGCACCCGATGCCATGCTACACCGTTACTGCTACTAGGATAAAAAGCTTTAAGTAACTTTAAGATCATTTTTAGTGTTGCACCGAGTAGCCATGTATCAAATACCGAGTAGTTGTAAGAAAGAATAATTGAAGTACATATGAAGAATTTAGCACATCTTGAAATTAAAAAAAGACCTTTTGGACATAAAATTAAGTTAAATGGCAAACAGCATGTTTTCATGAAATGTTTCAGAACTTTTGTAGTGCATATACACAATTAGGTTCATCGTTATATTTGATACTTCCAGCTTAGTGGATACAATGGATGCATTTATCTTATAAACAACTTTAAGTAACTTCAAAATTATACCTATAAAAATTTAATAACATATTTAATTAATAATTATGGATATTTTTACCATAGTGATCTTCGTTATCTGATGATTACGTTCTAAAATACTCAAAATCCAGTTTAAAAAAAAAATCAATTTCAATTTAAACAGTGTAAAGTTTTATAATTTAGACAATTTTATTTCTTTAACTGATAATAAATAATAGTTTGGATTTGGATCACTTTCTTATATTTTCTGATAAAGCAGTTTTTAACAAACATCCAGTTAATTAAAAGAACCAGTAGTCAATACTGTATTACAAAATGTCATCAAAAACTTTTTCTTTATAGTCATATACGGTATAGTCAACTCCCTGTAATCCACAGATTTATAATCTGCAAATCCTTCTAATCCATAATTGATTTTTTAATGTAAAAGAAATTTACATCTCATATTTAAAAAAAATTCACCTTTCTCACCTTTTTACTTTTTTTTTTTTTTTTTAAACCAAATTTTTATCTTAATCCTTGCTTTGAAACAAAATTGGATAGGGGGGGGTAACATTCTTGTATTTATTATCCTGCAATTCATGCAGACTAGCACTTAAAACAAACCACTATTACATCAATGTTTAACAAAATTAATCAGTGATGAATATTATTTCTGAACTTTCAAAAGTATTTTGTTTTGTATTTTTTAAATATGTTTATTTATATTATACAGGTACCTATTATTTGAATATGCTTGAATTATTTATCATCATATATGAATGAGATAGATTAGTTTTATTAATATTGAAGAAATATTTTATTCTAAAATTTATTAGAAATCGTCTTTCCATTTTTATGTCTATTTATGAATTAATAATAACTGACTTTGTATCTGCAAAAGAAAACTGTAAACAAAGGCAATGATCTCTAATCTGCAAATTCCTATAATCCGCATAACCTGTGGACAAAACTTTTGAGAGTTAGAGGGAGTTGAGCGTAAAATAAATGAAAAGATTTTAGTAGTTCAATACTGCACTTTATTTTTCAACTTAAAGTAAATACAAACTACGGATTTTTTTTTTTTTTAAACCCTAGATAACTTGCAGGAAAGTTTAAAAGTAGGTATATTACTTATTGATGCAGTTCATTGGATACCAGCTTTGAGTTTATACAAAAAATTGTATCCTTAAAAAAAAAAAAAAAAAAAAAAAAAAAAAAAAATGCAAATATTATGGCTAAAAATTCCATAATTATTATAACTTGCACAGTTTGAACGTATAATAATATGAGATAATATCTATGCAAAAACTTCTAAAAATATTAGCATTAAAAAGTAAAAACCCGTCACCTGTATGAAAATATAAAGTCATTAAACTTTTTGCTGCAAACAGCTTTTTGCAGTTAAAACAGGTGAGTAGATTGCCACCAAACTCTGTATAGAGACGAATCATGATATGAGCTTATCCATTTTAGTTACAAGAATTTGAGTATAACCATCTTGTATGCATCTAATATGCAATTTTTTTTTTTTTTTTTTTTTTTTTTTTTAATAAAAACTTTGTATCTATAAAACAGACAAAAATAAAATATTTTAGAAAAAAGAACCCTTATTATACTAATTATTATACTAATATTACACTAATTATTATACTAATATTGTAAAAAAAACTTTAGTTACATATTTGTTCAAATAAAAGTAAGACACTTTTAAAACTTTAAGAAAAGATTAATTTTTAATTTAAAAAATAATAATTATGAAAAAAGTAAATACACTAAAATGTTATTAAAAATATATTTTAATAATCAAAAATGTTGTTTTTTTTTTAATTATGGCCGCCCAAAACCACCTATCTTTTTTACTCTTCTAGAATTTGAAGATTAATGAAATATATTATGTTTGAAATGATAAAATATTTATTTTAATGTTCTCATTTCATATAATAACTTCATGCATCTTAAATTAAGCCCAAGTGTATAGGAACTTTTATATTCTCTAAGAATTATCTGAGAATGATTCACATATGAGAAAGAAGACTAATAATAAAGAATGAAGTTATCAGTTATTACGGATTTAATAATCCACTAAGCTGGAAGTATCAAATATAACGATGAACCTAATTGTGTATATGTATATGCACTACAAAAGTTCTGAAACATTTCATGAAAACATGCTGTTTGCCGTTTAACTTAATTTTATGTCCAAAAGGTCTTTTTTTAATTTCAAGATGTGCTAAATTCTTCATATGTAAGTCAATTATTCTTTCTTACAACTACTCGGTATTTGATACATGGCTACTCGGTGCAACACTAAAAATGATCTTAAAGTTACTTAAAGCTTTTTATCCCAGCAGCAGTAACGGAGCATGGCATAGGGTGCAGCAGATTGTTTAAAGCTCTGTAGATGAATTTAACAACTAAAGAAATGTTTAGGCTTAAAAATACACTTGCATTATATCTCTAGATTACTACATTGGTTGTATAGTCTTAATTTATGAAAAATTTTCATCTACAAATTAAATATTTTATGAATTGATATTATTTCTAGAGATACGAGACTTGGTTCAGCCTTCATGGTTTGAAAATAAATTTTATTTTGCTGCAGATAGGTTCAGAAAATTGTTGTTGGAATTTTTAAGTTGATTATTATTTTTATCACGAATTATTTTATGATTCATGGTATACAAGTATACATATTTTAATAAAAGATGGTTTAGGCATTTTAATTTCATGAGGGAAGGCTTATTTTATAAGCAAAAGGAGTCAGTGAAAGTTGAAATTAACGACTGTCATTATTTGCAGTTGGTGGATATCTCCATCGATTCAGAGAAGAGATGCCTTAGAATCAGGATTCTACTGTACTTGGGCAAAAGGAGTTATTATCTAATTAGTATTATTTATCTAATGATCACAGAAAAGTGTGACAGTATGGAGCCAGTTTGGCTTTTGATTGTGTAATTTGGGTGGTTTAAATGTCAATAAGACTTTTTTTATTCATTTTCAAAGATTACGGCAACTTTTAATCTACAACTGGACACGAATATTGTAAACAAAAATTAAAAATGGATATTATATTTATAACACAGAAAAGAATATAATAAAACTATTAAAATAATATTTCTTACCTGAAATATAGTATGAAATCCTTGATTTCATATAAATACTTAATTCTTCTTTATACGATTTGTTATTGCCCGGCGTATTAATACAAGATGAAAAGTGAAAAATTAGCCAATAGCCGAGAATGGATGGATTGATTGATGGATGCGTTTTACGCGTTTTACGTCACACTAAAAGCCAAGAAAAATGTGAAATATTTTCTCTTTAAAAAACTGTAAATTTATCATTAATAACTATGAAGTAAAATACTTATAATAACAAAATACTTCCTGATTTAAAATATTATCGAAATAGTTTTTTGACGAAATGCGAAATTTTAAAATCTTAAATATTTACTTTATAACAAAAAAAAACTATATTTAGGTAAAAATTTCATTTCGTATATATACAATAAATATTTAAAAGAAACAATAAAGTTTCTTTCTTGCATTAAAAAACAAAATCTGAAATTTTTATTGACTGCATTCAGATTGAAACAACCAACCAACTCCAAGACCAAACCGAATAACACCTGTTCAGAATTCTCAGAATTATCAATAGAAATCTTTGCATCGCGTAGTAAAAATAGTTCGATTTTTAAACTGAGTTATAAAAAAAACAAGAGTTTTCCTAGGGAAAAGGGAGATGTCAGGCACATCAGATAAAAGCGATTAATATCATATATAAATTAAACTAAATTCGCTCGAGCCATATTCGAGAAAAAATTCTTACACATTAGGCCGTCCATTTATAGCTTAAATGAGCCAATTCATATCTCGAAATATATTGCACACAAAAATGTAACGATTTCAGGGTAGGATCAGACAGAAGGTGTAAGACTATTTTGAAATTATCAGAACATAACCTCCCATATTTCCTGAGATATTAAGTGTCGGCTTTCAGCGGTTTCTTTGATCTTTAAATTCGTGTATATATAAGTGTCGCAGTTTCGTTCGTTTTTCCGTTTCCGCTGAGTGTCGTGGCGTTCGTTTGTTTTTGCGCTTGCGTCACTTGAGACTCTGCCGAGTCTCTTGATATCTATAAGTTTTTCTTTTCATTGTGAATAATTTCGATTTTAAATTTTAGACTCAAAAAGCTATTAAATAGAATTTATCATTCAGAAAGTGCGTCTGATTTAAAATGCATATTTACAATGAATCAAAACAATCATTCATTATTTTTTCAGAAATATTTAGCATTTTGGTAATGTAATTGTAAAAAAAAAAAATCTGGAGTGACTCCACTCGACTTTCCGAACATTGAGTAACTAACAGTTTTGTAGATAAAATAAAGAAAGAGGAATTGCTAAACAAACAAAAGAGAGAAAACCATAATAGAGTGTTTTTTTCTCCATATATCACACGAGGTTTTATTTAACGCTACTGAACTTTGAGCCCTTAGATCATAATGATAAAGAATTTTTCGTTTTGTCCCTGTAAAAATCTATAGATGATAGATTCACCAAAATGCTTATAGTTAGTGCAACAGTGATTTATAATATTCATACAAATTTTCAGCTCAATTGAATAAGGCGTTTAGATGCTATCGCACTTTTAAAAATTTGGTCTCATAGGCCATAATGATAAAGAATTTTTCTTTGTGTCCCTGTAAAAAAACTGTGGTGCTAGATTCACCAAAATCTATACAGTTGGTGCAAATGCGACCTATAACATGTGTACAATTTTTTTGCTCAGATTAATAAGGCGTTTAGACGCTATCACACTTTTAAAAATTTGGCCCCATTGGCCTTAATGATAAAGAATTTTTCTTTGTGTCCCTGTAAAAAAACTATAAGTGCTAGATTCTCCAAAATCTATAGAGATTGAGTATCTGTGACCTATAATATGGGTATAAAATTTTTGCTCAATTGAATAAGGCGTTTAGATGCTATCGCACTTTTAAGATTTTGGTCCCATAGGCCATAATGATAAAGAATTTTTCTTTGTGTCCCTGTAAAAAAACTATAAGTGCTAGATTCACCAAAATCTATAGGGTTCGTACTATGGTGACTTACAATATACGTACCAACTTTCAGGTTAATCGAACAAAGCCTTTAGACGCTAGCGTGTTCACAAACATACACACATACACACATACACACATACACACATACACACATACACACACACATACATACATCATCGTAAAAATAGTGAAAACGGACTCAGGGGACCTCAAAACGTATAGAAACATCAAAATCTCGAATTCGGATTTTTGACATGATTACAATACTTTCCTCACTATAGTGTTCGGAAAGTAAAAAGTCATGATATCGACACATAATTTTTCATGCATAATTTAACACCTTTTTTCTCTGTTAAGCAATGAATTTGAGACTATAATAGAAAAGAAATTATTGGACAATTAGATTGGAAATATTGAAAACTACATTATTTTCGAGATTATTAAAAGCAAAAATAAGATAAATAAACAAACATACAATTATTCCAAAATTTACTAAAATTAAATTTTGTTAAAGAATCGTTGTTATTATAGATTTTGGTTTGTCAACAATTTGGCATGTACTGGATTGTCATATGTTCTGAAACATGGTAGAATAAAAAAAAAAAAAAGAAAGAAATATGTGAAGTATTTTTTCATCTGCTTAAAGGGAAAATATTTACGTTAATAAACCTCTCTATCTGAATCCAATGCATTTACTTGGCTACTACTGTTTACATGGCTACCTATAACAAATAGGCCATGAGAACATGAGGACATGAGGACTGCTGATAGGCGGTTGATGTTGGAGTATATAAAGCATCCATGCACTTTTATTAGGAACATAACCGAAAATCAGTTGATTTATTAGATTTTGATAAAAGTCAAAACTTTATAGTTCAGCCTCTGTAAACATCAAATAAAGAAGCGTCGCATGTTTTGTGCGGCTGTTGTGAGGCACTTATTGAAAGTGGTGTACGGATGTAGAAAAGTAAGACTTTGGCCAATAGTTGGTCAAACCACTGCTTATTCGTACTAAGGCAGATTTGAGACTGCTACTCATTGTCTTTCATCGCCGAGATGATAGATTGCCATAAATAGCAACTACTACAGTAGCGACCCAATCTTTGCGTCACAACACATACTAAAGAGTACACTGCTGATTAAAGAGTACACTGCTGCTATGGCTTACGCTGCGGGCGTATAAGTAACGTCCATCCTATGGCGGGACGTTATCCCCTGTCATCAGTGTGCTATATAGGCATCACTGCAATTCAAGTGCATGTCCCCATTCCTATAGTGTTCACGGAAAGTGATATCGTTTAGTTATAGGGTAAAGCACAATCTCATATGTGCCGACGTTTTAAGGAATTGCTCGAGAAACATTCTAGTGAATTTCAAATCTTATCTTGGCCTTTCGAATTCACCTGGCATGTCTGTACATATACATTGGACATCTGAGGTTTCACCTAAAAAAATAATTTCATATCTGAGCTACAACCATGCAATATACAGATCCAATGAGTGATTTCCTGATTCCCTTCACACTGTTTAAAAGTACATGTCGAGCCGATGCCTTATCAGATGTTTGCAAATTTAAGAGCGAAATACAGTCTAACTTCAAATTAAACAAGTAGTGGTAATGTAATGTTTCTTTTGAGTATATACATGTATATATGTATCTATATATGTGCACACAGTATAGAAATTTCAAATTTTAAAAATTTAAAACAAGAAAATATCATATAAGCCTTCTTTGTCACCTCCAATGTGTTCAGAAATGAGTTGAAAGGAGACGCTTGATATAACAGAATTTTTCTTCATGATACACTATAGTACAGAAAAGATGGTTTGGTAGTATGCGAAAAATTACTCAAGGTAGACTTACTAACTTGCGTATTATTTATTATAATGGTAAATTGAAAGCTCAGAACTATGCGTGAGACGTCATGTCGTAATTTAAGGGCCCTCTTCACTCAACGCCGCCGGAAGCCGAAGCTAATGTTTTTCTATGGGAAATTTTTCTTTACAAATAACTTATTAACTAATACATATTTTTAAATTCTGTTTTCACATTCTGAAAATTCCCAGATGTTAAATTGACGCACCTTTTTAAAAAAATTATTATTTTATTATTTTATATTTTATTTTGAAATTGCAAAATGGAAAAATTTCGCATATTGAAATTTCGTATTTTGCAGCTTCAAAATAAAATATTAAAAATTAAAAAATATTTTTTTAAAAAAGGTGCGTCAATTTAACATCTTGGAATTTTCAGTATGTGAAAACAGAATTTAAAAATATGTATTAGTTAATAAGTTATTTGTAAAGAAAAATTTCCATAGAAAAACATTAGCTTCGGCTTCCGGCGGCGGTAAGTGAAGAGGGCCGTTAAGGGCTTTATTCACAGTTATCGTCAACTCCCGGCTCAACGCAAAAACTTGAATAGCATCTAAAGGCAGGGTGAAGCTTTCTAATAAAAATTGACCGGCTCCTTTTGCCATCTAGCGACGAAGATATCATATAATCTTTGGTTATTTTCCGCTAAAAATTCGGAAGGTAAATAAGCCACTAGATGGCATACGTAACACCTCAAATTTTGCTGAAAAGTTGTACCCTGAATTTATGCGCTTTTCAAGTTTTCATGTTCAACCACAAGTTGATGTTATTGGTGAATACAGCCTTAAATGTCAGTCACTTAAGGTTTTTTTTTCCCCTATCAGAGCATATTAGTGGCAAACACTAGGCAGTTCGAAAAATGAAGATTATACTTATAAGAAGCAATGCAGATTATGGAGTTACAAGATATGGATATAGAAGAAATAAATAACAATACAGATTAAGGAGTTACAAGAGTGCAGCATGTTCCTTTAACCTGAATTCCTTCAACAATGTTTAAAACATACTTAATCGACGTTTTTTAGTGGTAACACAGCTTCCATTTGATGTCCGAATCTTGGATATTGCATAAAAATATTATAGTAAAAAATATTACCCATATCATTATAGTATTCATGGTAAGAAGCTGTGCAACAGATTTGTGGTCTTATACAACAGATTCGTTTTAAGGGCTCACGTTGAGCTAGACTTAACCATTTGAGGGGGGATCTTACGAAATCCTATGCTGAAGCGTGACAGATGCTGTCACAGACCCTTTCAAAAAGTTAATACTATCTTAATTCTGCATTAGAAAGTTTTTGTATTTCAAACTGTGAATTCGTTGACATAAAAGTTTTCTGAGAAATTTGCAAGAGGCTCATTAATTGGTTAGGAAAAGAGAAAGGTAATTCTAAAATATAGATAAGCAATATTTTGCTTATAACTGCACCATTCCTCTATAGTTTATTCTATAGTATCATTATACAATTTTTATTCTGAAATCAAACTTTAATTAAATATTTGTATATATATTTTTTCTTTTCGTAAAAGAAAACGAAATAAAAATAAATCAATATACATCAACTTTAATCTGTGTAATCAGCCCTTTGAGATCTTACCACTATTAAATGCTTACTAAAAAGTACAAGTAAATTAAAAAACTATAGGGAAGAGTGGGGTTGAATGGGACGCAGAATGAATGGAGAAATTGCTAGATTTTTATGTTTTGCAAGTACCAGAAACTTGATATTTTTTTCTGATATATGGCAGCACTGTGATCACTCATCAAGTGTAGTTTCAGAATTGTGCTATCCATAGAAGGACAGAAAAAAAATAAAGTGTCTTTTTCAGCTGGCAAAGTAAGTTTTTGTTGATTCAATTAGGTAGTAGTTAAGATATTAGCTATTTGCTTAAAGTTAATATAACTCATATATGGTGAAAATTCATAAATTTTTATTGTGTTTATGATGTCCAAGAAGAATATTGACAATTGCTCATTAAGCCTGTTCCTTTTTTATATGATCATGTGATGGTTAGGATGAATGGCACACTTCCCACTATGTACTAGTGTAAAACTATACACAAGAATTATATTAAAACGTAAATTATGCATATTGACTATCAGGGTTCTCAATTTTGTGGACTTTGAAAAAAAAATTGAAATTAATTGTTCTGATTTTTGTTTGTATTAATTATGATTAAAAAAAGTCATAAGTTAGAATATTCAATTAGACTTAAATCAATAATTAAAAATAAATAAATAAATAAACTAATAATAATTTTATTAAAATCACAGGTACAATCAAGCTAATTAAATAAATCCTGGTGATTATTAATGTAATACAGAATAGAATGCTGATTTTCCCGATCAGTCGGAAACAAAATTTATCTGGATAATTTGTACTCTGTTATAATGATTTATCTCTTTCTAGTGTCTTATTTATTTATTTATTTTTAGATTAGATCTTATTAGATTAAATTACCAAAGCTTAGAGCACTAGAAACTGTGTGAACCAAAGGACTTTTGCTTTTCCATAATGATTTGAGTCCATACATCAGTGTATATTAATTTCAGTAAACAGATAGTGTGCAATAAAATCACATAAACCAATTTAACTTTAAAAATTTATTTACTTTCTAATTTGTTTTCTTTTCTTTCTGATTTTCTTTTCTTTTTCTTTTCTTTTTCTTTCTGATCACATTCATCCCCTTAGGTGGGGATGAATGGGACAATACACACGCATGTAAAAAAATATCTATATTATTAATTGAAAACGATAACTTTTTATTAAAGTTAGTATGTTTATATGTAACTAATTAATGAAGTATACATATGAGCCATGTTACAAAATTCTGAATTACACATGACCAACACGAAAAATGCCCCGTTCATCCCCACTATCCCCGACATGTTTTGTCAATTAATTAAATAACACATTAATTTTGGAGGGTTAAAAAAAAAGAATTCGCATGGCAAATTTATAATTTAGTGTCGTGTATACCGATTTTAAGATAACCTAGCGATTTACAATAATTCGCGGTTTAGTCTTAGTTTTTAAATTTTATAAACAGCTACACAAAGAGGCAGTTCAGATTGTTTTAAATGTACAATTATTATAATAATACATTTTTGACGTTCATATTGATTAAATTTATAACATAAAGCAATTTTTATTTTTTACGTCTACACGTTCGTTGCATTGGTTCAAAAACTTACATTTCCTATTCACTATTTAGCCTCTTTCTTTTGGGTAACATATTTTAATATATTTAATATATTTTGTTTTATTGTATTTTGATATTTTTGTGTAATTTACTTTTTTTATTGTTATCATTTTCCATTTTATGTTCCTGTATGGACGTCTTGCATCGATTTCTAAACATTTTTTTTTCCTCACTTTATTCTACTAATAGCAAGTTTTGCATGATTCGCTAAACACTATATTTAAAAGATATTTCAAGAAAAAAAAAATATATATATATCAATCAGCCATTTCCCTACAAAGCCGAACATACATAGACACTCATCTTTTATTATATGTATGAATTGTGTTAATGTACATATACTTATACGAAATGCTGAGTAAATTGGTATTAGGAATAAGGCCATTTGACTGCACTAGATTCATAAGCCTGAGGGAAGGCGACCTACGTGGGGACTTTCTGAGGAATCTTTGCCTTTTTTACGCAAATCTCGTAGAAAACCACGCAAAATTTCGAACAGCTAGGCCGAAGAGCGCGACCAGGGATCGAACCCGGCACCTTACGTCTACCAGCTTTGAGTGCAGAACAGCTCGGACGCTGGTTGCCCAATGTCCACTAAAATGTAACTATTTTTTTTTATTTTTTTTCATATTGATGTTTTTTTTTCATATTGATGCAAAAAAAAAAAAATACATAGCTGCGTAATAAATGTATTTGATGAAATATTTTATTAGGTTTATGCATGTCATATACACATGAGGATACATTGCAGTTTCAGAGAGACAATAATATTTTGGTAGTACAAAAATTAATTCAAAGTCTCTCAAAGACCTTTTACTTATATCAGATGTCACTCCCCTCCATTTTTATGTTCCTATTTTTTATGTTTTTATTTTATGTTTTTGTCAGCACTTTCGGTTTTCTAATGGGAACAAATGTTTAAAAAAAAGTCCAATACAGCAAAATTAAATAAGAATAATTCTGCATATTTTTAACAATCACACTTTGTTTGATTGTTTATTTATTTTTACTAGTATCTCCCAGTGGCCGTAACTCAACCATTTTTTTTTTTTTTTTTCAAAACAAGGCAAAGCAAAATTATCGCCTTGACCTAAACGGAATTAAATTGCAACACTGCTGCGGCAATTGTTTGCCGATATGCACTCTAACTGAATCAGCAGAGTTTTACTTAATATATTTCTCTCTGTAGATGTTGAGCCTTTCCTGAAATAAGAGAAAATGGCAACGGGAAAAACACCCCTGTTGGGTGATACAGCCCAAAAGCTAATCGGTACCATGTCAAACCAAGGTCAGCAAATATCAAATTCTGTTAAATTAATTCCATTGGTTCATGAAGTACAGTGTTTGAACTCAAATATTTTGCAAAAATGGTCGAATTCAGTTCGGGAAATTTCAAAACGTGTAACTTTATCGAAAACCGAAAATCTAAATTTTTTTCTGAATCTCATACTTTTTTCTTATATATGCAGAGGAAAGAATAATAAATCCACTTTTTTTAAAAATAAGTAGTCAATTTCAGTTAATTCAAATACAAGAAAATCTGAAAACGTGTAGATTCATCGAAAACCGGAAATCAAAAGTTTTCCGTATCTTCTACTTGCTTCTTATAAACACTAAAGCTAGCAATAAATCCACTTTTTAAAAAATAAGTTGTCAATTTCAGTTAATTAAAACGTAAGGAAAGCTCAAAACATGTAAATTCAGCAAAAAACGGAAATCGAATTTTTTTCGTATCGTCTACTATCTTCTTATACATGCAGCAGTTAGAAATAAATCAACATTTTTAAAAAATAAGTAGTCGATTTAAGATAATTGAAATGCAAGAAAATCTCAAAAAGGTGTAAATTTATCGAAAACCGGAAATCAAATATTTTTCCATATCTTCTACTTTTTTTCTTACTGATGCAAAATATATACGCAAGCGAAGTGTAACGTCACTGACCGTTGTTTTGGGATAAGTAAAAGATTTTTTATGTTAACCGCCCATTGGATTTTTTGTAAAAAATAAATATTACAAATTGAGGAAAATTATTTTCCGATTTTATCCCCATATTTTTATATAATTATAAATTAATTATCGTGCACATGCGCTAGATTAAGTTATGTTGCTGTCAAATTGACAAAAATTTAATTTTAAATTTCAAAACTATGTCGTCCTTGGCGTTTTTTGTACTTGGCTATCAACAACGTAATACGAAAATATGCATCCCAAATATGCATACGAAAATTTGCATACGAATATATGCATGTATATTTCCGTAATATCTGTTGCATGAAGTATTGTTTTATATTACTGATTGCTCTCTTAATATACGTTGTTAAAATAACAACGATTTTTGAAAGGAGTTAAATATGTTCGCCAAGAAATTTCGCGATTTTTCTTTTTCCCGCCGAGAACGACATATATCAAATAACTTCTGCTGCAACATATTAGTATCTTATATCAGATAATTTATTTAGATATTTGAAAACAAATTTAACTTAAAATTATGATAGAATGTTTACCATTTTCCTTTTATTATGTTGATAGTTGATGGTTGGGTATTACGTCGCCCTGGTGTTGCGCAGAGGGACAATTTCCTTTTATTAGGACTGAGGACTATTATTCTCAATATGGAATTTTTACGGCGTCATTTTTCGATAGTTGAACATTTGTCGAAATCATTTTTGGATAGTTGGGCATTTATCGAAATCTAAAATTCGTTGAAAATATAATTGAATAATTTGAAAACGATGTTATAATTTGAAAAAAAAAAAAAAACTGATAGTCCTCCGTGCTAAACTAAATTCTGCTTTTGCCAGAATTTCGTTTTTTGAAAGAAAAGGAAAGGAAAAGAAAATTAATAATATTCAGTATCGAAACAAACGATATCGAAAAAGTTTTTTTTTTTTTTTTTTCTAAGTTTTGAGTGCATCATTTCATGCTAAAATTTTGAAATATTATGAAAATATAACTTATGACATATTTGAACAAAGATGTGTTAAGTTGTACCGTTTAAAGGTGTATTTAGTGT
This sequence comes from Salticus scenicus, assembly GCA_963930645.1. Taxonomy (NCBI): domain Eukaryota; kingdom Metazoa; phylum Arthropoda; class Arachnida; order Araneae; family Salticidae; genus Salticus; species Salticus scenicus. The sequence goes on along the minus strand of OZ005648.1, from coordinate 158,666,820 downwards.
TTACGTATTTAGTGTTTGAATGATTTTTATTATTATTATTTGGCTTATTTCAAAGAGATTGTTATGTCTATAATTAATTTTTCTTTTCTTTTTTTTATATTATATATATATAAAAAAAAGAAATACAAAATCTCTTTTTTTTTTTTTTTAATTCATTTTAAATTTCTCAAAACATTTTTAGTAGAAATTTTTAAATAGTTGAACTTTCTGGAATAAATGTAGAAATAAATAACTATTTATCTACAAATAATCTTCTTAAAACATTCTGCATGTATAACAAATAGTTTTGTTCGTTACAAGACAGCTGTATTTTAAATAATTCGTTAAATTGTCAAAAAACTCCGTGTGCAAGTACATATTGTAACTACGAGACGTGTAACTAGCGCACCAAGTGGAGAAGAGGGTAACTATACCTTGTACGGTGTTTCTATTGATAAAGTTCGCGTCTGGACAGCCGCTATTGAATCGCAGGGAGCCATGCTTTTTCCCCATTTGACTTTAAATTTTGATTTCAGATCTCAAAACATACTGCATGTAGAAATGTAAAAATTTCAGGATAGAATAAGACCGAAGATAAAAGACTTTTTAAAAAAATCAGAACAATTTATTGCATATTTTCTGAGATATTAAATGTCGGCTTTTCTCTATCTTTTTCATGTCAAACTAGCCATATTTATGAGCTTTGCAACGTCCGTTTTGTTTTGCAGCGTCTGCTTGCGTCACTCGAAAAACTATCGTTTTTCATGACTTTTAATGGAATTTTAAACATAAATAAGTAAATATTTACACATGCGATATTAATGTTCTATCAATTATTATTTTTAATTGCTCTTTCAAATGTTATAAGTTTCCTCCATTTCTCACAGGAAGTGCCGTGTTTGATCCCAGGTTGCACTCATTTGCTTAACATTTCAGAGTTTTCTGATTTTTCTCAGAAACTCACGGAAATATGGGCTATAAACAGTTAAAAAGACCCCAATGAAGGGCAATTTGGCTATCGGAAAAATTTTGTAGAATTTAATGCTTTATCAAATCAATGAAAACTGTTAAATAAAATTTTATAATCTGGAAATACATAAAAATTTTCCCGATTGTCAAAGAGTTTAAAGGTTGACAAAAGGTAATAAGTTAAAAGCTTTGCATAAACACCAAAAAGAACAAAAAGCACGCTGCACTTTACCCACGCCCAGCTTCCTAGCGCAGACAATTGGCCAATAGTCAAATAGTCAATACACCAATATTTCAAAAAAAAAAAAAAATATATATATATATATATATATATATATATATATATATATATGTTCCTAAGTTTTAAGTGTTAAACAAATGTGAGTGTTTTTTTTTCTTTAACAAAAGTAAAAAAACTCTCAGCATTTGATTAAGGCATTAAAAAGAAAAATAATAATAATATGGGAAAATGTAAATTTTAAATCAGCTAAATGAAAATTTAGCATTAAACTAAAGCTCTTATAACTTTCATTACGATTTAAAGAACTAGGAAGAAGACGAATCATTTCTTACTAATATGTTTGCATTTTCATAGTTTCACATTTATTGACGTTTGTAGCCCTTTTCTTACAAAAATGTTTAATTGATCATAACACAAAATAAAAAGTAAAGAGTGATTTAGTATATTAGTTTGTTGTTTAATGTGTAAATATCACCCTTTGAAATGAAGTGTTTATGTTTACAATCAAAACTCGGAGTTTGCCTCTTTTTTTTTTTTTTTTTTTCTTTTTTTTTTTTTTTTTTCTACAGTTCTAAATTTTAAACAATTTTTACAGCACAAATAACTCAATCTGACACATGTAGACGGTAACTTATATATAACTATACCCAAATATTAGAATTCAAATGGGGAGATAATTTCCGTTAATTTTTAATATTTTTTTACATAAAAATCCAATAGACGATTAACATAGGAAATCTTTTTCGTGGCTCCACGGACGGCCAGTGACGTCATCACTTCGCTTGCGTATAGTAATGCTACATTATACAAATTACTGTGTCTATGGTGAGTTTGATGAAAATGCCAGATTTAACAACTTTCCACTTTTAGGTATTTTTTAATGTAAAGTAATACGTGTATAAAAGGTAGAAATGCATAAAAAATAAAAGTATTTAAAAATACCTTCTTGTATTCCCAACATCTGGCTAACCATACCTTTTGAATGATACCATTTTCTACACTCTACTTCCATAATTAATATGTTAAAAATGGACTACAAATTGGATGTTTGCCTGTTAATATATAAATAGGATATCCCTTGAAAGGTAACAAGGTCAGGCGTAAATTTTAACAAAGTTTAAATTATAAATTTTTAATAAAATATTTAAGTACTGCAGAAGTGAATGACGCAAATGCTGTGGTAGGTCGTAATGCAATTTATATATATATATATATATATATATATATATATATAAAGAAGAATAGTACTTGTGTTAGATATAATCTTGGTCAAAACAATGCACTTCTTCCATTTCGCTGGGAGGTCTTAAGGGGCTTTGGTAAACAATACTACGGGGGTGCTGATACCTACGAACAAATGTTCGTTTTAATTTTCATATCTCTGTAATAACTTTTATAAGCAATAACTTTTCTCATACATGAGAAAGTATATTTTCTGCAACATTTTCTGCTACATAAATATATATATATATATATATATATATATATATATATTAAAGAAATGTGATGTAGATGATGAAAATTTTGACTACAAACTAATACCTCGAAAAGCATTTTTATATACTGCCATTAATTCTAGACGCCGAAGAAAAAAAATCCTGCCATTACTAATTAAGTGATACTGAAACTACGGCTTCGTCCAATTAACGTTGTTCTTTCGCCAGGAAGCGTCCTTGTTTTACCAGAAAATAATTGTATTTCCTTGAGAAAAAATGACGTTAATTGAGAGAAGGTGATAAAAGATCTCTCTTAAAATATATAAACTAGTTTATTAAATAACTGTACGCTTTACAAAGGGCAATTTTTTCCTATGTACAAGGGATTATTTTTAAGGAGTTTTCCGTTTTTTATATACGAAATGAGAGAATAGGAGAGTGAGAGAAAGCCATGTGTAAAGAGACAGATACACATTAAAATGCTGACAGATACATTTGAATATTAATTCTTATATATATATTTGTTTTATTCTTGAACGCAAATTACTATACTGTTTCGGAAAGAAATTTATCTAAATGAAACAAAAATTGAAAAAAAAAAAAAAAAAAAAAGAGCTATACAATGTAATATTTTTGTAATTCATCATGTAGTCATTAACGACATTTATAGCTCTTTAAGATGTATTTCTATTCTTTTTAAATTGAATGACAAATTTTGAAGCGCAATTTTTTATACAAGTACAATTACAGTCTCCTATAATTTGCTGTAAAAATTTATGTTAGGATATTTAAAAACTAGTATGCTGTGGCCACCACATGACTTTCTTCTATATTTTCCTATACAAATTCACTCAGTAAAAATAATTTATTACAATAATTTAAAAATAAATATATCTTCCATAATAATGCAGACGATTTCCATGTTAGAAAAGTAGTATAACACTAAATCTCCACAAAAAGACAATTTTATTGTCAATATTACATTAAATAATATATATATATATATATATTTTTTATGAAAAAAAAATCGATAAATTTATTTTAAATTATCGCAGATCTATGTTTCAAACATTCGTTTTAAAGGTATTGGCGTGCTCCTTTGAACGATACCCATCATGGAAATTTACTCCCCTCGAGGGGGACTCCCCCCCCCTTTCCAAGGAGGAAGGCGAGGCTCCTACACATACAAAACAATTTCCCATTTGACTATCTGTATTATAAATAATTCTAGTAAATTTCATAATGATTATTAAAAAATAATTCTCTTTATGCACATTTATACAAAATTTTGTCCTATACTACCATGTTAAAAATTTAGAAAAAGGGGGTTGGCAACGCAACCTGTAAGACAATTTTTACCAAAAATTGATAGACATTAATTTATGTCAAGGTGGAACTACATGCCAATTTGTATGAAATTCTGTGCAGTTGTTCCTGAGATGCAGTTGCCACGAAATTTTGTCACACACACACACACTGACTGACAGATCGACAGACATTTTCTAAAAATTGTCAAATCGTGTTCTACAGCTCTCAAAACGTGTAAATCCATCAAAAACCCGAGGTCGAAAATTTTTACGAATCGAATACTTCTATTGAATATAGAAGAAAGTAAACATCTCAAGATTCTAGAGATAAGATTAAATGCTTTAATTATTTTAATATTTAATTCTTACTAATAACGACCAGTAGTCGATACTCTACCACTCTTATTTAAGTGAACATTTCAATATGGAATATAAAAATTCAAAATAAAAAAAACACAAAAATAAATAAATAAAATCTCATAAACTATCAGCATCTTTACTTACATAACGGTACATATCCGTATGAGCTTCTCTATATATTTGCCTGCCGAGCCTAAATAAAGTTCTTATCCTGGGCATGTCAATACTAAAAAACACTGCCTATGAAACAAACATGAAACAAACTTTTTTTTTTTCTTTTTTGGAAAATGTCTATCTACCTCAATATATGTTAAAAAATACTGTGGAAGACTTGACTACCGAACCAATCAGCAAACTTTTACCAAATTTCAATGTTTTTCGTAATGAATATAGCTAACATTGGCGCTGTTTAACTTTAGAGATATATCTTCCAACAGGTGACTCTGTCATGCTGCAATTTTTAAGACAAGGTTGTAGATTAGCTTCTATTGTTTACAAATGCTCACAAACTTGGTATGTGACATGTACATTATGTAAAACTCTGATGACTGAATTTGTTTGCACAACAGCCGAAAGGTTGCGCTGCTATGCTGAAACTTATTCCCAATTCCTGGATCACTTAATCCTTGAATCTATGTTATAAAAATGCACCAAAACTGGTATGGAAAATATAAATCTTGTCATCTATGCTGGTATAAATTGTATATATATATATATAAAGGTGGCGCTGCTATTACTTTTCTTACTACGAGCAAAGTTGTATGAATATTGATGCAATTTTTACCAAGAGATGCTCAGACATAGCCATTTGGAAAATAATAGAAAACAATAACATCAGCGCCTATCGGGCGATATACATCCTGATTTAATCAGAATAATCATAACATAGATGGTACATAGTGAGTTTGTTGCATATATATAATATTGAAGCTGAGAAAAGCTTTTCCGAAAATGGAATTAAACTGCAGCAGACCAGTGCCATCTCACCTCCGTTAGTAAACACCCTGATTGAATCAGCACGGTTTTATAAAGTATTCGTCATGCATACGCATTTTGGGGTATTCATTAGGGCGGGCAGAAAAATGTATATTTTAGAAAAGCGACTTCTATTAGCAATATATATATATATATTTACATTAGCATCTTTAATTTGGGAAAAATAATTAAAAAATAAAATAAAAATTTATGTCTTTAGTTCACGCATGACCTTAAAAGTTCGAAAAAAAGGCCAAAAAAAAATTCAAAAACATTTATTGAAATACAAATGTTAATAATTTTTCTTCTAGTGCCATTCAAATACTTCCTTTTAACACTCTTACTATTTACCTTAAAAAAAAAAAAAAAAAAAAAAAAAAAAAAATATTAATTTGCAGTTTTTTGGTCCCAAATGAGCTGTAAAATTTCGTAAAATTAGCCAAAATACGACTTTTTTACTGTTTTATTTATTTATTTTTTAAGACATCCTGTTTATTCAAAAACCTAATGAATCGCATATTTCGTTACATATTTTGGTATTACTTCTTTTATAGTCTGTAAGTGCACGCGTAATATTAACAGGTAGTACGCAGATTTGGATAGCAAACATCAGACACGGTGATACCGCATCTAGAGCAATCCACCGAGCGACGCGACTTCTTTTCTACATTTTATTATCCATTCTACTTCTAGTATGTCAGTATGATGTCATCAAATAGTGTGATAAGATCATTACATTTTAGGTTGATTACAGTTAAGTAGGATTATGTTAAAATATAATGTTATATAGTGAATTTACAGTAGTGCTTTAAAAACTATTTAGTGTTGTATTTGTGTAATTTTACCCTTACCGTTATCAGTACCCTAACAGCACAAAATGTTCCAGAAATGTAACAATCATGTAACATCGAAACATTGGAAAATTTTCAGAAACCTTTCGAAATGTTCAGTTTGCTTTCCGATTAGTTTCAAAAACGTAGAATTTTCCACGATCGTAACAAAAAATCGGATACGTAACAGCAACTTTGCAATTATTTAACAGAAAGTGAGAATTTTTCAGAAAGGTATCAAAGAGCATACTTAAATGTGTTACGTTTTAAAAGATTGTAAGGTTTTTGCAACGTAACTGAAACATTCTGTGCAGTATGGGTAATGGCCAGACAATACCATTCGCTTTTTTTTTTTTTTTTTTTACCAAAGGAGCTGGGTCCAAACACTTTGTCAACATATGAGGATATACCTATATGTTGCTTTAATGAAAGGTCCATATTGTCATTATATTAAAAGAAAACGTCTGCAGTTTTTGTTATTGCCGATTTCGTTACTTCGCAAGTGCTGCATTTATACCGTGAAATTTCAATGCTAACGATGTTTCACATTAGAATAGTACAACTAATAAAAGCCTATTATGATACATGCAGCAGTATGTAAAAGTCTTATAACACAGACACATCTGAATGCACCTTTCAGAAAAAAAGTTGAAAGCTTTATCACTGATGATAAATCAAAGTTGTTGAAGTAAGAGCTTGTAAATGCAAAATCACGTTTTGTTGCTTTCCAGGGGAAGACCAGAGTTCCTGTGACTTTTCTCTAAACACTGATTGTAAAAGTGAAAAAGAGAAAGAAAAATACCGTGCAGAATTAAAATTTTCGAAAGACCAACAAACTACTAGAAATACTTACATTAATAACCTATACAGGAAAGAAACATAAATACTTAGAAAGAAGGATCATAGAAAACATATTAGAACAAAATAGTGAAAAAAGAAACAGCTTAATTAGTTTTTCGGACGATTCAGTTAGAAATACAAATCATCTAAAGGAGCAATAAAAGAAGGTGACATCTTTTGCTTCGGCATAAGAAAATAAAACGAAAATTAAATTATACATGCTATCACTGTAATGAGTGACATGTTTAGAATTTTTAAGATCGCAATAGTTTCCATGAAGTCTAGTATTTTAAATGATATTGGTCTGATTAGTGTGGAAATGCCTGTTTTGCTTAACATGAGAACTTATTATTGGCCAGGCCGGTGGACGACAGGAACACACGGTGGGAAAAAGAATGCTCACTACATTCTTCTTATTCTCAAATATTGAGTTTTTTTCAACAAAATACGAAATAAATTCTTCTGGCTACCTAAGAATACTCAAGTCAAGAGATTAATCGCCAGGGCGCAATTTTGAATACATAAGATAATTTCTTCCACCAATATTAAATTTTGAAACTTCAGACTACGAAGAGTTCATCAGCTGGTTAACGGGCTCACTTCTTTTCGTTTCTATCGATGGAAGATTTGAAAAAAAAAAGGTGTTTTGTCATTTGTATAAATTAAGAAATTGGTAAAGTTTGAATTCTCAAAATTACCATGTCACACTCAAGGATTGTGCGACTGGGGAATGAATCTGCACAAAAGATATTTGGGGAAAATGCAAAAGGTAGAATTATAGTAACAACTTTATACTCGCGATGATCAATGCCAAAATTGAGTAACACGTCCAACTTCAAACCTTAATCCGAACATTGACACTTATTTAAAATAACACAGCAATTTCAAATTCAAATATATTGGAAATATGCAAATATTGTAAATAATTATCCTTCATAGCCGTGTGAATGGGAAGGTCAGATTGGAACTCAAAGTGTAGCCACACCTCCGTGGTGAGTTCTATAATGTTAATCCAATAAATTATACTTGCATAGTAATCGAAGTACTGTACAGTGATCATTTATTCCAAAAAGTGTAAAACTGGACTTACTTGCAGTAAATATATATTTACTGCAACATGTAAAAAATGCTAAAAAAGTCGAATTTTGGCAATTTTACGTAACTTTATGGTTCACGCGCGATCTAAAAACTATGAAATATTATAAATATTTTTAAGATATATGGAAAGAGTGTTAAAAGGAAGCATTTGAATGGTATTAGAACAAAAATTATTAACATTTGTATTTCAATTTATACATTTTTAAAATTATTATTTGACTATTTTTTACATTATTTTCGAACTATGAAAGTTATGCGCGGACTAGAGACATAATTATTATTATTTTTTTTTTCGAAACTAAAGATGCCAAAGTAGATTTCTTTTTTTTTTTTTTTTTGGTATTAAAAGTCGCCTTTTTAAATATACATTTTTCAGCCCACCCTATCAATGCATAATAGAATCTGAGATTTTGCTTTCTCATAATCAGGACTAAATTGCAGCATAGCCGCGCAACCCGTCAGCCGATATCCACTTAAAGCATCGTATAAACATATATTTATCTCATATATTAAGTTTGGTGCATTTACGCACTAGACAATTTGAGATATAGCATTCAGTTAAAAGGGGTCAATCACAAAGTACTAGAGTCATATTTTTAGGTAATATATTCCAAAAGCTAATCAGCAGCAATTTAAATAAAGGTCTAACCAATTATCAATTGTACTTAAATTCCGTCCATTATTTCATGTGATACACTGTAAAAAATATGTATATGTTCGGGCAGAAATTCTATGTAATTTCAGAAAATACGTTCTGACAAAGTAATTTTTTCATAATTACGCACATTTTCTCATATTACAGAGAATGAATTTCTGGCAGCAAATAGGACGTATTTTTTACAGTGTACCAAAATTTCATAGCACATACGCACAGATAGACGAATAGATATTTTCTAAAAAAGAGCTAATTATGTTTACGATGTCCCAAAACGCGTGAACTCTTCGAAAATTAAAAGTTTAATTTTTTCACGAGTCTTATAATTTCTTCTAATACACGTATAAAATAATGTAAAAATCGAATTGGACTTCGAAACTTTTATTTTTATATGTTTCAAATAATCGAAATATATGTGCATATACCCATCAGTTTATGAAACAGTGCCATATATACAAATTAACTTAAACAAAAATTTAATCAATAAGTTTCCTCTCAATTGCATTTTACATTTGCAATTCGGCACAATTTTACACAATATATGCTGAAATACAGCCATTTGTTAAACCGCACAAAGCATTATCAGCGCCATTTTTCGATTTGCATACACATAAATTCAAAAAGATTTTTTTTAAAATTATATATAATATCACATACCAAGTATGGACCATTTATAAAGTACAGAAGTTGAGATATAGCTTTCCACTAAAAGTTAGAAAAGGGTATAGATTTCCCTTGCAGTGTGGAAGCGCCGACATTTGTTGATAATGCCCAAAAGCTAATCACTATCAATTTAAACGAAATTCCAACTAAATATAGAGTTTTATAAACTTAAGTCCTATGGTTCATAAGGTATAGTATTCCTTCAGTTTTAGAACTCAAAATGACAAACAAAATGGTCTACAAAGGATCGAGTACTATTCAGGAAATCTTAAAGCATGTAATTCATCAATAAAAACAGGAAAGATGCTTATTTTTTTTTTTTTTTTTTTTTTTTTTTTTCGAATCTTGCACTTTCTTCGTTTATATATTTAGAAATGATTAATAAATTCATTTTCTTTCTTTCTTTTTTTTTTTTTTTTTTTTTTTTAATACAGAGTTAATTTCGGTTGGGTCAATTGCATTATATTTTACTTTAAAATTATGTTTTAAAGTCAAACTGACGTAAATCACAAGAATAGAAAAAAAAAAAAAAAAAAAATTCAAAACCAAATCAATAATGATATTTAGAGAATTTTTAAATTTCTTTAAATGCAATAACTGAATTTTATGATTTTTTACTTAAATTTTGTGATTGTAAATGGGCATGACGAATTGTAAATATACTTTCAACCGTTTTATTTATTTATTTATTTTATTTTATTTTATTTTTATTTATTTAATTTAATTTTTATTTTTGTATTTATTTATTCAATTTAATTTTTATTTATTTATTTATTTACAATTAAATATAGAAAAAAGTGTCACGTCTACTTCATTGACGGCATTTCTTTTTTTACTTTAAAGTGTATTTTTTTTTTTCATTATTATTATTAGTAGCAGTAATTAAACACTCATTTTAAAACCCTTCGAAAATATTGTGGCATAAAATAATAGTCAAACTTATGTATAAAGTACTCATATACATTCATATAACTCATTATAACTCATATATAAATTCATCTTCTTATTTCGCTCTCATAATTTTTTTAACATTACAGAATTAGATAATTCTGTAATTTATAACTATGGCAAAAAAAATGTTCCGTCACAAAACTCTTATAGAGAATCGAGTACATTTTGTCCTTCATTATTTTAAGAAGTAGGGAGGAAATAATTAAAAATTGAAGCTGTAGGAGATTTTTTAAATTAAAATAATAATATTATTAACAAACGTTTTTTGAGTATTTTCGAATGCGTAAAACTAATACCTATCTATATATTAGAAATATACATAGAGAGTACTATATACTGTCCCAAGTTAACTAAACAAATTCATTAATAAAATGTACAGACATTCGAAAAAATAAGTACTAGATTTTTTATTTTTTTTCATCAACAGTTACACCAAAAAATTCATCGCCAAATGGTTTCAAAAGTATAGAAGTCTCCAAAGGGATCATTAACTAAAGCTGTAACGCAAAATGATTCAGATATTACAAATTTATTTCTATTCTTAAAAAAAAAAAAAAAATATATATATATATATATATATATTTAAAAAAAACAACTGAGTTTTAGTATATTACTTCATTAATAGCACTTATAATAATAATAATAATAATAATGTGGTATTAAATATTATGTATTTCAATTTGACATTGAATACGGGGATTTTTATAACATTTTTTAGCTTTTGTCTTGTGTTATGCACTATTCATGTTTCTATTCAGTGAAAAGCAAAGCAGTGTAAGGCGAACAGAACTCAGCATCGGGGAAGCAAGGTAAGCAAGTCGGGAGTGGTGATCGGAGCGAGTGGGACAGAACCATCTAGTATTACAAAATATATATATACAATAAATTAATAAATTATATTAACAATAAATTATAATTAATGATCAATAAATTATAATAACAATATAATTTAATGATCGTAGTTTTATTTATATTTATATTTTACATCAATATTCTTAAGTAAAATAAAAATAAATAAATAAATAAATAAAACTTTCTAAATTCTAATTTCTTATTAAATCTGCTGTTTTAGTAAACACTCCTATTTCAGACTTATTCTTAAAATCACGCAGGTTTCGTAATGCTTTATATCTTGATAAGCACATAAATCATTGTGATAAAAGTCCCTGTCAAAAACTACTTTCAAACTAATTGACGAATAATAACGAGAGAATACAGCAATTAACGAGAAAGGTGCTGATGTTTAAAAAGTTAGGAGAAATATTTGAACGTAAAACTTTTCTTTTAGAAATTACAATACTTAAAGTTTATAAAAGATTTTACTAAAATTATCTTAATGTAAAGATTCATATTTAGGGTAAACTGAATTATTTATTGCTTTCTTGCTTTCTGAAAGAAAGTATACTATCATAAACATTTAATGTCATGCATGATTTTTTTTTTAATCTTTTGTGACGAATTACGCTTTCATTAATATTTTGTTAAGGAATATATAGCAAGCTTAAATAATAGATTTATAGCACAATACATATATTTATGGCACTGATAAAAACATTATAATAATTAGTATAATCCATCTACATTTACTTTGCTTCACTATCTATATTAATAAAATCAGAGTTTTGTCTGTAAATTTGTCGGAATCGAAAAATTTTGCGATATCTTCACGTTTCACACCCCATGAAAGCCGAAAATGACTTCAGAAAATTTTGCCTGTGTGTGTGTGTGTGTGTGTGTGTGTCTGTGTGTGTGTCATCGTGTCCGAATGTCGCTTTTTTTGTCCGGGCATCACTTGAGAACGACTGGGCAGAATTCAACGGCGCTTGGCAAAAATTTTGGTCTTCACCCAACTTAAAATGATATCTATCAACTTTTCAGAAATTCTTCCCCGTTCCCCCCTGGGGGGTAAAAGACTAAAACACGTTTGTCCGGGCATCACTCGAGAACGGCTGGACGGAATTCAACGGCGCTAGGCAGAAACTTAGGTCTTCACCCAACTTGAAATTATATCTATAGAAATTTTCAAAATTATGATTAGTGTTTAAATTGTGTGTAAAAAACGCCTGCGCATGCGCCATAAATATTTTTTCACTAAAACGCTTTGAATGGAAAAATAAAATGCAAAAATAAATTTTTAAGATAAAGACTTTTGTATTCGCGTGATTTTCACTACAAATTATGAAAAGATTGAAATGAAGTGTTGCCATCTAAGTTTCATACTTTAGTTAATTTTATAAAATCTAATTGTCGTATCGAAAAACTGTTTACACCCCAGAATTCAGAAAAATCACCTCTTTCATTTGGTACTGAATTTGTAACGATAGGTGTGATATTTCTAATTTATTTTCCCCTTTTTCCGTTTTTCCATTGCCACTTAAATTTCACACTTTAGTTATTTTTAAAAAATCTAATTGCCGCATCGAAAAACTGTTTGCACCCCTGGATTCAGAAAAATCACCCCTTTCATTTGGTGTCAAATTTATAAATATAGGTCTGATATTTCTAATTTATTTTACCCTTTTTCCGTTTTCAACTCAGATTCGATATGGAACAGCTTTAGTATTGGATCCCTTTGGCAAAATTTGAAATTCGGCACCGAAGTAGCTCGGACGTTTCTCGCCAAGATCTTTAATTGCACAATTGAGATAGCCAATACAGTTCATCGCAAAAATGGCTTAAAATATTTAAAGCCACCAAAGGGTTCCGATACTTAAGCTGTGCTTTTTTTAGTGCTAGAGGCCTATTTCAGTCGGTACAGTAGTCGAATTTTTATAGGTCACTCTTAATTAGTGCTATAGGCGTATTTCAGTCGGTTTATTGAATGGGGATTTATTGAATGAAGTCCCCCCAAGGCCCAACTTTGACATGAGTCCCCCCCCAGGCCCAACTTTGACATAAGTCCCCCGCAAGGTACAACTTTGACATAAGTCCCCCCAAGGCCCAACTTTGACATGAGTCCCCCCCCAGGCCCAACTTTGACATGAGTCCCCCCAAGGTCCAACTTTGACATGAGTCCCCCCCAAGGTCCAACTTTGACATGAGTCCCCCCCAAGGCACACCTTTGACATGAGTCCCCCCCCCAAGGCACACCTCCCCCTCATTGGGAAAAAGAGAAAAAACGTTGTTTTGCGGCTATAAGACAGTTTGGACTTCCAACTTTATTTGTTACAATATCTGCAGCTGAAACACATTGGTTTGATTTAATGAAAACTTTATCATGGAATTTAGATCGTCACGAATTAACGAAAGAAGAATTTGTCGATATTAACAAATTTAGCAGTAGGCCTCTGGCACTAAATTAAAATCTGTCAATGTCAGATTTTCATGTTTTAAATAATGAAATAATGTCGTGTCTGTATAATTTTTATTTTTTTATTTATAATATTGCCTATTAAAGACTTCTGTGGTAACGAAATTTGGTGCGTAAATTGTTTGTATGCACCCGGCACTTATTGTAACTGCATTTCACGAAATTCGAAATCCCCCCCCCCCCTTCTCGGAGTCGGTGGGCAATAAACATGTGTAAAAACATGTTTTCCGTTTGAATTCGCTTTGAATTATTTTAGAATGGCGAATTTTGGTGTGTGGATATTGATTAAGTGTACGCATTATGTACATTAGTGGGATTTTGCAAAACTTCGAACTCACCCGCTGAGGGTGGGGAAGTAAGAAGTGGGTAAGTTGTGCCAAAGACAGTGGGGACCCAGACTCCTCACATTGGGAGCGAAAAAACTTCTACTAATCACAGCGAGAACTTAGGTTATTAATAAAGATATGGCATTTTGACAACTCATTTAAGTTTAATGTCCAGCGAAGCGGGCAAAGCCTGCTAGTATTTAATAATTTGTAAACATGCTGCGTATAAGGTGTCGCATAGAATTTTTTTTTTCTTCATTGCTTGCATGAAATTATATGATTTTTCAATCTATACGAATAATATAGGCTATTGAAATTTTATACAGCAATAGGAAAAAGTAAAAGATGCGGAAATTGTAACATTATATAAGAAAATTATATCATATTTATATACAATTCTTATAAGTATAAAGATTAATTAATGATACAATAAGTTCACAGGAAAAATATACTTATTTAACTTTAATTTCATTATAAAAAACTATTTTATAAACTGTTTGAAAAATTTAATTTCAGTTAAAATTTTAAAAACGTATAGATTCGTTATAAGTCTTTCTTCTGTAAGTGATGTGGATTTTTTTTTCCACTATTACATGCATCAGTTGTCAGTCCACACACTCTTAAAACTGTACCTCTTATATATAAGGCACGAGCGCACTGTGCCTTCTATTATTATAATATAAAAGGCACATTACCAATGTGCCTCTGATTTTAAAGGGAAACGTTAAAGGCACGACGAAGTGAAAGGCACAGTCAACGCAACGAATTATATCAAAGGCACAAAACTTCATTTGTGCCTTTGAAAACAATTCTTTCGAGTTTCAGAGGTACAGAATCCAAGTCGCGCATGCGCAACTTCCATGTAACCATCATGCATCGGGATATTTTGGTCGAGAAGGCAGCCATTATTTTCTTGTGTCTCGTACGGTCGTTCGCTTCGGTTTATTATGATTATTGTGTTATTTTTTATTGTTTTTCTTTTCTACAAATTTTTTTTTTTAAGACTGAAGTAATCGTCCTCCTCCTGTTGAGCATGAGGTACAACATGAATTGTGTGAACAATTATTGAACAAGAATTGTGTGTGAATTCTACAAGTGAAATAAGTAAGTACATTAAATCAATTAATCTTAATTTATTTTGTAGATGTATGTTAAAAAAATAAAATCGAAAATAGTTATATTGCACTACATTTTATATTAGAGTAATAGAATAAAGATATAAAATTTCCGGGTATCCACTATTTATTATTTGAAATTTTGTGTGCTCAGAAATCGAAGCAACTCCTTCCCCTAATGCGTAATAAGCATATCAGTATTGAGTTTTTAATCAGAGAGCTTACGATTAACATTATTAAAAACAGGTTTTCTAATAGAAATTTTAAATGTTTGATCCACTAAATAGTTAATTATCCGCCTTTGTACAATAAAAATAAATAAAATAATAATTTAGCTTTTCTGACCATTATATTCCCCCATTTAGATGGGCTTAATACTTCAGCAGAATTTGCAAGAAACATTTATTTCGGATAATAATCATTATCCGATATCTGCAAAGTCATTAATGATATCACATAACCATTGTCAATACACTATTGCCATTGTAAAGCTAGCTTTTCTTCAGCATTTGTGAGCTTTTGCACCTTAATATTTTAGATGTGGTAGATAAGTCACCATATGTGCTAGTATGATGCATTAAAAGTGTCTTTAGTAAGGAAGAAGTAGAACAATTACTTAGCTACATCTCTCTTATTTTCAGGCACATAATGAAATCTCAGACAGATACTTTATTTTGTTTATTCCTGTCTTCATCAGCTAATGATAACACACTGGAAAAGAGTTTTGATTTAGACTTTACAGACAGGAACAATTTCTTTTAGTTTATTTTATATAAGAAAAATTTAGATTAAATCAAAACTTCTGTAGTGAAAATAAAAACAGATTTAATTTAGATTTGAAAATTTTAAAGCTTTAGTTGGATTAAGAATGGATTTATTCAATTTTTTTTTTTTTTTTTTTTTTTTTTTTTTTAATATGAAAAATCACTTTAAAACATATCTTCTTATTTGAAAAAATATAAATATTACATTATCTCTTTATTTTTTAAAAATAAAAATAATTTGTGAACTAAATTTCCAAAATCTCCTCCATGCCTATTATACATTCCCTAATTAAAATAATGCTTAGAATTGTTGAGTAGATTATATTGTGATAATTAGAAGATAAAAAATATGTAGTATATGTGAAATGAATAGAAGAGAAATCTTGAAATAAAAATAAACCTGTGCAAGCAACAAAATGTAGTTTATATGAATGTAACCCCGAAGAACATGATGAATTGGTTCAGTGTTCTTTAAAACTGTGTTGTTCGAGACGGGAAAAAAAAAAAGGATTCAGTTTTGAATTCATATTGGTAAGCACTTCTAAGATATCTTATATGTAGTGACGCATATTCTCTTATTATTTCTTCGTTCTTTTTTATTGTACAAATACTAGCCTCATTCAAGTTCTCTACCTTTGCAACAACTGATAATTTTTGTCCTTTCTTTAGTCGGTTCAAAATTTATACTTTAGTTTCAAGTGTGAAATTGTACACCTTTTTCGAACTACCTTTTGACTTTCTGCAGACATTTTGTAAATTAAGGATTAAAAAAAAAAAAAAATTGGTTGAAATTATTAAAAATTTGAAACTCAGGATATCCTGCACTTTATGCTCAAATGAGTTCAAACTTCCATTTTATGAAAATTTCAAAATATCTATCAAATTTATACAAAAAAAAAAAAAAAAATTATGGTTGACGAGTATTTCCCTTATTTTTCACAAAATAAATATAATGGGAAAACGTAAACAACATGGAATTTCAAAGAAATATCGCAACGAAATTTGAATTGCATACTTACATATACATTTGTAAGTAATGTGTATTTATTTCAATTAAAATGGAATGGAAGCTCTCTAAGATTAAAAAAAAAAAAAAAATCCATACTTTGTATTTATTTTAAGTTGAAAAATAAAGTGCAGTATTGAACTGAAAAAACTTTTCATTTGTTTTACAGTCAACTCCCTCTAACTCTCAAAAGTTTTGTCCAGAGGTTGTGCAAATAATAGGAATTTTCAAATTAGAGATCATTGCCTCTGTTTACAGTTTTCTTTTGCAGATACAAAGTCAGTTATTATTAATTAGACAGACATCAAAACGGAAAGAGGATTTTTAATAAATTTTAGAATAAATATTTCTTCAATATTAATAAAACTAATCTATCACATTCATATATGATGGTAAATAATTTAAGCATATTCAAATAATTGGTACCTATAAAATGTAAACAAACATATTTCAAAAATACGAAACAAAATATTTTTGAAAGTCTGGAAATAATATTCATCGCTGATTAATTTTGTTAAACATTCATGTAATAGTGGTTTATTTTCAGCGTTAGTCTGTATGAATTGCAGGATAATAAATATAAGACTGTTACTCTCCCCCAACCACCCTCCTCCATTTATGTTTCAAAGTAAGGATTATGCTAAAAGTTTGATAAAAAAAATAATTATATAAGATTTAAAAAAAAAAAAAAAAAAAAAAAAACTTTTTATATACCATGTTTTTAAATTTTCTGATGAGTCATTAATAAAATACGTGAGGCTAAAAAATAATATTTAAGCACATGGAATCAGTTCAGTGAAATAATAATAATAGTGGAAAAAAAGTTGGTTTTAAAAATATTACTCCTTTTAGAACAATGTATATTAGCATCGTGCATTAGCACTTATCAATGTGTATAAAATTTTTAAATTGATAATGACGTCAATTTTTGTGAAATGCATAATTTAACTTTTTATAATTTTTTCACATTCACATTGAATTAAATGTATTTATTTTTATGTCGAAAGAAAATGAACTTGTAATTTTTTTGCCGGCAACAATTAAACTATAGCTAATTTTTTTAATGGCTATTTATTGCTATTAAGAGCTTATTATTTTCATATTTTAATTAATTAAAAGAAAACTATTCAAAAATCTGACTTTGAAGTATTGTGTTGTCACCAGGTTCTGAGTTACTGTGAAAGTTTCAAATGTCTAGCTAGTAGGGAAATTAGTTAAAAATAGATTGCAAGATTTGTACCGGACAAACAAACAAACAAGAATTGAAGTTAATAAAAACATGGTAATAAAAAGTAAAAATGTGAGAAATGTGAATTTTTTTTAAATATGAGATGCAAATTTCTTTTAGATTAAAAAAGGAAGGATTTGCAGATTAGAGGGAGTTGACTGTACTGTATGTGACTATAAGGAAAATAAAGTTTTTATGACATTTTGTAATACAGTAAATAGTAATTATTGCATACTGGTTCTTTTAATTAACTGGATTACGTTAAGAGCTGTCTTATCAGAAAGTATAAGCAAGTGATCCAAATTATTATTTATTACCAGTTAAAGAAACAAAATTGTCTAAATTATAAAACTTTATACTGTTTAAATTGAAATTGATTTTTTTTTTACTGGATTTTGAGTATTTTGGAATGTGATCATCAGATACCGAGGCTAATTAGCTCATTTTGATAAAAAAAAAACTCATAATTATTAACTAAATATGTTATTAAATTTGTATAGGTATATTTAAAGTTACTTAAAGTTCTTTATAAGATCAATGCATCCATTGTATCTTACGAATCTGCAATTTATAGAATAAATTTTTAAGAAAAACAGTTTCTTCCATTTCTTCCACTTGGAAGAAACCTATTTCTTCTGGCCGGTTTTTTCCGCTTTGGAAGAAACTTGCCAACCCTGTTTTTTTGCTTGTTTGTTTTAATGCTTGCGAAGCAAGCATACAGCAGCTAGTGTACTGATCGAAGCCTATACAAATTTTCATGCATTTACTGTCTTATGAATCGCTAATTAGGGGTATCCAGTGATTTATTTTTGGTTTTAATGCTCGCATGGCGAGCAAACAGCAGAAAACATTGAAACTGCGGCTCCATCAATTTTCATGCTTTTACTGTTTCATATGAATTAGGGGTGTCCAGTGATGTTTTTTTTTTTTTTGTCGTTGTTGTTTTAATCAGGGTACGCCAATTTAAATCAACTTGATTAAAATCACTTTGATTAAAAAAAAAAACAAAAATCATTGATTTAAATCAAAAATAAAATTTTACAATTTTGGGTCAATATGTAGTTTTATATAGTCTTAGAACATAAGAAAACTTGAACTTACTTGTTATTTACATCAAATACCCCCTCCCCCCAAAAAATAAATAAAATATCTGTGTTTATTAATTTTTAAAATGATTCTTTTAATTTTTTACAACTCTATTTTTATCTTCTATTCTTATTTTGAAGCTAACTACGTTCATTTGCAGCCAAATTTTTTTATACAAAGCCTTAAATTCTCTGCCCTGAGTGTTTTTTTTTTTTTTTTTTTTTTTTTTTTAAGGATAATAAATATTGTATCATCTGAACTGAAGCATTTGATTTGTCTGTCACTCTGTCGTTCATGTTTAACTTTTCTTATATCTAATTCTGATTACTATGTTTTTTAACTGGCCAAGACATTCTTAAGCAATTTTTCCCTTTTTACTTAGCTTTTATAAAATTAGAAATGAAATGGTAATGGCCTGGCTAGTTGTTTCAGTTTTCTTAATTTTTTAAAACTTTAATCTTTTGAAAAAATCTTAGAATTTATATGTATTTTATTGGTAATAAATTGCAAATACTAATGTGTGTACCCAGTGGCAGAAACACGGCGACATAGTCGCGGACACAGAAAAACGGCTTGCAGACAGTTTTTGTCTGCACTACTGATAAAAAAATTTGTCTGCAACTTTTGAATAACAATTCACTTAAAAAAAAAAATTCTGTATCAAAACTAAAACTAATACTTTTATTATTTATAATTATTTATATTGTGTTGTGTGAAACATTGCTATAAAATATTTAATTGAATGAGATGAATTGAATGAATACACACAATTGTTTATACTATATTGTTCTGTAGTAAAATTGTGTTCGTGTATTGTTGCACGAGATCAGCACTGATGTTAAGCCAGGACACCCCCCCCCCCTTCCCGTCCCAAATCAGCTTTCAGGCTTTTTGAGTGTAAGCCAATTTCACCCCTGATTACACGCAAATTTTGCAGACAGATTATGAAATTTTAAAAGCCTGTCACAGACAGCTACAAAACTTTCTGCCACTGGGTGTGTGTATTATATATATATTATAATATACACATTGAATTTCCTTTAATTGAATAATTATTCTCTAAAAAGTTTCTCTTACAAGAATTTGTTAATGTGATATTCAAGATGTTTTAATATGTATATTTTAATGACAATAATAATAAAAACATTTAAAAAAAAATTATCTTATATGCTTTTAAGCTATTTACACTTAATCATTTATTTATTTTATTTTTATTACTCTATATTATATCATTATTTATTTTTCTTTTTGAAAAGGGGGGGGGGGGTTGAATGTACCTATGTTGGCTAATATTAATTTTTTATTTATTTATTTACTTTTATATATCCTCATATATATTTTTTAAATTTAGTTTATTTATATTTATTGCTTCGTATTAGTGTTGACTCTAGAACAAAAGGGCCGCTGGCGGGAACTCGATAAAAGGGTACTTTAATATTCTGAAAAGGGGCACTATAATATTCTCAATAATTCAAAAAGGGCACTATAACATCTTCATAATATATCACTTACAAAATGTAGCCCCCCCCTCTCCCCCCCCCCAAAAAAAAAAAAAAAACTTACTAATTTTTTTTTGTAGCAGCAATGTATCCAAGGTATAAATAAATAAACAAAATAATGAAATTTTAAAAGAAAAGAAAAATCAGATATAAAAAAAAAAGCTTGTATAGATAATATTATATCATAGAATGTGCCAAGACAAAATCAGATTTTTATGAGAAACAATTTTGAAAATTTTTACATTTTTGAATGAAATATATCATTTACAAAATGTAAGGGGAGGGGGGGAGGTAGAATTATGTTTTTACCGTTAATTAAATAAATATGCTGTTTTTCCCGTATTTGACAGAATTTACGACCGATTGCCGAAATTCGTAATTATTTCACTGCAAATTTACAAAATCTACGTTTAATAGCAAATAATTGCTAATAATATATACTATAGTTTTGAAACTGATTGGTAAAATTCACTCTTCTTTCAAAGCTGATTTCCTAAAATTCGTGATATTTTTGCGGTTAATTATATAGAAAATAGGGTTAATTATTAACGAAATATACAATTATCTGGCTGCTAATCGATGAAATTTGAGCCCTTTTTAAAGCTACATCTCCCAAATACCAAACTTTTCTGAAATACGCAATTATTATGCGGCCGATTGCCGAAACACGCTGTTATTTAGCTACTAATCTATTAAATATGCGTTCTTCTGAAAGCTGAATCTTAAATACTCAACTATTTTGCCACTAATCAATGAAATTTGCATTTTTTTTTTTTTTTTTTTCAAAGCGGAATGTCGAAATCGGGAATAATTTTGAAGTAGATTTCGCAAATATGGGATCGCTTACCCACTAATAAAAATTTACTTATTATATGCTATCATTTAGCTGCTAGCCAGTAAAGGTTTTTTTTTTTTTTTTTCCCCAGTTGATTTCAGTAAATCACGATACATTTGTAGCCGATAACGGAAACACGCAATCATTTTGCCGCTAATTAACAAAATTTATGTTTAATCACAATTAATCGCTGAAAAAGGCTTTTGATACTAATCGATGAATTTCTTGCTTTTTTCAATCATGATTTGCATTATACGTATAATTTTGTGGCTTTTTATAGAAATACGGAATTATTTTACAGCTAATTTTTAAAATTACGTAATCGTAAACTAATTGCAAAATAGGTGTTATTTTTCTAAAAATGTGTAATTATCTAGTCATAAATCAGCTTCTTTTTTTTTAATTACTGAAATGTCATTTTTTTGCGGCTGATTTATAAAATACGCAATTTTCTTGTGCTATTTTTGTGACAAATCCATTTTAAATTCGATGATTTTTGTGAAAGTCCCATTTTCAGATATGAAAATTTCTTAGAATCACCCATGCACTGTAAAAACTAAGTTATCGCGTATTCAGTTATCCCAACAAAAAGCACAGAAAATATTCTTTTTCTTTCTCCAAACAAGGTAGATATTTGGTACGATAAAGTTTGAAATTTTCCATGATTTTCTCAGAAACTTGTATATTAAAACACTTAAGAAAGTTTCCTATTACAGAGGACAATTCCTCCGTTAAAGTCTGGCTTTATACTGTTTTCTCCAAAACTCGCGTGATTACGGCCTAAAACACTTTAGAAAGTCTCTCACGGAAGATACCTCTTCCTGGTCTTAGATTCCTTGCGTTGTCAATTGTACTTAAAGTTCAGTAGCTTTGAATCCATTATTTTTATCGATAAATAATTAAAATAAAAAATTATTTCGTTAGAAAGTATTATTTTTTAGCAACGTATTAAGCATTAAGATTCTAACTGAAACATTGATATAGTTTAAATGAAAATCAAAATACCGCATAATCATAGCATTCGGTTTCTTTCTTCCCCCCTTTCAGCTTGTGGTTTTAATTAAACACACTCATAGCTAATGTAAACAAATATTTGTTCCCATTCTGAGTCAGCAATATTTCGATTACACAATGCCTAGCACTAGATTTTTTTTTCTTTACTTTTTATTTATGAATATTGTACGATGAAGCGTGTGGTTCTTCAGCTAGAATGTAAAAGTTAGTTTTGTTATTTTGTGATTTTCAAGAGGCGTTGAAGCGCTTTTATAGATAAATAAAAATTATACAGACACGACATTATTTCATTATTATTTAAAACATGAAAATCTGACATTGACAGATTTTAATTTAGTGCCAGAGGCCTACTGCCTTGGGGGGGGGGGGGGGACTCATGTCAAAGTTGTACCTTGGGGGGGGGGACTCATCTCAAAGTTGGGCCTGGAAGGGGGGACTCATGTCAAAGTTGGGCCTTGGGGGGACTTCATTCAATAAATCCCCACAATAAACCGACTGAAATAGGCCCTTAGCACTATTAAGAGTGTATTATAAAAATTCGACAACGCTGTACCGACTGAAATAGGGGCACCTTGGGGGGGACTCATGTCGAAGTTGGGCCTTGGGGGGACCTCATTCAATAAATCCCCATTCAATAAACCGACTGAAATAGGCCTCTAGCACTAATTAAGAGTGACCTATAAAAATTCGACAACTGTACCGACTGAAATAGGCCTCTAGCACTAAAAATAAAATTCAAAGAATAATGTTGTTTTATGCGGCAACTGTTGAAAATGCAAAATCAAAAGTTGATAAAGATTGGATCGCGATTTCTGTCTAGATGTGTGCAAGGCAAAAAGAAAGAAAAAAGAATAGTATATATTTTTTTCAGTGTCTGCCACTATTCAGTTTTATGAATTTAATTAAATATATTTGGCTAGGTGGTCAAGACTGAATTTGCGGAGCATAAAGAATAACTCGCGGAGTTTTTAAATTTTTTCGGAGGAACTCCGCAGAAATCGGAGCAGTTGGCAACCCTGTGAAAAATACAAATGAGGGCCGCTGGGAGCTAAAAATGAGTTAGTAACGGCCGCGGGGCGCTAGAAATAAGTTAATAAGGGCCGTGGGGCGCAAAAATGTGTTAGTAAAGGGCCGCCGAGCGCTGCGCCCAGCTAAATCGGCCTAGAGTCAACACTACTTATATGTATTCAAATTTAAATTTAAAAAAAGTTTCATGCTTAATTTATTAACATTTATTTTTAGTCGAATAATGTAAATAAAACAAAAAAATCTGTTTTCTTTTATTTAAGAAAAAAAAAAATCATGATTTTTTCACACCCTGCTTTTAATGCTCGTGACGCGAGCAAACAGCAGAAAACATAGTGACCACGGCTCCATCAATTTTCATGCTTTTACTGATTCATGCCTGATGAACTAGGGGTGCCCAGTGATGTTTTTTTTTTTTTAGCAAACAGCAGCAATTAAACTGACCGCGGCAGTTCAGAGGGATACCGACCCCTGCAATGTATACAGAATGAAAAAAAAAAAAAAAAGTCTTAATTTAAATATTTTTTTTTTAATAATATATATTGTAGTACTATTTTTATTATATTGATTGCCACTTTTGTTGGTGCGATCCACGTCAGCTCGTTGATGTGATTTACATTTAAAAATGCCGTTTGTTGATGTATTTTGTATTTAAAATTCCATTAACGATCAAATTTTTTCAATTTCATTTGCAGGGAAAAACGATTGTTAAGAACGTCAACAGCCACCATCTTGGAAAATAAATCACGCCTCCAAGCCGGCGGGAATTGTGCCAACAAACCGCCTATGTTGTGACAAGCTAATGAGTCACCAGTGCACGATAAAAGACAACCATGAAAATTACAAATTCCATCTTTTGTGTTCAGAAATATACCCTCAACAGCAAGATGATGAGAGTTTAAAAAAAATCCTTCAACAGAATAGATTTTGATTCAGCTGTTTTGACTGAACTGGCATGTGCCACAGTCATAGAAGATGAATGTGTGGCAATTGTGAACGTAGGTAAATTGGTATGTTTAAGAATACAATATAAAACATAGTCAACTTACCCTTTCGGGATCGTTTCATTCCCAGTGGGTTTGCTATTTCAATATCATCATGATAAAGCATCATAATAAAAACATTTTTTGGGTGCTCTAATAATACAGGATGATTATTATATTTGATGCCACTAAAGTAATCAAATAAGAGCCCATTTTTAACATTTTCTGCACCTTTATATGGATTATAAAAATATTTGCTATATCCAGGACTTTCTAGCAAATTTGTAATCAATTTTTTCAAAGGAATATAATATCCTTTTGTTCCACAACCTTTAAAAGAACATTCTTCTGGTTTTATGTAAATACCCAAAGAGGAGAAATATCTTTTATGTTTAAAGTTTCTGGATATTTGGTCAAGAACTAATTCTGATCCACAGGACTCCAGAAGATATTGAACTTTTGATACTACAGCATCAATTAATATTTTGTGCTTTCCCTCTAACTCCACACACAGATCAGTCATTATACTAACTGACCTGTTTTCGGAAACAATTTTTTTGTTGGTGGCAAAATGTCTAATGCAGTATTTAATGAAGCTTTCATTTGCGGAAGGACATTTGTTACTTCTTTTTTGCATTTATTAATGTGCAATTTATAAGCTCCTTTCGAATATAAATTTTTTTGTAGTTTGAGCACTGCAAAAAGTATTTTCCTTTATGGAATTTATTAAAATGCTATATGAATGCATTAAAGTACTTAGTTTCAAAAGAGCAAGAGTGACATTTATGAATTAGTTTTTCTACCTGGGTGTTATCAGCATTTTGCACTGGACTTTCAGGAATAAAACTGCAGCTTGGTGCAACATCTATTGGTTTTGATGCCCATATTGAATGGCGATATTTTAATATCCAAAAACCACGCCATGCTGAGTTCGTTATTAAAAGACGAACTAATTTCATATCTGAAGTAAGTATTTTCCTTTTTATTAAAGATCACATTCCATTGTACATTATCAGGCATGAGATTTTTCTGCGGATAAGCGATTTTCTGCTTTTATGTGATTTCCATTAATTCAGTTTTTTTTTTTTTTTTAAATCAAACTCCAATAACCAGAGATGAGATTCTTCAGACTTTAGTAGGAATTTCAGACTTTTTTAATTTTTTAAAAGTAATTTTCAGACTTTTTTATTTCAAAACATTCTTATTTTTGTTTAATATTCTTTATTTTAACATGTTCTTGAGCAGTTAGTTTTAATTTATTCTCATATTTGCTTATGGAAAGTATGATTTATTGTCTCTGTTTCTTCTTTTATTAAAAAAATTTAAGTTATCTTTGAGTATTGCACATATCTTCAGACTTTTTGTCCATTTCCCACTTTCATCCTTGAATAACGATCATTGTTCAAACGCTCCACGAAAGACTTTAGATTCTCAATCTTTCTCCATCCAAAATATAAATGTCAGTATTCATTTTAAACGTGCTTTATCAGATTCTATAACTTATAAAAGAACAGAATTATTCAGTATTTCTCACTCATGTAATTTTTTTTTTTGTCCTGCTCCCTCCCCCCCTTTTTTTCTCCATCTTTAACCATCACCGATCAGATCAAGCATTCTGCAGGAAACCTTTTATTTTAGAATATTTATCCATCCACAATAAAAATATCAATATTAATTTTAAGCTTTCTTTATGATATTCTAGAACCCATAAAGAAGTAGAATTGTGTTCAATATTTCTCACTCATGAACTACTTTTTACCCCCCCCCCCCTTTTTTTTTTCCTATCACCAATCAGTGATTAAATGTTGATTGCTAGCTAATTCTTTTTTTTTTTTTTTAACACGCAAGTTTTATTGTGTTAATGTGCAATTATTCTTTTAGTTTAATTTGTCACTTTAAAAATATTTTGTATAGTTTTTCCCCGCGCGCATTATTTTTCATTTGAAATTAATTTTATGAACATGCGTGTTTCCTCTTTTTTAAATTTTCTGCACTCTCATGCCTGATTAATGCAATTTTTAAATTCATATATATGTATAAATATTTGAATTTCTTTTTTTAGTCAGGAGAACCTTATTTGTAATGGGAATGCTTGTGCCTTAAGATGGGAATATCAGAATCTAGGACAATCCCTTGCTAAAGAAATCACAAAATGATTTGGGATTTACCTGTAAACGACAGAAGAATGTTCGAAAAGAAAACACTCCAATTTACGTAAGTTGCTGCTCTTTAGAATGCATCATAATACTTTTTGTTGAGGAAATTTGTTTTGCAATGTTAAAGAAGTAAAATTGTAATTATCTGTAAAGTGTGTTTTAATCAAGTTGTTTATTATAAAACTTTCTTACAAGAACATTATCTTAACTATTGGATGTGTGAAGAAATAATTTCAGAATAAAATATTGAATAATAAATAATAAGCATGGAAAAGAGAAATTATGACATAAAATTTTATAAACATTTTCAGAAATGAGTGTTAATTTTTTTTTTTTTTTTTTTTTTTTTTTAATATAATTTTAAGTAAAGCACAGTCGAACCTTGTTAACGTGAATCTCAAGGGGAAAAAAATTTGTTCAAGTTATCAATAGTTCATACTATCAGTAACTAATCTTCATATAACTAAACTAATCTTCATTTTGACGGGGATTCTGGAAACAGTTCATGTTAAAAGTAATTCACGTTAACGAGGTTCGACTGTATTATATATTTACTGTTTTTATTATATATTTGCTTTGAATGATGAAATATTTACTCTAGCGACTATTATAATCTCTTGTCACAATTTAGCATGTGTTTTTACAATGAAAAAATTCATCTTTATGCATTGAATTTTATAGTTTGAATAAATATTTAATATATAATAATAAAAGTAAAGGTTTGTCTGCCTGTCTTTCTATACGTTCAGCCTTTATTGAACATAGAAGTACAAAAATTGACATATGGATGCCCAGGAGTCTTCCCAAGGGGGCCCTTGAAAACAGAATTTAAAAATTTTAATTAGTCATGGAGTCAATTACGTTAACCTATGTCAATTAATAAATGAGTCAATTCTGACATTAAGCAGCATTAGATGCCCCAATAAGTTAAAAATATCGGTCTAATTTATCATCGTCTAGCTCCCTTTAAAAAATATTAGATCCATAAAAAGAAAATTCTCTTATTTATTATCCATGTTTATTCTAAATTATTATTATTTTTTTAATATATAAATTTAATTTTAGAATTCAATGTTTATACACTACAGATTTATTTTTAATATTCTTATAATGGTGTAAGTCTAACAATTTTCGTGCTTTATAAATTAAAATTTTTATTTTCTTATGTGTATTTTTGTTGCATCATCTTATTAAATTTAAGGTTTACATGTTGATATTAGTGAAAACAGTCATTTAATAGTCAAAATAGTTATTATATTTAAATATATATATATATATTACATATTTCAGTTTGTTATAAATAAATATAAAATATTTAAAGATCTTAATTTTCTTTTTAGGGTGACTATTCTGAAGAAAGTAAACGACCGGGGCCAAGTATTTTCTTTATCAGTAAAAAAAAAACATTATACTGTGTGGCGAAATAACAAAGTTTAGACAATTGTACACTAGAACTGGCACTAGAACAAAAATGTTAATGTGAAAGTAAATAAAATATAAGTGCATTTGATTGGTTTGTATTTTATTTCTATTGTGTATTCTTAATGCTTATATGGATAATAAACAGTGGTCTAGTGAGCATAACTGGCACCTGGGATGTGATACCTTTTTAATGTCTCCCCAACCCTAAAAACCTGTAGCAATATCTATCAAACCTGTAGCAGCAACCTGTACCCCAGAGGTGACACAATGTCTATTTTGTGAAAAGGGTTAAAAGTATGTTCTTTAAATGTATTTTATTTATTTACTTATTTTTTTAATTATAGAGGATTTAAGCACTAATGTCAAGTTATTATAAAGGAGAAAAAACAGTGAAAAGTAAAACTGTGTTAGTTTTCTTTATTCGTGACAACTTATTTCATTGTAACACATCAGACATAGTGGTATTAACTTTTGACAAAATGACATGGTATCTTTTACCTCTGGAGTACAAAATACAGAGAATGAAATTGGGTAATATTAATTTATCCCTAGCAAGTATAATGCCTGGGGTATGATCAACCCTTCTGTGTCCCCCAACTCATATTTATATAACTGTCACCAAAACTAATGTAAACTCTTACATTGTTTTGTTTAATTTGAAACAGGATATAATTTTCTTTTTTAGGTTTAAAATAATAAAAATAAACAGTAATATAAAATAGCCTTAGATAAATATACTATATAGATATAATAATGAGTTATACATATGGTAAAAGCCAAGCAACAGATACAATATCACTGAAACAACATAGACCAATAAGAATGCGGTTTTTTCAAGTAGGAGAAGCACAAAAAAGGTGAAAAAAATTCATCAGGGGAGACCTTTTTCACCCTTAAGCACCAATGTACGATTTTGTTCAGTGGCTATAATAGCAAATCACATTGTGGGACCCCC
This sequence comes from Salticus scenicus, assembly GCA_963930645.1. NCBI lineage: Eukaryota > Metazoa > Arthropoda > Arachnida > Araneae > Salticidae > Salticus > Salticus scenicus. The sequence goes on along the minus strand of OZ005648.1, from coordinate 158,637,791 downwards.
TATTGTACATGAAATTAATTGAAGTGAAATTTAAAATGGAACAGGCTATTAAATACAAATTAACAAAGAATTTAACAGAAAACAACCTTAATAAACAGACAATACTCAGAAGATGATACATTTGGAGTCACATGGATGAAAAATGTATATTAAGTCAGGAGTTTATTTCTTTATGGAGTAAAACAAGCAAAATTCAAGGTTTAGTGGTTCATAACTGATAAAGAATAATGAAACTTTATAGCAATATGAATTTTAAGAATAGTTAACTACTCAAATGAAGAAATTGAACATTTAAAGGAATAAGAAATAATGCATATTTATACTACTGCAACAGGCCTGCTTTTTTTTAAAAAAAAAATATTTAATTTCACATTCCAATCCAGCCAAACAACACGACCCATCTTCCATTTTCCATCAGTAATAAAGAAAAGGGTTGTACAATTGAAGGTGTTTTTAAAGTATTGCTTTTACAGTCATTTGCAAATATTTTTAATTTAATGATAACCAATTTCATAAAGATGATAATATTGAGTTTTTTTTTTTTTTTTTTTTTTTTTTTTTAATCCAAATAATAGTGAGAAATTAGACTTAAATTTTATTTATTTATACAATCTACTTATTTGCAGAATTGGCATGAGGTTTCCAAGGTAAATGAGATTAAAAAAAAAAATCCTAGCTCTAAAACACAATTGCATTGTATATAAAATGCAATACAAACAATATAAATTTTTATATATTCTAGGATACTAAAAAATATGTACACAAAAGTGTACACGATGAAGCCGAGGTACAATCTGTAAAATAATTAATGCATTGATTAACCACTAACTAAGTTTATCACAGCCATGCCAACATTTTAATTTATTTCGCAGCATTGTAAATTTTTGCAATTTCTTCATACCATTATGTAGTGAAATTTTCTCCAAAATGTAATTACAATTAAATAAGAAAAGTAATATACCCTTTAGGAAGAGAGGTGTAATCATTATAAGATAAAAAAAAAACTTTCTGTACCATGTTCTTAAATTTTCTGATGAATCATTAATAAAATATGCAAGAATAAAAAATAATATTTAAGCACATGAACTCAGTTTAGTAAACTAATAATAATAATGAAAAAAAAAAGGCTAATTTTTTAAGGTTCACATTTAAATGTATTTATTTTTTGTCGAAAGAAAATGAACCCGTAATTTTTTTTTGGCAACAATTATAGCTAATATTTTAATGGCTATTTATAAGGATTAGGAGCTTATTATTTTCATATTTTAATTAATTAAAAGAAAACTTTTCGAAAATCTGACTTTGAAGTATTGTGTTGTCACTGTGTTCTGAGCTACTGTGAAAGTTTCAAATGTCTAGCTAGTAGGGAAGTTAGTTAAAAATAGATTGCAAATTTGTATCAGACAAACAAACAAGAATAGAAGTTAATAAAAACATGGTAAAAAAGAAAGAAGGTACTTAACCAGAACAAATTAAAATGTTGCCATGTCTAACAGTGTATTATACTAAATTACAAAAAATGAAACAAGCTGTATATTTCTTTGTTATTTTTTTGTCTCCGTAAAAAAATTAATAAATAAAAATAAATGCTTGTTTTTTGTTGAGTAAACCACTTCTTGATTTCATCCTTTGCCTGCATCTGAGAATAATTTGCTTTCAGATTTTAGAGTATGTTTTCTTTATTTTAATCTTTAATCTGTCAGATAAACTGAATACAAAGTAAAGCAACACACACACACACACGATATATAATATATATTGTGCAGCTCATTAATATGAATCTCAAAGAAAATAAAAAAATTGTTCATGCTGTCACTAATTTTATATAACTAAACTAATCTTCATTTTGACAGGGATTATGGAAACAGTTCATACTAAAAGAAATTCACATAAATGAGGTTTGACTTTATTAAATAAAAAAACTCATAAATAAATGCAATAAATGGCAAAGACACAAGTATTGTTTTAGATCAAAATTATTAAACGTTATCTATTATCAGCCTCCCACACCTCCCCCTCCCCCTCCAAAAAGAGGAAAATTGTGTTGGCTGGATTGTTTCAAGAAGTATAATTTTTATACGGCATGAAAGCTACAGCACATGTTGTAGCTTGCATGCTGCACTTACTTTTTTTTTTCCTTAAGCAGTCTAAGCATATTTTTATTATTCTGTGAAGAAATTTGTTTTGTAAATTACACATTACCAAATGTATATATTTCAAAATTCTATTTTCATATTTAGAAAATTCATAAATGTTTAGCTACTTCTTGTTTTATAAAAATTCTTTTTTTCACTTTACAATTTTAAAACAAAATATTAAAAAATATTTTTATTTATTTATATTTTTTAAACAGAAACATTATAATGATTGTGAATTATCCAAATGTGAAAACAGAATTAAAAAAATATACACTATATAAATAATGTATAATTTATAAATCAAATTTTTCTTTAGAATAAAATGAAGTTAGATTTGTTACGTTTCTGGTCAACTTTTAGGTGAAGAGTGAATAAACAATATCATCTTGCTAACAGCTGTAACCCATGTTGTTCTATGGGAAAGCTTGTTTTCATTACTCATTACCTAATATATTTTTTAAATTGAGAAAATTCAAAATCACTAAATTAGTATAGTATTTTTAAATAAATTAATTTTTCACATTTTTAATATTTTGATTTGGTAGCTTAAAAAAAAAAAATGCCCATAGTTTTTTTTTTTTTTTTTTTTTTTTTTTTTTTTAATAACATTAACTTAAAATTATTATTATTATCATTATTATTTTTGAAAAATCAATTTTTCAAAATTGAGAGCTAATTTTTAATGGTAATTAATTTTCTTAATGTAAAAATTGAATTTTAAAAAATATATTAGATAATGAGTAAATTAAGAAACAACCTAAAATAACATGGGCTTGGCTGTTGGTGGGAACAGTATTGCCCTCTCTTAAGCATGTATTTTTTGTATCTGATCCATGCAAACTAACACTTAAACTTAGCCTCAAAAATTGTGGAAATATATGAGGGGCAGAAAGGCACCAATGCAGCATGAAAGATGCAGCATCAGGTTGCTGCTTTTTATGTTGCAAATCTTTCTTTCTCTCATTCATGTATAAATGTTGGTCATTTTTTCCATAAAAAAAATTGAGTAATGTACCCCATTCTCAAGAAGACTCGTCAGCCAACCAAATCACATATTAATATATGGAAAATAATCACTTGTTATTCATTAAATATTGTATCTCCATTTTCCCATTTAAAAGTATCCACCAGTTTTAATCCTTTGTTTTCCAAAAACTAATTTTTTAATATTTTATTTCAAAACTGTAAAATGTAAAATTTTGGATTTTTACCACCTTAAAATAAATTTAAAAAATCGAAAAGATACTTTTTCTTCTTTTTTTAGTTTTGTTTGAAAACAGAAATTTATTTAAAAATAAAAATGTGTGTGAATGTGAAAACAAAGTTTTAAAAAGAACGAATAATGATTGTTTCTTCATGTTTACGACATTTAACACACTGTGAAACACTGGCTCTTAATAAAAGTCATGGAAATTAATTTAAAATAAGATTTTTTATTTAAAAGCACATTATGTTTCTTCAGAGAGTAAGTGCATAATATAATGTTGCACCTCTTAATTTCAAAGGCACAAAAATCATAAATGTGCCTCTTAATTTCAAAAGCATCATTTGTGCCTTTTAATTTTCAAAGGCACGAAAATTAAAAATGTGCCTCTTAATTTCAAAGGCACCTCTCGTGCCCTTTAATTTTCAGAGGCACAAAAATGAAAAATGTGCCTCTGAATTCCAAAGGCACTGTTCGTGCCTTTTAATTTTCAGAGGCACGTGTGCCTCTTATTTTTCAGAGGCACAAAAATGAAAAATGTGCCTCTGAAATAAGAGGCACAGTTTTAAGAGTGCAGAATCATACAGAGTTTCGACGACGTGTGTTTATATATGGATTTATTTATAAGATTAATCCATAAAATTAAATCAGTCCACATAACAAGGAATGATCAGAAATGACAACAAAATGACAAAAGTTAAAAGAAAACTAATAGTGTACCATTAAAAAGGAGCTTGAAAGGTGTACAGGGTAATCTTCTACCAGGAATTTGTGACATTTTTATTGTATGGAAAATTGTAACTATATTATACATAGACATGACAACTCTCCGGGACAGTTAACTTTATTTTAATTAATCACAGAATTTTAGATGATTAGTAAATAGAATATTTCAATAAAAATTTATTGGTATGAAATAATCCGTATTGTTGGCAGCTCTTTGTATTTATGTATTTATGTATTTATATAGTTTATAAAAATTGTAATTGCTTTAACACATTTCGTGCAGGTCTCCTAAAGTACGTTTGTAAAAAAAAATAATCTTGTGAGTCACTCACACGACTTTTTTTTATCCTGCATTTCAATACTATAAAAGTAGATTGCACAGTAAGTCGCAAGGTCAGTAACGTAAGATAATAAAGTTTAACTTACTTTTAAAAGAATCTAAAATAACTTTCGGAAGTTTAATCTGATATAAAATGCTATGTGAGGAGAGTTACAGAAAACTTCAAGAGCCCGTTCAATTAAGGTGCCTACATTTATTTTTAGTAAAATATGGTGTGGCACTCACATTTCTTTCTCTTACACTGAAATTTAATATTATAATTACAGTTTGGACATTAAAGTTTAATATAACGGGCCCTCTTAGGAGATAACCCCGTTTGATTATTGTACCTGCATCTATATAGGATTAAAATCTGTTAATAAATTTAAAAGTTCATTTAAAGTTATTCAAACAACTATCTCACACGCCATTCCTTGAAACGCATCTATCGTTATCAAACTTTTTTCAAGTAGCAAACTTAAATAAATTTTATAATGAAATATTTGAATTGCCAGAAGTTCTTTGCTTTTAAATTACTCAGGTAAAAGGCAGATACAAATGTCAAATGCTAAAACCTTAACTTCGGTTATCAGGAAGTCTCAAAATGTATAATTATACAACAAACAAACTATGAATATTTAGTTTAAAAAGTACCTTATATACCTTATCGGTATGAAGAATTTATTTCAATTCCTAAACGGTTTTTCTGGATATGATAAAATATTTCAGTAAAGCACTTCCAGTAATTACATTCAATACAAAAGAATGTTTTAGTATAATTATTTTCAAATGTGTATATCTTCTGAAATTATATACACACCACATGGCGCGAATAAATATAATCCTATCTAAATTCCTCACACTCCAAACTGAAATACACTTCCGCCAATTTGGTCCCTGGTCATTTTGGTACCGAAACATTTTTGCCCCGCTAATTTTTTTGCTGTATTTTAAATATATATGAGTTTTTTTTTTTCCTTGTATGATAGCATGCTTATTGATTGACATTACATCATTTTCAACCTTTGTTGAAAATGAGGTAAGAATAGGACACATACAATTTATTATTTCGGATCGAATTTTGTATGACAAAGTGTATCAGTTATCATCGAAGATCTAAGCATTGTTAATTTATCTAAGTCCCGAAAATTTCATTTTAAATAAAATATAACGTTTTTAATATAAAACACTGTAATTCGGATTTAAATTCTCGCATTCAAATTTAGAGTTTCCGAATACAAAATTTGTAGGAAATCGATACTTTATCCAAGCATCTCCTAAATGTTAGATTTTAATAATAAAAGATGATACAAAGAAACTAAATAATGATCTCGGGATTTAATTTGTAGAGGTCTGCTAAACTTGAATCATTTTCTTCTCTGTCAATCTGGATATATTAGGCAAACACAAGAAAATAGTAATATATCACACAGTACTAGGAAAGGCTTATTCTTCCATTATAATTCCTTACAATACTGCTTAAAAAAATTCGATTAAAAACGACTCCACCTCCCCCCGTCTTTTTTTTTTCCTTGTGTGAAACCAATCCGAAGGTGCTACTGAAATTTCAATAAAGGCATAGTTTTTAGTCATAAGGACATCTCAGACAAATATATATTTAAAAAAAAAAAAAAAAAAAAAGTAAGATAAGCGTGAACTAAAAAAAAAAATAAATAAATAAATAAAAAATGGGCATGAACATTTTCTAAACCTTGATACTTGCAATGCGCACAGTTTATTAAATATTGTACTACATACAATTTTTCAATTTTAGAATAAAATCATTATAATTGAAAGAAAAGTAATTTATGTACATATATACATGGTTAACATAATTAAATATCACGGACAAACAAACATGTGTTTCGTTATTATTATAAATATAACACAGATTTTGATATAAATTCCTCTTAAATTAATGATAAAAACTAAATCACAAGCATATCTAGTGAAACATATCTATCTATATTTCTCTCTCACACACATATACACATGAATGAATTCATATATAAATTCGAAAACTTCATAAATGATCATAACCTTACACTTACATAGGAGAATCTATGATGGGTACAGATCAACAATTAGTTATTTGAATGAAATAGCATTCTGTCACTAAAAGCAAATTATATTTAACTAGCAGGCTTTGCCCGCTTCGCTGGACATTAAACTTAAATGAGTTGTCATTAATCTTTATTAATAACATAAGTTCTCTTTGTGATTGGTAGAGGTTTTCTCGCTCGCAACGTGAAGAGTCTGGGTCCCCACTGTCTTCGGCACAACTTACCCACTTCTTACTTCCCCTTCCTCAGAAGGTGAGTTCGAAGTTTTGCAAAATCCCACTAATGTACATAATGTGTACACTTAACCAATATCCACACACCAAAATTCGTCATTCTAAGATAATTGAAAGCGAATTCAAACGGAAAAACGTGTTTTTACACATGCTTATTGCCCTCCGACTCCGAGAAGGTTGGGGGGGGGGGGATTTCGAATTTCGTAAAATCCCGTTACAATAAGTGCCGGTTGCATACAAACAATTTTTTCACCAAATTTCGTGACCACAGAAGTCTTTAATTGAAAATATTATAAATAAAAAATAAAATATACAGACACGACATTATTTCATTATTTAAAACATGAAAATCTGACATTGACAGATTTTAATTTAGTGCCAGAGGCCTACTGCTAAACTTGTTAATATCGACAAATTCTTCTTTAGTTAATTCGTGACGATCTAAATTCCATGATAAAGTTTTCATTAAATCAAACCAATGTGTTTCAGCTGCAGATATTGTAACAAATAACGTTGGAAGTCCAAACTGTCTTATAGCCGCAAAACAACATTTTTTCTCTTTTTCCTAATGAGGGGGAGGTGTGCCTTGGGAGGGACTCATGTCAAAGGTGTGCCTTGGGGGGGACTCATGTCAAAGTTGGGCCTTGGGGGGACTCATGTCAAAGTTGGGCCTTGGGGGGACTCATGTCAAAGTTGTACCTTGGGGGGGACTCATGTCAAAGTTGTGCCTTGGGGGGACTTCATTCAATAAATCCCCATTCAATACACCGACTGAAATAGGCCCTTAGCTCTATTAAGAGTGTATTATAAAAATTCGACAACGCTGTACCGACTGAAATAGGGGTACCTTGGGGGGGGACTCATGTCAAAGTTGGGCCTGGGGGGGGACTCATGTCAAAGTTGTGCCTTGGGGGGACTTCATTCAATAAATCCCCATTCAATAAACCGACTGAAATAGGCCTTTAGCACTATTAAGAGTGTATTATAAAAATTCGACAACGCTGTACCGACTGAAATAGGGGTAACTTGGGGGGGACTCATGTCAAAGTTGTGCCTTGGGGGGACTTCATTCAATAAATTCCCATTCAATAAACCGACTGAAATCCCTTAGCACTATTAAGAGTGTATTATAAAAATTCGACAACGCTGTACCGACTGAAATAGGGGTAACTTGGGGGGGACTCATGTCAAAGTTGGGCCTGGGGGGGACTCATGTCAAAGTTGTGCCTTGGGGGGACTTCATTCAATAAATCCCCATTCAATAAACCGACTTGAAATAGGCCCTTAGCACTAATTAAGAGTGACGTATAAAAATTCGACAACTGTACCGACTGAAATAGGCCTCTAGCACTAATAAATACAAAAAGCACAGCTTTAGTATGGGAACCCTTTGGTGACTTTAAATATTTTAAGCCATTTTTGCGATGAACTGAATTGGCTATCTCAATTGTGTAATTAAAGATTTTGGCGAGAAACGTCAGAACTACTTCGGAGCCAAATTTCAAATTTTGCCAAAGGGATCCAATACTAAAGCTGTTCCATACCGAATCTGGGTTGAAAACGGAAAAAGGGTAAAATAAATTAGAAATATCAGACCTATATTTATAAATTTTATACCAAATGAAAGGGGCGATTTTTCTGAATCCAGGGGTGCAAACAGGTTTTCGATGCGACAATTAAATTTTTAAAAGAGAACTAAAGTATGAAATTTAAGTGGCAACGGAAAAACGGAAAAAGGGGAAAATAAATTAGAAATATCAGACCTATCGTTACAAATTCAGTACCAAATGAAAGCGGTGATTTTTCTGAATCCTGTGGTGTAAACAGTTTTTCGATACGACAATCAGATTTTTTAAAATTAACTAAAGTATGAAACTTAGATGGCAACACATCATTTCAATCTTTTCATAATTTGTAGTGCGAATCACGCGAATAAAAAAGTCTTTAACTTAAAAATTTATTTTTATATTTTATTTTTCCATTCAAAGCGTTTTAGTGAAAAAATATTTATGGCGCATGCGCAGGCGTTTTTTACCCACAATTTAAACACTATTCATAATATTGAAAATTTCTATAGATATAATTTTAAGTTGGGTGAATACCTAAATCCCTGCCAAGCGCCGTTGAATTCCGTTCAGCCGTTCTCGAGTGATGCCCGGACAAACGTGTTTTAGTCTTTTACCCCCTAGGGGGGGAACGGGGGGGAATTTCCGAAAAGTTTATAGATATAATTTTAAGTTGGGTGAAGACCTAAATTCCTGCCAAGCGTCGTTGAATTCCGTCCAGCCGTTCTCGAGTGATGCCCGGACAAAAAAAGCGACATTCGGACACGATGACATACACACAGACACACACACACACACACACAGGCAAAATTTTCTGAAGTCATTTTCGGCTTTCATGGGGTGTGAAACGTGAAGATATCGCAAAATTTTTCAATTCCGACAAATTTACAGACAAAACTCTGATTTTATTAATATAGATATCCTAAGGTTTCTTTTTCCATTTTTTAAATACAATTTTTCTGTATTTTAGTATTTTTAAATTTATTCAGACTTTATCTATACTATTATAGAATGAGCAAAAATTTGTTTGTTTGTGGGGGGTAATCTCTGAAACTACTGAAATGAGTTAAAAACGTCTTTCACTGATCAAAAGCTATAATATCTCTGAGTGCTATAGGCTATATTTAATTTTAATAAAATAAATTTTAGTTCAAAATTGGAGCATTTTAATTAAAATCCCCATAAAAGCCATAATAGAAATGGAAATAATGAACTATTAAAACATTTAGCTGCTGCCAAAATAAAACAAACTTTTACATGTTCCTTTTGTTTTTAAAATATCGTGACATGAACAAAAAAGAAATATATTCGCACGTGAATTAAATTGAAATTCATATAAAGCTTTGTGAAATGTTAAACTTACACGTTAAATCTGACGTCATTATAGCTTTAAAAGTATTTATTTTTCTAATAATATAATTTGATATGATATGATATAATATAATGATCTAAGCATTAATGTTTAAACTGATGTGTGTAAATGAAATTGGAATTTAAAAATAAATAAATAAATAAAATAAAATCAGAGATTCTAATTTCTAAACTTTTATTAAATTATTTATTTTAATTTATAATTGTTGACGAAAACATTTACGAGTTAATTTATTTTTAGACATATAATAAAATATATTTTCACGCGAATGATAATATAAAAAGTGAATTAAAAAATATCATCTGCATTTCATTATGCATTTTTTAAAAGAATAATTGAGAAGTTAAAATTTATTTCGAGACTATTTTTTAGCAACTAATAGTTATGACCAGTAGCTCAATATACATAGCGAATACAACCATTACTGAAATGCAAATAGCTTTTAATTATTTGAGTTATATTATGTTGATTAGAAACCTATTTAATCTATCTATGCTCTATACTAATATATAAAGAGGAAAGGTTTATATGTATATGTAGAGAACGATCGCTAAAACTAAAAAGCTGATTTCTTTTTTTTTTTTTTTTTTTTTTTTTTTTTTCACAAATCATAAGTTACACTGTCTCTAAGTGCTGGAGGCTATAATAAAGTTTGGTAAAATAAATTTTTAATTCAAATTTTCAATATTTTAATTGAAAACAAAGCATAGATTTGATATTTGTCGTCCTTGACGATTTTTGTATTTGGCGATCGAAAACGTAATACGAAAATATGTATATTTTCGTATTAAAAGCGAGATCTACGCTTTTACTTTAATTACCCTACTACCGTAGGTAGGGGAAGTATTCTATTCGGTCCAAAAATTCCATACAGAATGTCACCTGATTTACACGTTTTAAGGCCTCCTGAGTCCAAAAAAGTAGTTTTTGGCAATTGGCCAGTGTGTGTGTATGTGTGTATGTATGTGTGGAATCTTCTGGCTGTCATATCTCCAAAACTAATAAAGATAGAGCTACGAAACTTCACAATTGATTCAGGTCTTGTGTACAGATAAATTTTTAATTTTCGAGAAAATTAAAATACCGGAATTGGGTCATCGAAAACTGACTTAGAAACAATACTCTCTCTATCGTGCATATACTTAAGAGAAAGTAAAAATAAATACTGGCTACAGGGTGTTAATTATTTGCTTTCGAACTTGAAAATCTTCATCAAAATTTTCAAGTGCCAACCTAATGCGAACTTCAAAATATGAAATTTAAGTTTTCTGCTACTATTTGCTTTAAAATTTTTCTAATAACAGCTAATTTTGCTAATATATACACATCAATACTGGACGTTGGAGTTCCGTATTCAGGGCACCTCAAAAAATATTATACAAGAAACCAGATTTGAAAATAGAACTTTAAAATATACTCTATTTATAGTATGGACACGAAATATTTTATTTATTTATTTATTTATTTATTATTATTATTATTATTATTATTTTTTTTTTTTTGAGGAATGTTCGTCTACAAAGTAAAATGCAGCAAATCACTTCCATCAATTACATTTAATGGAAAAGAACGTTTAGCTCAATTCTGGATATCCCTGTATATTTTCTGTAAATTATATGTACCACAGATTATGTATTTAAATTTAGTATTATACGAATAAACATTTAACTCACAAAACCAAATGCACTTCACTCATTTTCAAAATATAACTGAAATTTATCCAAATACTTTGGGTAGCCCTGTAAACGAATGCTGAATGATTTCTATACCCCAATATACTTAAAACATGTTTTTATTCACGCTATTTTTTCCCATAGGACAGTCTATAAATGTTACATTGTACTTACGAGAATTTCCTCCCGTATACATACTGTATTTGATTTTTTTTTTTTTTTTATGTCTTTGTACACAAAACATTTGCTTGATTTGAACGGAAAGCTTAGTAAAGCATCTCAATATGATAAACATTTAGGATTCCGAGTTTGGGCTATGTGCGACTATTTGTTCTTGAGATATGTTGATAATAGACACACAGGCACAGATACAACTACAAACCAAACGCTAAAAACAGAAATGTCGGATTCAGGGGACCTCAAAACATGTAAATATAATAAAAACGCAATTTAAAAAGATTGCCCTGAAAGCAATACATACTTCGCCATATATACTGCTAAGAGAAAGTAACTAACACCGCTTTTCTCTTTTGTCTATAATTTAGAATTTACAAATATATATATATATATATATATATTGCTTAATCGTTTGAAATAATTCATGTGCCGCCTATGTAAGTGGCATTTCTGCATCGATTGATGAGATCAAAATATAATTTACCTAATCACAAATACGAAATACCTTTTTGTTAAACAAAATAATTTAAAAAATGAATAATTGGTGCTTGCTATCGAAAATAGTAATAACCTAACGGTAATATGCTAAAGTGAATTTGAGTATTTATATATAAATTATATTATTATTATTTTTTTTGTCAATCATTTTAACTAATACCTTAAATATAAAAACTCGTGAAACTAAGAGAAATATTGATATTATTTATTTATTTATATATTTTAATTTTTTATTTATTTTTAATTTGGTAACTAAATTATGACATTTTAGTTATTTTTAATATATTATAGGAGTGAAATTATTGGAAAATAATGAAGCGGACAATATATTCGCAAGTGCTAATAAATTATTAACAGCTTTATCTATCTATCCATCTGTTAAAATCTCGCCTTCTACCATTTCCATTTGCTTAATTTATTTATGTGTCTATTTTCTGAAAAATTGAAAATAAATATTTTATGCTATGTTGTTAAAACTTTTCTATCCTCATATCCAAAAATTTCTTTCGAACGCTTTTCTTTAAATGATATACTTATTTTGTTTTACTTTCTCATGTGTGGCAGAGAACGTGTTGTCTTTTGGCGAAATTACTGAAACTGATTTTGTCATATATTTACACGTTTTTGGGTACATTGAATCCGAAAACAAGGATTTCAGATGTTGGTCAGTGTGTTTCTCTGTGTATCTCATTGTCTTTAGGAGCTACGTTTATCACAGTAACGTAAAAGGTAAAAACTGTTAGGACGTTTTGTTCAAATCCTACAAGTACTCTCTCTCTCTTTAACTGTGTGCACTGAAAAAAAAAAAAAAAAAAAAAAAAAAAAAAGATGCTCTACGTCTATGGAAAAAGAATATTTATCTGTTACAGATTAACTTCTTTAGACTGCATATTTATTATTAAAGTTTCTTACGGAATATCGTATGAAAATAATTTAAATTCCTTTAAAGAACCACGAAAAAAAAAACTCGAATATACAAAGGCTATAAAGACAACTGCTGGAAATGCATTTTATGTTGTGTTATGTGATTTTTAAATTATATTAAATCTAAATACTTATGTGGTGTGTTTATAAATTGTAAATAATTTTCAGAGCTACACAAAAGTAAGCGGTAACATTCCTCGCAATTTAATTAAAAGAAGTGCTTTAATAAATTTTACCAAGACCAATAAAAGTGATAAGAATAAAAATGAGTTGAACGTTACAAAGAAAGCTCTTTTATAAATTGTGTGTTTGAAATCTATTTTAAAATTTCGAGTAAGTTTTTAAATATATTCTTTTGTTATATTTTATGCTTATCCATGAAAAATGCCCTCCGGTGGATACATTTAAATGTGTATTTTTTAATGTATTGAATACATGTCATGAATCGCTTACATACTGATGTTGGTGGCAATTTGCTCGCTGGTTTTAGCTGCTGGAGACTGCTTATTGATAAAGTTTAATTATAACTACCCTGTATAAATACGCGATGTTGACTGTCCCTAAAATTCTATCTTGAAAAATTAAATGTTATCACTAAAAGTGTATTTTACAATCATAAACAATAACTCGAAACGCATTTAACTCGAACCGTATGTTTATCAAGAAAAAAAAACAAAAAAAAAAACATGAGAATTAAATTTAATGATAATGATAACATTAGTTTGTTTATTAATTCTTATCATTGACGTATAAACATGTAACTTTTTAAGAAAAAAAAAAAAAAAAAACTCGTTTCAAAATGTTCTTACAATAAATATTTCATAGTATGCAAAATATAATACTTTGAATTTAAAGATAAAGCTACATATTTAGTTATGGACTTGAATCTACTTAGTCTTATCATACATAATATTCAGAAAGCTCCCCTCAGTAGTCTAAGATAACATTCATTAAGAAATGTGATACATTCTTAAAACAGGGCATTTGAGAAGAGAATCAGCTTTTGTGCCCTTTCGTTTACTTACAATTGAAAAGTTTTAATATGATAAGAATATAAGGAAATTAATCTTCCTTCATGAGTTATTCAAAATATCATTATATATATATATATATATATATATATATTTCAGCAAAGTAACTAATTTGAAATAATGAAGCATATAAAGTTAACATTCAAAATGTTTAAGTAGAATCAGTATTTTATCATTGTTATCCTAAATTACGGAAATATTTTAATTTATGTTTTTGCTTAGAAATTTCCAATGTTTAGAAATTTCTAAATAACTCTGAAAGTTTTTTTTTTCCCCCTTCATATTCCGTAGTTTGAAAAGTAACCGTTTTAGGGTATTTAAATCGAATGTATAGCATCTGCTTGTTATTGGCTCTTTCTAATAAAGAGTTAAGAACTAAATACTTAATAAGAAGTGTATCTATAACAACGTATCGTGGTATCAGGGACATCACCTTCACTTGCCACTCATTGTAGGGTTGATTACTATTTAATGAGAAATTTATTCATAGATTATATTTATCTTACATCAAGGAGAGATACAAATGGGGATTTCGAACTTGTTCATTCTAACCCTATCATCAGAATGCATATTTAAACTAATTACACTTTATTTTCCTAAGTAATAATTATGTTCATGTTTATATCTTCAGCATTTAGTTTTCAAGTAAAATATGACCATCATGTGCAATAAGTCAGGTTTTAATAAACGATTTGCCAACGTATTTCAACTGTATATGCTTGTATCTTATGGGGAAGTGTCTATAACTGTGTATAGAAATGTTCATATATTATATATAAATTCATTAAGAAATAGAAAGTTTTTGGAGAGTCGATCGTGGGTTTGATATGGAGCAGGTAGTAGAGATCGGGGATAAATTGGACATTTTTCATGTTTTTTTTTTTTTTTTTTTTTTTTTTATAACGTCGGCCATATGTAATTCAGAATTTTGCAGCATTGCTTATAAGTACACTTCAGTAATCAGTTACATATAAACATACTAAATTTAATAAAAAGTTATCATTTTTAATTAATATTTTCATTGTCCCATTCATACCCACCTATGGGGATGGATGGCATAGGACTGAAGTTAACAAAGAAAATAAAACAAAATGGAAAGTAAATACATTTTTAAAGTTAAACTGCTTTATGTGATTTTATTACACACCATCAAATCACTGCAATTAACATACACTGATGTATTAAATCAAATTAACATCAAAAGGCAAAGGTCCTTTGGTTCCTAGTGCTCTAGGCTTTGGAAATTTAATCAAATAAGACCTAATCAAAAAATAAATAAATAAATAAGACACTAGAAAGAGATAAATCATTATAACAGAGTACAAATTATCCAGATAAATTTTTGTTTCCGACTAATCGGAAAAATAAAGATTCCATTCTGTATTACATTAATAATCACCAGATTTTATTTAATTAGCTTGATTAGAATTGTGATTTTAATCAAATTATTATTAGTTTAGTTAATTATTTATTTATTTATTTTAATTATTTATTTAATTTAAATTGAATACTCTAACTTATAATTTCTTTAATCTTAATTATTATAAACAAAAATCTGAACAATTAATTTCAATTTTTTTTTCTAAGTCCACAAAATTAAGAATCCTGATAATCAATTTGGGTGATTTAAGTTATAATATAATTCTTGTGTAAAATTTTAAATTAGTACATAGTGAAGAACTTTCCATTCATCCTCTTTTAAACTGACGCATTCATCCCAACCTTCACATGATCATATAAAACAGGAAATAGGCTTAATGAATAATTGTCAATATTCTCCTTGAATATCATAAACACACAAAAAAAAAAAAAAAAAAAAAAAAAAAAAAAATCATACCTTTTCACCATATAAGAGTTATATTAACTTTAAGCAAGTAGTTAATTTCTTAATTAATACCTAACTGAATCAGTAAAAACTTACTTTGGCAGCTGAAAAATACATTTTATTTTTTTCTGTCCTTCTATGAATAGCAAATTCTGAAACTACACTTGATGAATGATTTCAGTGCTGCCATATATGAGAAAAATTATCAAGTTTCGGTGCTTGCAAAACATAAAATTTTTCCTATTGTCCCATTCAACCCCACTCTCCCCTATTAGACCGTCGTGAACGTTAATAGTATTTTCCATATAAAACCATCTAAGTTGCAATATCCGCTATTTTCCATAGAAGTAACAGCTCTGGAAATCACTAAACTGGAGAAACAATGCTAATTCTTGGCGCACCCCTGGAGGTGAATCCCAGGCCGTCGCCGAATTCCCACTGCATGATTTTAGCACAGAATTTATTTACTCAATCGCAATATATATATATATTCGATGCAATGCATATATATATAAGGTGAGTGAGCCAAAGGTGGCCAGTGTTCCTAAGATAGTCCACTCCCACCCCTCCCTAAAATAAATCTAATTTCATTTCTAAACCTAAAATGACGCTACTACATTGTAAATCATGAATCTTCAGGGTGCGTGACGGAATTTGTAGATATTATCCTAATCGACCTCTTTTATACGCAGTTCTTTCACTTTAGAAGAGTATTTCAATAGAAATAAGAATATATCTTAATTTGCATGTGTTTAAATTCTTAAAACTTTTAATGGTATGTTTTCTGAACGCTTATTTCATTCTCTTTATCCGCATTTACTTCTTTTCTGACAAATGTATCTGATTAACAGATTAATGCCGTAAAATTGGAGAACATATGCGTGTTCTCAAGGTGGCTCGGACGTCAGGCTACCTCATAAACACATTAGCTAACACAGAAATAAATATGAAAATCAATTTAGTAAGAGTAATTTTCAAAATTTCTCCTTAAATATCTGAAAAAAAATTATTATCATTTATTCTCCAACAATTTCCTCTCTATTGAAAACACCAGATACCTCCCGAAAGAAGTCCGTAACTCACAGAAGAAAAGCCCTGATCTATTTTGCACAAAAAGTGGGTGAAAGTCTTTTTCTGTCTAAAGGTAAGATAAAAAAGAAGAAAAAACTGAAATATAACAAAAGTAAAGAATAATCATGAAAACATAATAGTTAGCAACATAATAAGGAATTCACAAACTAACCTAGTACATTGTTAAAAAGAATTCTCAAATACTGCTAATGACTGGCTTAAATGGTTGCCAGTCAAAATCAAGCTGGTACCCTATGCAAGAAGGACAAAATAATGGATATGCGTTTGTGTAACGAATACTTGTGATATGTGCATGAAGATAGTCGGAGCTTACTAAAAGACAAAATTGAAAATTCCATTTGCGCTATCTGCATGGAATCCGATATATTACTAAGAAAGAGAGGGGAGTTATAATAATTTCTTGAAAATAAGTCTTAAATCAAACCTGCATCTTATTTTTCGAAATATTAAGGATGACATACCGAAAATAGAAAAAAAAATGCAACAATTTAGAAAATAATATTAAAATGATTATGTAATTATCAAAAACACTGTAAGACCAGCAATTTATAAAACATATAGACACATTTTTACACTATTTTTCTTTTTCTCAACCTCCTCTGGAGTAGATAAAAATTGTATTTGCTTCTCTTTCAGAGCAACCATAGGAATGAATCCCAAACCAGTCACGTTCGTAAATGTTTCGTTTAGCGCAACGTCTAATAACAGGAATGGTATTGTTTCGTCTTGACTGAAAGATATTTGTGCATGTCATGCTGGCTCTAAAGTATGCTGACCCAGATGTCCTCATTTTCTGAAGACACTGCGATTTTGTAAGCTGTTTTTCTAAGATTTAAAAATTTTCCAGGGAAATTATTCATCATAATTATTAGCATTTTTGTCCCCATTTACGAAGAATGTAACATTCCATTCCTAATTAGGGAATTATGAATGTTTTAATTTATAAAGGTACTCTAATCTGTTCACCATACTCTAAAGAAAAAACAATGCTTTATAATTTATAAGTTAAGGAATGTTTATATATATATATATATATATATATATATATATATATTGTATAAATTTCCTATTTTTTTTTTTTTCATATAAATATTCATTAAAAACTTAAAAATATTTTTAATTTCCTTATTTTAGAGATTGTATGTGGGAAGATTTTTTTTTTTAACTATATGATAATATCATATTAAGAGATTATATAATTAAACATAATAATGAAATATTTTGTAGTTTTTGTTGTTGTTGCTCAACCCTAAGGTCTGTCAGTTCTAAATCAGGCAAATGATGTGCACCCTAAAGGAATCGAAAACAAAAAGGAATATTTTCTTTAAATTTTGTTAGGTTTTATTTTTAAATGAGTTTTCCTAACAAGTGTAAATAATTTCTTTTCTAAGCATTTGTGTTCACAAAATATATATAAAGATGAAATTTTGTTCTCGTAAAAACAAATTTAAAATACCAATAAAACAACATTTAATTACGGTTATAATATATGCGAAAACATTTTTACAGTGTTAACGAATTATTCTTTTAAAAATTCGAAAAATGAAATTTTATTCCTGTCTAATATTTTAAATAAAACGAGCACAGTAACACTTTTACCGTAACATTACAATCCTTTTTAAATGTCAAGGAATAATTATTTTCCCATTAACCTAAATAAAACGTAAAGACAGAGGAAAATACTCATTATTTTGTAATTTAAATTTTGTCGTGAATAGCCTAATTTTATATTTTATTAAAGGAATGCAATTAGTTTATTTTACACTGAATATTTATTAATTTCTGATAAATTTCCATTGCAATACTTTATTTAAATTTTATAAGTATATTTTATTTCTATTATTTATACTAAAATTACCTGAAATTATTTTTTTTCCATTAATATATAAATAGCAGACATAAGTACATAATCTTATATATTTAAAATTCTACATTTATTAATTGACTAGCAGGCTACACCCGCTTCACTGGTCACTATGTTTAAGTGAATTTTCAAAAGAATTGGATCAGTATTTATTTTTTATATCACATTATAAATAAAAACTTGATAATAATAATAATAATAATAATAATTTATAAATAAATATATAAACATTTAAATTCCTCTAGACCTATATTCGAGTACTTGCTGCCTACGGCAGCTCTTTTCTTCCGCCCGTGCTGCATCGAGGGGTCCAGGTTCCAACTGTCTGCAAAAAGGTCTTTTCCGGGCACTTCAATAGGGATATTTATCGACGACATGTGGATTTTCTGCTATTAAAGAACTACAATTTTAAAGATGACTGTATCTCAGCATCTATTATATGTTTTTGTTTTCGAACCATGCGTTTTATAGCCCCCATTATTTACACTGTATTACGATTTGATTCAGACCAGTATAAAAAAATAAAATAAAAAGTAGATTTTTTTTTTAAATTACATAAAATACATAAAAAACAAATAAGTTTTAATTAGTTTAATCCTTTTCCAATATATACTACCATTTTTTCCTCAATAAATATTATAAATAAAAAAAAAGATTTTTATTATAAAGGAATTAATTTAAAATGAAAAATAAAAAGTTGTTATACTATAAAAATTACACATAAACATGCCTTTAAATAAATGTATTAAGTAAAAAAATAAATAGTGCAATAACCGTTGATAAGATACGCAGACTATTACAATCAAAGAATTAAATTTATGAAAAATGAAGCATTAAGGCCAATATTTAAAATCGAAAAAACATTAATTTAAAAAATTCAAATTCGAAATTCGAAAAAAATCTCGATGAGGTGCACACCTGCAGAGTCCCAGGTACCTATATGCCAAATCTGGAAGCTCTGCGGTCAATAATGTGAGCACCAGAGCGCAGACAGACACACACACACACACAGACACTTCTATTTATTTATATAGACTAGCAGGCTACGCCCACTTCGCTGGTCACTATGCTTAAATGAATTTTCAAAAGAATTGGATCAGTATTTACTTTTTACATCGCATTATAAATAAAAACTTAAAAAATAAATAATAATAATTTATACATAAATAAATAAATAAACATTGAAATTGCTCTAGACCTTGCTTCGTGTAACCGCTGCCTACGGTATCTCTTTTTTCCGCCCGTGCTGCATCGGGGGTCCAGGTTCCCACTGTCTGCAAAAAGGTCTTTACCTGGTACTTCAATCTGAGTATTTATCTATGACATGTGGATCTTCTGTTATTTAAGAGCTACAATTTTAAAGATGACTGTATCTCAGCATCTATTATATGTTTTTTGTTTTTGAACCATGTGTTTTATATCCCCCGTTATTAACACTGTATTACGATTTGATTCCGACCAGTATAACAAAATAAAATAAAAAGTAGATTTTCTTTTAAAAGGAATTAAATACATGAAAAATAAATAAATTTTAATCAGTTTAGTCCTTTTCCACTGTATACAACCATTTTTTCCCCCGATAAATGTTATAAATAAATGTTAAAAAAAAATGGGGGGGGGGGTATTTTAAAGGAATTAATTTAAAATGAAAAATAAAAAGTTGTTATACTATAAAAAATATACATAAGCATAACAATTTATGTATATTGCATTACCATTTGATTTTCAATAAATATAATAAATAAAAATAAAAATAAAAATAAAAAAAAGAGTTTCGCCTTTAAATGAATGTATTAAATAAAAAATAAATAGTGAAATAACCGTTGCTAAGATACGCAGAAGATTACAATCAAAGAATTAAATTTATGAAAAATGAAGCATTAAACCAATATTTAAAATCGGAAAAACATTAATTTAAAAAATTCAAATTTGAAGTTCGAAAAAATCTCGATGAGGTGCACACCTGCAGGGTCCCAGGTACCTATATGCCAAATTTGGAATCTCTGCGATCAATAATGTGAGCAACAGAGCGCAGACAGAAACAGTTCTCTTTATTTATATAGATTATATGCTTATTTTAATTGTATTCACACACTTAAATGGATTAATAGTATAAGGAATTTAATAAATGAATAGTTTAATTAACTTAATGGTAAATATATTTTAGTTGGTATAATTAAATTAGCCTGATTTAATATTTTCTTTTAAAGAGCAAGTTCAAAAGAAAATTAAAAATTTAATTTTAACATTGCAAAAATTTAAAATTTATTTATTTATTATTTTTCTTATAACAAGTTTTTTTTTTTTTTTTTTTTTTTTTTTTTTTAATAATAAGAATGAAAAATACAAATATATATATATATATAGTAATACTGAATAAAACAATTAAAACTTCTTTTTAGTGTAAAAGTCTGTAGTTATGTGCGTTTCTGTTTCCAATAAAATATAAATGTTTCAAAATTAATAAAAAGGTAAACTTTTAAAAATAGTTCTACTAAAAAAAAAGGAAATTTTAATCTATTCTTTACTTGAGAAGCGGCGAGGTTTAGTAATCTTTTAAAAAGTATTTAATAATGCTGTTTTAATACTCTATAATAACTTCATTTTAAGGTTATTTTAAAATAAATATAAGATCTCTCTAACCAATATAACTTGAATATTTTATAATATTTCGAAATTATGATTATGAAAAAATATTTTTTTGATTTATTGTTAGGTATTTTATAGTCTCTAAAAAGTGATTAGATTTAGAAGTGCATTCCAAAAATTTTGGTTTTTCTTCATTAACGAAGAAACTCTGTTGTGCACTACTACATCACTCTTATGTATATAAATACTGAATCTGCAGATCGGGAGCCTCAACGTCTTATTTGTATCCCTCATTTTTTAGAAGATTATTATTATTTATTCCATATTTCTTAAAATAATTATATGTATATATATGCACACATATATATAACTGACTTGCTACATAACCAGATACGTTTCTGAGGGGGGCGGTCGCTCCCTTTTAGTCCCTCGTTTTATCTATCTGTATAAATGTGTGGTTATATATATTTCATTATAACTTTTAGCCTTGCGTTAATACCTTGTAACTGATAAATACTTGTTAAAACTTCATGTCAGATGATTCCATAAATTATCGGAATCATTTTGTGTAACCCTGTAAACTAATTACAAATTCTACACCTACAATATCTTCCAGAAAACATGCTTTTAAACATTCTAATAACTTTAGTTTCTTTCATTAGGTTTAATGGATTGTAACCATGTTAAAATGCACATGTGAGAAATACTGTATATAATTCGTAATGTTACGAAATTATTTTGTACTAGCAGGCTTTGCCCGCTTCGCTGGACATTAAACTTAAATTAGTTGTCAAAAATCCCATATCTTTATTAATAACCTAAGTTCTCGCTGTGTCTGGTAGAGGTTTTCTCAATCGCAAAGTGAAGAGTCTGGGTCTCCACTGTCTTCGGCACAACTTACCCACTCCTTACTTCCCCTTCCTCAGAGGGTGAGTTCGAAGTTTTGCAAAATCACACTAATGTGCATAATGCGTACACTTAATCAATATCCAGTCTGGGTCCCCACTGCCTTAGGCACAACTTACCCACTTCTTACTTCCCCTTCCTGAGCGGGTGAGTTCGAAGTTTTGCAAAATCACACTAATGTACATAATGCGTACACTTAATCAATATCCAGTCTGGGTCCCCACTGCCTTAGGCACAACTTACCCACTTCTTACTTCCCCTTCCTGAGCGGGTGAGTTCGAAGTTTTGCAAAATCACACTAATGTACATAATGCGTACACTTAATCAATATCCAGTCTGGGTCCCCACTGCCTTCGGCACAACTTACCCACTTCTTACTTCCCCTTCCTGAGCGGGTGAGTTCGAAGTTTTGCAAAATCCCACTAATGTACATAATGCGTACACTTAATCAATATCCGCACACCAAAATTCACCATTCTAAGATAATTCAAAGCGAATTCAAACGGAAAAACATGGTTTTACACATGTTTATTGGGAACAACTTTAGTATAACCCCACAACGATATTTGGCGATTTTTTTGTTGGCGATTATGGCTAAATCATAAATCTAAAAATCATATATGATAAATGATAAAATCATAATCTAAATCATAAAACATAAAACATAAAATCATAAATCCAAAATAAACAACATATTAGGCTGCCATATTATATCGCAAACAGTCCAGAACGACATTGTTATCCTTCAAAACGGCGCCAAAGAAAAATCGCCAAATTCAGCTGTTGGGTTATACTGAAGTTATACCGTTTATTGCCCTCCGACTCCGAGAAGGGGGGGGGGATTTCAAATTTCGTGAAATCCAGTAACAATAAGTGCCAGATGCAAACAAACAATTTACGCACCAAATTTCGTGACCACAGAAGTCATTAATAGAAAATATTATAAATAAATAAATACAAAACGCACAGCTTTAGTATGGGAACCCTTTGGTGACTTTAAATATTTTAAGCCATTTTTGCGATGTACTGAATTGGCTATCTCAATTGTGCAATTAAAGATCTTGGCGAGAAACGTCCGAGCTACTTCGGTGAATTTTGCCAAAGGGATCCAATACTAAAGCTGCTCCATATCGAATCTGGGTTGAAAACGGAAAAAGGGTAAAATAAATTAGAAATATCAGACCTATATTTATACATTTGATACCGAATGAAAGGAGCGATTTAGCTGAATCCAGGGGTGCAAACAGTTTTTCGATGCGACAATTAGATTTTTAAAAAATAACTAAAGTATGAAATTTAAGTGGCAACGGAAAAACGGAAAAAGGGGAAAATAAATTAGAAGTATCAGACCTATCGTTACAAATTCAGTACCAAATGAAAGAGGTGATTTTTCTGAATCCTGGGGAATAAACAGTTTTTCGATACGACAATTAGATGTTTTTAAATTAACTAAAGTATGAAACTCAGATGGAAAAACTTCATTTCAATCTTTTCATAATTTGTAGTGCGAATCACGCGAATAAAAAAAGTCTTTATCTCAAAAATTTATTTTTGCATTTTATTTTTCCATTCAAAGCGTTTTAGTGAAAAAATATTTATGGCGCATGCGCAGGCGTTTTTTACCCACAATTTAAACACTAATCAGAATTTTGAAAATTTCTATAGATATAATTTTAAGTTGGGTGAAGACCTAAGTTTCTGCCAAGCACCGTCGATTTCCGTCCAGCCGTTCTCGAGTGATGCCCGGACAAACGTGTTTTAGTCTTTTACCCCCCAGGGGGGAACGGGGGGGAATTTCCGAAAAGTTGATAGATATAATTTTAAGTTGGGTGAAGACCTAAATTACTGCCAAGCGTCGTTGAATTCCGTCCAGCCGTTCCCGAGTGATGCCCGGACAAAAAAAGCGACATTCGGACACGATGACATACACACAGACACACACACACACACACACACACACAGGCAAAATTTTCTGAAGTCCTTTTCGGCTTTCATGGGGTGTGAAACGTGAAGATATCGCAAAAATTTTCGATTCCGACAAATTTACAGACAAAAGTCTGATTTTATTAATATAGATTACAAATTACTATACGCACCAGTAAAAAGTATATAACTAATTGATTGAAACTCATTAATATTTGAATCAAATTCGACATCCTTTGGATGATTACAGATGCCACAGGAATTCTTTTGTATGGTCCTGTAAATATATTTTTTAGTCTATGTGTATCATTTTGTACAGAAAACCTGTTTTTAAGCATATCAATAAAGTACGCTAATTTCATTTTGTTGAATGCATTATAAACACTTCCAAATGTGCTGAAATAAAAAATTGCCCCCATACTCTAATGCCATGAAATTATTTTGTGTGTCCCTGTAAAATAGTCCTAAATATTGTATACACCAGTATAAACTATTACACTCATTCTTTGTATCTCACGAATAATTGTTCGAAACTTTACAGAAATTTGATGATTACCTGACGTTGTCGGAAAACTTTTGTAAGGCCCTGTATATTGCTTATTAAGTAAAAACAGACATTTTTCTACAGAAAACATACTTTTAAGTATCTTCCTTTCATTCCATTAGATTTGTTAGCGCAAAAAGTATTTAATGTATATCAAGGAAAATTTGATTAAGTAGACTGAAACTGAAGGTATAAAAGTAATTAGCTTTTTTTCTTGCTTAAGCTTGCACAAATCTCTCTATATATAAATCGCTAAGAGAGTTTCTTTTTTTCCTGTTTGTCTGTGTGTTGACGCAAGTTGCCACCAGCTTTTCCTACTTCAGTTAATTTAAAAATTTGCACCAGCTTTTCATATTTTAGGCAATTTAATAAAACAAAATAACAAAAACGAATGCAAACCAAGAAGAAATGCAAATATCAGAATGATATTCAGGTACATACATTATAGTAAGAAGAACAAATGATTAAATTTTCAGGAAATTCGGAGTAATATACCTTGAGAAAACAGTACATAAAGCTGTGAACTCTGTGAGCAATAACTGCACTTTTCTGCCTAGGCATTGAATCAAACAGCGATATAATGGCATATTCGGGCACAGTACTTCATGAATCTTCAATACGCTGCTACAGGCAAGTTCACAATACCTACGCAGTTCGTCCAAAGGGATGGAATTCGTACCGCTGATTGGGCGAGAGGATATAGCACAACAGCAAATCAACGATTAGGCTTCGGGATAATACTTTTCTATTTTCTTTCGATCGATGTTTTGTATTATTTTTATGGTAAATTTTATTAATGAAAGTATTTACAAATGTTTTACGATGATATAATATTCATAATATTCATATTTAGTATTTCAGATCATTTGCACAAACAAATTACGACTAATTTAAATTAGCGTCTTATTAAAAGGATGTGCTTGGATATGTGTTACAGATAAAAACTGTACATAACAACTATTTTCATATGTGATTGTTTCTTTGAGAAATAAATCATAGTTATCTTTCTTTCGTTTTTTTTTTTTTAATTTCTTTGCCATTATGGTTCATGATCTTCCTGAAGGTTACGATTACAAAATAATAGAAGACAACGAAACAAATTTCACATTTCGGATTAAAAACATATCAAATGAAGAAAGTGCGTTGGTAAGTTTTCTCATTTCATATGAGACTTTTCTTTTTACACTTGATATATCTCTATGTTTCTTTTCACCGTGCAAAACTGTATTGTGTATGTACGTTTAAAAGATACTTTATTTTATAGGTATGGCTTTCTCGTATTCCGAAAAAATCAAAATATACGTACAGTCTATTTTCTTATGACTTTCAGATCGATTTAAAAACGATGACGTTTTAGTGTACAATTCTTTAATTCTTTTCCCCCTTTCATCGTTTTCTCATAGCTTGTCCTTTATTTAATTTTAACAATATCGCTACTTCTACTTCAAAAAGTCCTCTTTTACATTTATCATTAACAAGCGTCAAGTAGATGGAAACATAAACATGAACCTAGTGATCTGAAATTTTTGTATTATTGTATATGATTTCATTTAGAAAATAGTATAAATCGTGAGTTTTTCACATGAAAAAACAAATAGTAAATTAAAATAATAATAATAATACATTTTTACATATTTTAGTCTTATTATTGATTCATACAAATTCGGTTTTTAAAAAATCACTGCTTTTTGAAGTGGGGTAAAAAAAATGAATAATGTCACTTTATAAATACGAACGCATAGGCAGTAAAAGGTTTTAATCTTTTTATGAAAATTATCTATAATATTAAAAATGTATAGTACATCATCGAAAAACATTTGTAAATACTTTCATTAATAAAATTTACCATAAAAAAACAAAACATCGGTCGAAAGGAAATAGAAAAGTATTATCCCGAAGCCTAATCGTTGATTTGCTGTTGTGCTATATCCTCTCGTCCAATCAGCGGGACGAATTCCATCCCTTTGGACGAACTGCGTAGTTATTGTGAACTTGCCTGCTGCAGTCCATCGACCGTACTTATTGGTCAGTTGCTTTTGAACGATCAAACAGCCATTTTCATTGGTGCGAGAACAAGTGAACGCGCCAGCCAGAGCATTTTCTGCATCAAGGAAGGCTTGGACAGTACGGACAACTTGGGATTTTGCATAGTCCTGCTTAAATGTCGCGCAACGGAGGCCTCGAAATAAGGCAGATCGACGGTCCTTAACTCGTCTCAAATGTAATGGCCGCTATTCATTGTGCCCGGGAATGAGAACAACAGAGGATCGGGATGTGTATCCAGTGGTACCCCATACCACCACTTCAGGTGATGGGCAAGTATGGTAATGTCGAATGACAGTTGGCAATGTGTATTGTTCACATTGCCTTTAAATGCGGATGAGGCAATCTTGATAATATGAACAGGATTATGATTTGCCTAAAAGGGAACGTCATGCCATTCCTGAGTACAAGTTTGTCGTTTATCACACTTTAAAGGCGCTCATATCCGTGATGCAGCTTTTTGAGTAACATAAGTTTTTGTAGCCGCATACTGCGTTACCTGAAGTGATTGGATACACGTCTCGATCACCTACTGTTCTCATTCTTTGTACTTTGAATACCCTTACATTTCTGATCAGTTAAGAACCGTTGTTTGCCCCATTTTCTAGACCTCCGTAGCGCAACATTTATGCAAGACAATGCACAGCCTCAAGTTATTCGGATTCTGTGGACCTTCCTTGATGTAGAATGTTCTCAGCTATTGATCTGGCCAGCGCGTTCCCTTGATCTCGCACCAATAAAAATGATTGTTTAACCATTGAGAAGCTACTGGCGCGCCGTCATCCATCAGTAATTACGATCGATGAGCTGTGGCAACATGTTGAAGCTTCATGAAGTGTTGTACACGTACATGACGTGCAATCGTTATTTGATTCAATGCCTAGGCATATAAGTACTGTTAAAGCTCACATAGATCGTTTTCTCAGTATATATTATTCCAAATTTCCTGAAATTTTAATTGTTCTTCCTACTATAATGCATGTGCTCAACACATATCATTCTGATATTTGCATTTCTTTTTGGTGTTGTATTTGGGATGGCCACCAGTGTATTTTATCTTTACATTTAATAAACAATTGTTTAATTGTATTAAAGTAAGTAATAAAATTGAGATACTCTAGGTTTTTTTTTTTTTTTTTTTTTTTTTTTTTTATGCTAATAGTTGAATTTTATTGTTTCGTATATAATTTTGATTAATTTTCGTAAAACACATACTATAATTACGTTTCTTACTATATTTAAGTAATTTGCAGAAACCGTTAGATAGCTATAAAAATTTTAATTTAATGTCGGCAGTATAAATTATGTACCATGTTATTATAATTTTCAACTGTAAATATTTATCCCAGAATTTATCAACAAAATCTCATTTTAATAACTTATATAGGGGTAAATAAAATTTATTTCTTTTCTTATAAATTCTGGTGGCTGTTACTTTTAAATGAGCGTAATTATTTTTTACTTGCAGTTAAATGAAAGGAAAATTTATTATTTCTGGATTTTTTTTTTTTTTTTTTTTTACCTGTAAGTGTTAAAGCATCTTTTAATTAGATTTTTCTTAAAACTTGTATTTTTCAGAATTTTAAGGTTTTAAATTGCACTCCGTCACTTAATAATAGAATAAATGCTAAAACTGTACAGAATATATCATTATACATACATACATACATATATATATATATATATATATATATATATATATATATACATGAATAAATTGTGTATCAGTTTTCGTTTCTTATATTTAAGTTTTAAAACACAAATTTAAATTTTGAAAAACCTGAAATTCGTATAAAAGTTCAGTATACAGATTTTTTTTTTTTTTTTTTTTTTTTTTTTTAACAAATTATGTTACCAATAGGTCTATATATTAGTACCAAACTGTATTTAGGATATACTACTATATTTGACCAATAATAATGTAAAATGTTAATGTGAAAAGTATTTTTAAAGCATTCGAAAAAATTATTATTATATTTTTTTTAATAAAAAAATGAATACAATTAATATCCCTAGATATTAATGCACGCATAGGCAAATTTTCATATTTTCAAGTGTGCAATTTACAAAAACACATCAAAACGTTCTATGCTTTCTTAAAGAAATCATTTTCAATAATATACCTTG
Source organism: Salticus scenicus (assembly GCA_963930645.1). Classification (NCBI taxonomy): domain Eukaryota; kingdom Metazoa; phylum Arthropoda; class Arachnida; order Araneae; family Salticidae; genus Salticus; species Salticus scenicus. Next base: position 158,608,955 of record OZ005648.1, on the reverse strand, counting down.
TTCTCTATTATCTTTTCCAAATGTATTTTCACAGAGGTAAGATTAATGATAATGAAAACTACTTTTCTTTGAATGTTAGTAGACTTTTCGTAATTGAATTGAAATATTAATTGACTAGAGCCAGTTAATTTCTAAATAACAACGGTCGACATGTCGAACTTTAGTATATAATTTTAATGAATACGTAAATGAACCTGAGAAGACATTTGATTAAATTCGAAGAATATCTAAAACACTTCTGTAAACTTTTATTGCCCAAAGGAATTTTCATTTCATTTATAAATAGCTCTGAAGTAATTCTATAATTAAGGCAGAAAGTTATAAGAATAGGTCCAGTGATTAAATCTGTTATTATAAACATTCGTTGAAACTATTGCTAAGGTTAATGGTTCAGCACGTGTACTGTGTAACTGGAGTTTATTTAAGTAATTAAATATGCAGATTCAAAATTCATAAAATGTCAGTAAAATTACGAAAATTTATGTTTTATTGTTAGAAACTAACAAACATTACAATGATACAAATACTGATACAATGTACAAGGTCTCAAAAGTATTTGAGAATATCTAAAATCAAATTAAATTTTCGAAATAATGATTCAGGTTCGAAAGTTGAAAATAATTCCACAGAGTTTATTTAAACTTACTTGAATGCTTATAATTATAATAATAATAGTTATAGTTATAATAATTATAGTATAGTAATTATGCTTATAATTATGCTTATAGTTATAATAATAATTTAGTGCATGCTTTATTCATACTTATTTAATTCAGGTATTTATTTAAAACTAGTATGTGGTATAGCCACAACATGACTTTCTTCAATATTCTGCTATACAAATTTAAATAGTTCAAAATATTTATCTAAAATATTATTTATTTAAACTGTCTTCCCTGATGAATGCAGACGCTTTTCATTCTAGAGAAATATAACACTAAATATCAAGATAATTAATTTCATCATCTAGTATAATAATTAAAAAAAAAAAAAAAAAAAACTACTTTTATTTTATTTATTTATTTATTATTTATTATTATTTCTTTATTTATTTTCTGTTCAAAATGAAGAAAAATCGATAATTTTATTTTAAATTATCATAGCTTCATTGTTCAACCATTCGTTTGAAAGCTAATGACGTTTTATTTTGAAAGATACACATAATGAAAAATTTCCACCAACGGCTGGGATTCCCCATAGGGAAAGGGGGGTGGGGGTGGGGGTGATGCACGAACACATAAATTTGTATACACAGTTGACTATCACTCTTTTAAATATATAAATATATACTTGCATATATTGAATTTCATAATGTTGCTTAAAATATAAATCTCTTTATGCACATTTATACGACGTTTGTTCTATTTCGCCATGTTAAAAAATCATAAAGAGCGGGAGGGCAACGCCACCAGTTGTATAATGTTCTCCAAAAGTTCACAAGCACTAATTTATGTCAAGGTGCAAATAAATACCAATTTGTATTAAATTCTGTGCAGTTTTCAAGATACAGTTGCTATAAAATTTTGTCACACACACTAAGACAGATATTTTCTAAAAATGATCCATTCGTGTTCTAGAGCTTTCAAAATGTATAAATCCCTAGAAAACCCGAGGGCGAAAATTTTTACGAAAGCACTACTTTCTTCTATTGAATATAGAAGAAAGTAAAAATGCTTAGAAAATATGATGATTTTGTCTGACGTGTTTTAAAACATTTGGAAAGGGGCTGTGAGAACATCTGTCACGCTTCACCATAGGATTTTGTAAGAGTCCCTCTCAAAAGGTATAATGGTTATGTGGCTGAATGTAATATCTATTAAAATAATTAAATTAATTTGTATCGAACAACGATAAGTATATGTTGCTCAAATAAATAATGCAATGTTCATTTTTTAATCCAAAACTTAAAATACATCGTGTGTTTAAAAGAATTTTTTATGAATATTTTTTTTAAATAATAAAAAAAAAATGATTATGTTAAAATAATGGTGACGCTATAACGAAATGAACATAAAATTTTAGAAACGCTGATGGCCATATGCATTTTGAAAAATATAGATTTAGAAGTATATGCCTATACATTATCATATGAATTAACCATTAAAAAGATAATAAAGAAAATATATTCATGTAGCAAAGAAAAATAATTTATAATTATTTCAGATTTCAAATACTTCACATTAATTATTTTTATTAGCAGCATAAACAGATTTTCGTGTACTTCCGTAGCCATCATCAGTGTCTGTCTTTGAACACTGTCTTGCTTGTCGTTGACCACAACCTTTTCAACACTGCAAAACATAACGGCAGTTTTTACAACAGAATATGCTAGCAATACGGGTGCCAGCACATTCTGCTGTTAGAAAGGAGTAATTTACAGCAGAAACAACTGTAAAAGAGTCTCTCTTTACAGATGTTTCCGCTGTAAATTACCTTATTTAACAGCAGATCGTGCTGGGAATATTAGTGCTAGCACATTCTGGAGTAAAAAACTGCTGTAATTTTTTACAGAGAACAAACTATTCCATTAATCTATTAACCTCATTCCGCTAAAATCTAAAAAAATAGCCCACAGTAATTCCCAACATTATGTCTTAAAACACGAAATCTTGGAAATACTAACTACTAACAATGTAATTCAAGACAGAGAATACAGCATTATTCTTCCTGAATGGCAATAACTAATAACTGAAGTTAAGCGAGGAAGAGAGAAAACCGACAAAAAGACAGGCGGCAAGCAAGATAGTGGTGAATAGGCAGCAACTGATGATTACTACGGACTTACTCCGAAATGTATTTTAAGCAGCTAATAGAAAGGTTTAATGTCAGATATTAAAAATGTGAAACGAATAATATTCATTTACAATAATTATAAAATGTATAATTTAGATGAGATGTTACTTTCTTTACTTTTATTCCATAAAACTTTCTACAATTTAAATTTATAGAAAATTGATCTCATAAAATTTTATTTAATATATGAACTCGTGAAAAAAAAAAAAAAAAAAAAAAAAAAAAAGAAAAAAGAAAAGAAAAAATATACCCGTACATTTTATATTATTGAATGCAAAGGGGTATATGTATAAAATAACTGCTTGCACGAAGTTTAAATTTGTTTTAGTCATCTCAGAACTAGAAAATTTCACACGGATGTCATTTTCTTCTTAATGCGCTCAAGATTCCGATTTTTGGATTTTTATTTAGAGATTTGAAATTTAATTAAAATTTAATTTTTTATTTTAATCTAAAAAATAATTTATAATTCATTGTTTTATTGAGACTGTGGACATAATTTATTATTATTATTATTATTATTTTAACTATTTCATGTCAAAGTTAATATTATATGTACTGACGTACAATAGAAAAAAAAGATATAATTAACAAAAAACATTCACTCTTTTTTTTTTTTTAAAATTCGCTTAGTTTATCATCTTCGTACTTGTTAGAAAAAAAAAAAAATAATAATTGAGAAAAAAAAATACATATGTCAGAAAACGGAATATATCACTAACTTCAAAATCGACTGTAATAGGATCTTAACATAGTGCGCCTATATGTAGTCAAGGGGGGAGGTGCAAGTAGAAGTCGCAGTTCTGTAACACCACCTTACTTATTTTATTGCTTGAATTCAGGTGTAAATACAGAATATTTTCCGATAATTTCTTCTGGACTTCCTGTTGTAAACTCTTTTATTATTTGGTGCACCCCGAAAGGTGATTTTCCTGTCTCTTGCTAAAATTTATGTGAAGCCCAATAAAATTACAACTGAAACTTTTGAAATACTTCGATGATAAAGCTGTTGTGATAAAGTATTGAACTGTATAACGATTTTCCAATCTTCCCAAGTTTCAAGAGGAATCGTCATTCATTTGTAGATGATAAAGATTCAGGGCGAGTAAGTATCAGCAAAAGATACGAAAACTACTGAAAATATTTTCTTACTAATGTTACAGTTATTTTAGACTTTTGCTGCGACTTTGAGACGTTTGTCGAAATATGTAAGACGAAAAAAATATAATCTTTAGCGAAATGGATACTGGCCTATTCATCGCGAGAGTAAACTAGACCAACGTCAATTTTTAGTTCATAAAAATATGGTTATTCTTCAACACTAAATTAATTCGATGTAGCTATTGGTTCTCCATTATTTTGAAAAATAAAAATAAAATTAACTAGTGGATCTGCAGATCAAGGGCCTCAACGCCCTATTTGCATCACACATTGTTCAACAGATCATTTTTATTTATTCCTTATTATATAACACATATATATATATATATATATATATATATATATATATATATATATATATATATATTATTTCAATTGATTTGCTACATAAACGAAAAAGTTTCTGATGGGGGTTGCGCCCACCTAAACTCCCCGCTGTATCTCTCTTTCTATAACTAACTGTGTATATATGTATGTATATACGTTTGTGTGTGTATGAATTCTTAATAACTGATTGTCTTGTATTAATTCTATGTAATTCATATATATGTGTACCAAATTTCATGCAAAATTTTTACATAACGTATCAGAATTATTTTTTGTTACCTTGTAAATGGATTACCAATTCTATGCCCACACACTTCTCCACAGAAAAACATTCTTTAAAAATTCTAATAAAATTTCCTTTTTTTTAAAAGGTGTAACCATGTTTAAATACAATTTTAAGAAATACTGACTATAGACCGTAATAGTACGAAATTAATTTATGTACCCCGGAGAAGCAGTCACAGTAATTATACACACTAAAAAGAATACACCTAATTAATTAATTATAACACATTAATATTTCAACTTAAATTGACATCATTTGGATGATTACGTTACGTCATCGGAATTGTTTTGTGTGGTCCCGTAAATAAATTATTTAGTCTATACATATCCTTCTTCTAGAGTTACCTTGCTTTAAATCATCTTTTTAATTTATTTTTAATTAATTATGTTGAATGTAGCATAAACGCATTAAAGGCAGCTTAAATAAAAAAAATTTCATAGGCTCTAATGTAACGAAATTCTTTTGTGTGTCTCCATAAACGAACCATAATCATTGTATACACCAGTAAAAAAAAAAAAAAAAAAAAAAACAGCTTATTCTACATTTTTCATGAATAATTGTTCGAAATTTGACGTAATTTGGATGATTACGTTACATTGTCAGAGCACTTTTGTATGGTCCTGTATTTTAATTAGGAAGCCTAAAAGCACATATTTTCTGCATAAAACATAATTTTAAGCATCTCAGTAATGTACGCTAATTTCATTTTCTTGATTACAAAATAATGATGTCAAAATGCGTTTAATCGAAATTCACTCCATATGCCGCAATGATAAGAATATTCACGTGTCCCTGTACATAATCCATAAAAAAATATAGACACAAAAATTATACAGCAAAAAATTTCTATGCAAAAACTGAATGTGTGTGCCAATTTGCAAGTCAATCGGAGGATTTTTGTGGTCGCAATTGTGGTATATTCAAATTCTATCCATAGGTTGTAATGATAAGAAACATTTTGGTGTGTTCCTATACACGAACTACAAATGGAATGCACACCTAAAACTATACAGCTTATTCCGTTAGTCTTATGATTATGTATTCCAAATTGCAAGTCAATAGCGTGATTTTTGTGGCTGCTATCGGAATACATACAAATTTTTCGCATAATCTGTAATGATAAGAAGAAATTTGTCGTAAATGGAATACACACCCAAAACTATACAGCTTATTCCGTGGTGAACATGAACATGTGTACCAAATTTCAAATCAATAGCGTGATTTTTGCGGCCGCTATCACGTGACACACAGACGGAACCCAAAATCTTTTTGAGTCTCAACAGGGAGGCCACCTCTGACGTTTCGAATAAAAGTTGAGATATTGAAACTGCATCGAAAATCCACTGAGAATAACAGTCGGTCCTTAATGTTATTTTTAAAATTTTTAAGTTAATGCTTTTATTTGTAATTACTGTAATTATATAATATTGAAATTTATTATAATAGGATATTCGTTTTAACTTAATTATTATATTTTTACTTTTTACATTTTTTATTTTTTTGTTTGATTACTTTTGGATGTAGAAATTGGTCCGTATGAAACAATTTTAAAACAAATATAAATAATAAAAAAAATATTATATATATATATATATATATATATATATATATATAAAATTATTCTTTTTGATTTAATATATAATAAATTGCAAAAAATTAATTTATTGTTATTCATTTTACAAAATTTACCTTATGCATTAGGTGGATATAATTCAATTTCCACCGAACAAATCCTATTTTCTAAATTCAATCAGCGAAACTTCTGAGACACCGAATCATTTTATAGTTCTCTAGGAGATTGACTTAGTCTCAAACTCTCAAATAAGCGGTAAACTGATAAGCATTATGCTGAATAAATAATACATTTTCTTTACATTCTCAATTTGATAGAATTTCGGACCCTAAACATTTTTATTTTTTTAAGTGAAAGATTAAAAAGTGTATTTTTATACTGTTGAATAGGTAAGAATATTTATAAAAAAAAAAAAAAAAATATTACTAAAGTATTTTCAATTAGATAGTATGGTTTATGAATAAAGTTCGAATGGAAGGTGTTTATGCATGGATATTCAATATCGATATATGGATGATATGGTCTATAAATATACAGACATGTTAAAAACTAATACGGCATGTGATTAATTTATTTTAATCAACGAATTTCTTGTTTTTCTCACAAATAATACATACATGTATGTATATATATATATATATATATATATATATATATATATATATATATATATATATATATATATATATATATATATATATATATATGTGTGTGTGTGTGTGTGTGTGTGTGTGTGTGTGTGTGTGAATGTGGTGAATGTGTAATTTTACGTAGTAATATCTTTAAATAAAAAATCTTTAAAACCACTAATCTTTACAAAATGATGTATAACTGAATATTTATTGCATTTTTTTTTAACTTCAAAACAAATATCTATCTATCTACATATCTGCCTACTTATTAATATATATAATGACCCTCATCTGTCATTCACGATTCCGGTTTACACCGCTTCAAAACAGAGACTTTTGGCAGCCATTTTTTTTTTCCCGTTTGTTCAATTTAACTTACGAAAACATACATATAATTTTCATACATGTTTTGTATCGCACATATTGTTATTTAATCCCTCTAAAACCTTGAAAAACTATTCAATTGTAATGTTTAAATGTTTAATTAAATATAACGGATCACTGGCTATTATAAACATGAACCTATAAATAGAATTATGTAACTTCATGATTATAAACAACGCAATGCCAAATAAAAACAAACATAAACTGTTGCCATTCAGAAAATACAAATTCCAAATGGACAACTCTTTAATTGCGAATGAACGACTCTTTGACTGTTTCATTAAAAAAAACGCTTAAAATATTTCTAAAACAAAAAAACAATATTTCTAAAGCCTTAAAAATCTTAAAATATTTGTAAAAACATATTAAAGTCTTTAAATATTTTTATCAAGCTTCATTATTTGTTTACATTGTAAGGTATGTTTGGCGTCGAGTTCAGTACGTAAATGTCGCCAGTTCATTTTAGTTTTGAAATTAGTGTAAAGTTATAGTTGGGATAGAATGTTTGGTTGGGCAAGTAAAGGTCACCAGTTGAAATGAGTATTGAAAGTAGGGTAGTCTAAGATGATAATGTCGAGTCAAGATAAAATGTTCGGTTGAGAATGAAAAAGTCCCTAGCTGGATCCTGGATATTTTGGCGATGTTGTGGGTGAGATAGCTGGTTGGGAGTATAGAGTAGAGGTGAATTTGGGTTAGCATGGAGTGTCTGTAATTGATATATATAATGACCCTTATCTGTCATTCACGATTCCGGTTTACACCGCTTCAAAACAGAGACTTTTGGCAGCCATTTTTTTTTTCCGGTTTGTTCAATTCAACTTACGAAAACATAGATATTATTTTCATACATGTTTTGTATCGCACATATTGTTATTTATTCCTTCTAAAACCTTGAAAAACTATTCAATTGTAATGTTTAAATGTTTAATTAAATATAACGGATCACTGGCTATTAGAAACATGAACCTATAAATAGAATTATGTAACTTCATGATTATAAACAACGCAATGCCAAATAAAAACAAACCAAAACTGTTGCCATTCAGAAAACACAAATTCCAAATGGATAACTCTTTAATTGCGAATGAACGACTCTTTGACTGTCTCATTAAAAAAAACGCTTAAAATATTTCTAAAACATATTAAAGCCTTAAAAATCTTAAAATATTTGTAAAAACATATTAAAGTCTATAAATATTTTTATCAAGCTTCATTATTTGTTTACATTGTAAAGTATGATTGGCGTCGAGTTCAGTACGTAAATGTCGCCAGTTGATTTTAGTTTTGAAATGAGTGTAAAGTTATAGTTGGGATAGAATGTTTGGTTGGGCAAGTAAAGGTCACCAGTTGAAATGAGTATTGAAAGTAGGGTACTCTAAGGTGATAATGTCGAGTCAAGATAAAATGTTCGGTTGAGAATGAGAAAGTCCCGAGCTGGATCCTGGATATTTTGGCGATGTTGTGGGTGAGATAGCTGGTTGGGAGTATAGAGTAGAGGTGAATTTGGGTTAGCATGGAATGTCTGTAATTATTGGATAGATAGTTTGTTAGAAAATATGCAAGCAAAGTGATGACGTCGCTGGGAGTCAGTGGATGCAAGAAAAAGATTTCCTATGTTAATCGCCCATTGGATTTTTTGTAAAAAATTATTAAAAATTGAGGAAAATTATTTCCCGATTTTAATTCCCATATTTCGGTATAGATATGTATTAGTTATCGTGTGCATGCGTTAGATTAAGTTGTTTTTGCTGTAAAATTGATAAAATTTAAATTTTAAATTTCAAAACTTTAGAAAAATAAAATAGCAAACTTCCATATTCGATTGAAAACTTAAACATTTCATTTCAAAGGATGATATTTACACAATAAATATCCAACTAATATACTAATTAAAAGGAAAATAATGAATATTCTATCATAATTTGAAGTCAAATTTGTTTTCAAATGTCTAAATAAAGTGTCTGATATAAGATACTCATATGTTGCAGCGGAATAGATTTAATATATCTGTCATCCTTGGCGGAAAAATATATCGCCAAATTATTTGGCGAACATATTTCATTCCTTTCAAAAATCATGGTTATTTTAACAACTTATATTAAGAGAGCGATGAATTATATGAAACAATATTTCGTACAATACATATTACGAAAATAAACATCTGGCATGTATATTTTCGTAGTATGTTTTTAAACGCCAAATACAAAAAACGCCAAAGCTGACACAGTTTTGAAATTTAAAATTTTGTCAATTTGACAGCAAAATAACTCAATCTAATACAAGGATACGACAGCATATCTATACCCAAATACGGGTATTAAAATCGGGAAATAATTTTCCTCGATTTTTAATAATTTTTTACAAAAAATACAATGGACGATTAACATAGGAAATCTTTTTCTTGCATCCACGGACGGTCAGTGACATCACACTTCGCTTACGTATTTGGAAACAGGATCTTCGATAGTCTAAAAAAAAGTATTTTGGTAAAATGAAGTGAACCGTTATTTACTTCCTCTAACCCATAGGGTCGAGAAAGTATTGTTTTAGTGTCAAATTTTCGAACGTGAGTTTTTGTTATACTTCCATGTTCTGAGGTCCCCTAAATACGAAAATCACGTTTTTAGCGAATGGCCTCTGTGTCTGTCTTGCTGTCTGTGTGTCTGTTATCAGCATATCTTAATAACAAATAGTAGCAGAAATTCCAAACTCGGTATTCTAAATGTGTATCATATAGGGATGCTACAGTAAGCTTTTCGTTAAGATGAAGCAAATGGTTCGTGTATAGGGACATTCAAAAGTATTCAAATACATTACGTCTATGGGGGAAATTGCAGGTAAGTAGAGTTTAACATCTATAGACTGCACTAAACCAAATGAAACTAATACATATTTTTTGTAATAGAGATAGTCAACTGGGAAAAAAAAATTGTGTATGTAGGAGCCTCGCCTCCCCCCCCCCTGGGGTAGATGTCCTCCCTCGAGTGGAGTAAATTTTCATGATGGGTATCTTTCAAAAGAGCTCGCCAATACCTTAAAAACGAATGGTTGAACCATCGATCTACGATAATTTAAAATAAAGTTATTGATTTCTTTCATTTTTAACATTTTTTTTTTTTTTTTTTTACTTTAATATTGAGAATAAAGTCAACTTTTTTTTGGATATTTAGTGTTATACTATTTCTCTAATATAAAAATCGTCTGTATTATCATACAAGATAACTTTTTTAAATAATAATTATAATTTTAATAAATTATTTTTTTTAAACTAAATTATTTTTTAATAACCGAATTAAATTCTATATAAATGTAGGTGCATTAATGAAACGGGGTGTTGAGGGGGGGCAGAACTAATTATCATATAAAACTCTTCCGAAGCCTAATTTAAATTGTTTAACATAGGTTTACATAACAGTACTCTTTATCTTACCTCTTAATCTCCAACCTGTACTTATAGCATTAAATTTCAGGGTAAGAGAAAGTCGTGAGAGTGACACACTAGATTATTCTTATTATGAGGACTTTAAATAGAGCACTTAACGGAACACTGGGATGTGTTGTTGCTGTTGTGTTGTCGGGCCTATATTTTTTGTCAACCAGCAGTTTTTTTATAGTCATTCATATTTATTGATCGGGTAGAATTTTTTTAATTTCAGAACGAAAATTATAAAATATCGAAACACATTTGATTTATAAACAAAAACTGAAAATACATTTAAATGATCACGTGGTAATCTTCATGATCTAAACATTGTTTTCAAGATTTAACGTTCACATTCCGTCTTTTTTGACGGGGTTATATACTAGTATATATATATATATATATATAGATAGATAGATGTTTCTTTTGAAATGAAAAAAAAATGCAATAAATATTCAGTTATCTATCATTTTGTAAAGATTGGTAGTTTTAAAGATTTTTTATTTAAAGATATAGGTACATAAAATTCCACAGTCACTTAAAAAATACCATTCCTCTGTGTGTCTTTAATATAATAGAAATAAATATATTCTAATATATATATATATATATATATATAAAACTTTAATTTCAAAATTCAACAATTAAAAACCTTAACTTTCGTTTCATAAAAAAGTTTAAAAACAGCTTTTAGCTTTAGATTATTTTTTTCTCACAAGGAAGCTCCTTATAAATATATCTATCGAAACTTCTCTTAGCATCTGTTCCCACTCGATGTACTTTTGTATCAGCGAAGAAATTGTTTTGTTTTTCAATTACATATTATGGTTTATGAATAAAGTTCGAATGGAAGCTGTTTATGCATGGATATTCAACATCGATATATTCATGATATGGTCTATAAATATACAGACATGTTAAAAACTAATATGGCATGTGATTAATTTATTTTAATCAACGAATCTATTGTTTTTCTCACAAATAATACATACATACACACATATATATATATATATGTATGTATGTATGTATATAAGTAAATGTGGTGAATGTGTAATTTTACGTAGTAATATATTTAAATAAAAAATCTTTAAAACCACTAATCGTTACAAAATGATATATAACTGAATATTTATTGCAAAAATCTATTGATTAAGAATTGAAAGCTTTAAAAAAAAAAAAAAAAAAATTAAATAAAATAAAAATAAACAATCCGCGTTTGTAATGATCAATAGATGGCGCTTTTTCAGCTTTTGTTGTTAGTAAAAAAAATAGCCACGTGTATTTATTATTCTTCTATTTGTGTTACTACTTAATGTTCGCGCTATAATTTCTTCGCCATTACATCATGGAAAATTGATTGCTTTTGGAAAAAATATTTCAGTTTATTGAAAGTTCAATCGGAAGTAGATTTTTAACTGAAGCTGAACAAATATCAGTTTCAGAGCGTCTGATTAATTCTTTACTTCCATTAGCCGAATCAACAGAAGTATTATATTTGTCATTTGAAAATAAATGGAAACTTAATTCTGGATTTCTTGATTTTTTGGAGTCATATAACAGTATGTGTTATATTTTTTACCGGATTTATTCATTTTTATTCAATAAATATATGTGAAACTAAACATCGGCAAGCAATGGCGTCTCGCTGAAAGCCGAAAGCTATTCATGTTAATTGTAATTTCACCTTAGCCCACCAGAGGGCGATCATTTCATTACAATCGCGGATTAACATAATCTTACTAATATTTAATTATAAATGACCACAGTGACTTTGGTGTAAGGTCACTAAAAAAGCTAAGAAAGATAACCGCCATCAGGCGAGAAATAATGTTACTATGTATGGCAGTGAATTGAATTAAATCACATGAAATGGTAGTTATGATTAGAATGATTTTTTTTTATTAACAAATTGATCAAATTCAAATATTTAATTAATTAGTTAATTATTATTATTATTATTATTATTAATCAAGGTAGTTAAAAAAAACTACTCTCTACAATTTTTAACTTGAGGCATGGAATTACGTTTAAATGGTAAATAGATACCTACTTAATTTTAGAAAGAAGTGCGACGGTTACAGACGCTAATTGTCTTTTGAAGGGAAAATGTGTAAATTGGTTTCTTTAAAAAGTTTTTAAAAGAAGTGGAGGATATTTCGTTGAACATGTTGCTTTGCGCTTAAATCGTAATACAAAATTTTGATTTTGCATATAAAAATTCCATATTTTGTCAATTCTAAGTTTCTAAAAGCAACATTTCACAATTTTTTCTCATCAACGATCCTTAAAACATCGCATGGAAGACATCATTTTATTTAAAAAAATAAAACAAATAATATAGTTTTTTAATCAATCGGGCATAGAACAAATTAAAAATTATTTCAACACATTTTTATTGGTTCAACGGGATTTCTAGAAATTATGCCACATGTACATCCCGCTATGGTGTTGATACGTATGAATACATTAGAAATGATCGCTTATATACTTCAAGATATTGGTTTATTATTGATCGCAACCTAAATTAACGGGGAAAGGAATTGGCCAGAATTCAGAAGTAATTTAGTTAATACATGCCTCTGATCTATGGCCCTGAAAAAAAAAGTATAAGTTCGCAAAATATATTTACAAAAAAAGTATAAAACATAATAAAACTCGAAAAATTTAACATCGTTTTATCTTAGAAATGAAATTAAAAACATAAACATAGGTTATGTAATATATAATCAAAGCATTAAAAGACAATTTAGAAATCTGATGGCATTTCATCTTGGAAATAATTATTAGGTTCAGGAGTTGTGAATGAAAATATAAAATGAACATCTTACAAATTGACCTTTTTTTTTTTTTTTTTTTTTCATTGTTGATTCAGGTCGAGATGGAGTTTCATTTTTGATATTTTCCCATGTATATCTGACCGCATTGATGAGTTTGCCTTTTCCTCGATGGTGTCATATGTCCTTATAAACAGACTTCGCAAGTATTCTCCAAATATTTCCCAATGGGTTTAAATGCGGAATGCAGGTGGCCAATCAAGCAGAAGGACCTCATTTTCTTCAAATCAAGCTTTTGTTGAAGAAGCAGCATGTATATTGGCATTATCCTGGCTGAAATATTTAATCTCCTGATATAACTAGAGTGGCATTAGGAAACGAATTATCACCCATCTTGATAATTTTTGCATTCGTTTAGGTATAAATTACCACAACTAGCAACGTACCATTACTAACAAACGCTCCCCATAGAATTACTAATCGACCCTCCATATCGCCGCTTGGAAAGTAGGATTTTAATTTTTTCAATATCATACCATAATTTTTTTAATCCGTCTGGCCCATCAAAATAAAATTTTCTCATCCAAAAAAAGTAAAGTTTTCCACTTATCTCCAAGCAAAACATATTTTTTAGCAAATTCTAAGCGAGCTAATTTTCTTCTTTGTTCAGTTTTGTCGAGGTTGTCATTTTACGAACGGAGCCTTCGGATTGGAACTTAAAACACTCCAGACATTTCGGCTAGTACATGTTAGACTTAAACCACGAACTATATTTCTAAAGAAGATATTTTTTTATTCGCCCGTCCATCGAGAAACAGTATCTTTTTGGCACGTGGTCTTCTTGATCGCTTGTATTTATTATATTTTGAAAGATTAAAAAAAATATATATATATTGGCTGCCGATTTAGACTAACTGATAAACCTGGAAATCTCTGCACCTTTCATTCCACTCGCTTTCACTCCAAGAATTTTACAGCGTTCTGCATTGGACAATTGTTTATGCTTCGACATCGTTGCCAATAGCACAGCGAAAAACTAAAATTACCCTAATTGCATTGTTAAGTTACCTTTTCTATTTCTTGCATTCTCAGACCGCAGAAAATTTGCATGTCCCCCAAAAAATGCGACGACTTTATACTTTTTTTCCATCAGCAAATAAGAAATATATCTAATATGGTAATTAGTTCATTTAATTTAAATTAGATTTAAATTAGATTTTAATTAAAGAGTATTATAATTAACAAATAATTTGCATCATTTGTATTTTTGTTGCTTTCCCATCCGAAAAATTTGCAAAAATGCTAGTTTAACTGGTTTTACGATCGACCTTATAATTTTTCCAAGGCCTTATTTAATTCTAATTTATAGGTTTAAAGAACATTTCAAGTTATTATATAGAGATCTCTCTTTTACAAGCATTACAAATAAGTAAATTATTTTTCACCGTTATCATCTTGACGTATTTGATATTTTATGCACTTTCAAAAATTCTTATATAAATGCAAACATTTTTATAGTTTTAATTTATTCTTCAGTTATTAATTTTTGTTCAATGGTATTAATAGACATTTCATTTTCTTTCTTTTCAGTACTTTCCAATGTTTTTATCTATTTTTTGTATTGGTAACTTTTGTTCATTCACTGTTAAAAGAGTGTTCTCAAAAATGAGCACAATTGTCTCGAAATAGCTCCCAAACAATGTGTACTTAAATTTGAAAGTCCATGCACTCATTTTTGAATATATTGACGTGTCAAACGTGGGGATATTAGGATTCTTATTGGTCATGGTCAACCCCAATTTTGAGAATGTCAGTATACTCAAAAATTAGTACATGGATTTTCAAATTTAAGTATACATTGTTTGGGAGCTATTTTGAGACAATTCAGCTCATTTTTCAGAAACCATTTTTAACAGTGTTCTATAGTCTGTATTTAAAACTCATTATTTGTATATAAGCAAATATTAATGTTATTTCTTTAATATTTTTTTTTACGTGTAAAAAAAAAAAAAAAAAAAAAAAAAAAAAAAAAAAAATGTACATGTTTTATGGATATGTCGAAATATTGGCTTCTTCCCAATAGCCATTTTGCTTTTAACTACATACACACACGAGAAAGATATATATTGCTAGATAAAATGAGTAATGTGCTAGATATAGATAGATAGAATAATCTATCTATATATATAGATATATAGACTTTTATTTGGAATATAAAAAGAATCTTTCTCAAAAGTTTTTTTACCGAATTTGTTTTTAAAAATTTATAAAAAATGTACTTGTAATTTATTTTTAGTTAAGAAATAAAAACTATAAATACAAAATTATGAAACACGTAAATATTATCCTATAATATAAAACAAAATATTTCTAAACACATTTTTTAATGTTTTGTCTGTTTATTTATTTTATTTATTATTATTTTTTTTTTTTTTTTAAGTAAAGTATTGCACAAAACTCTTTAAAAATATTTTATAACCTGAAATCAAAAATTTAAGTAAATAAATCGAGTGATATTTTTGCGTTTTATTTATATAAAGAATTTAAAATATAAATTTATAATTATTTTTTTTACTTTCTCTTACCCATGTAAATGGTGGACAAAATATAGTTTTTGGGTCAAATTTGCGAATTCAAGTTTTTGCTATATTTACACGTTTACAAATCCCCTGAATCCCAAGAAAAGTTTTCATTGTTTGGTCAGTATGCATGTGTGTCTGTCTGTTATCAGCATATCTCAAGAACAAATAATAACAGAAAGCCCAAAATGGATATTCTAAATGTGTATCATGTAGGGATGAAACACAAATTTTTCGTTGCTATCAAACAAATGGTTCGTGTACAGGGACACCCAAGAGATTTTCGATACATTACTTCTATGAGAGAAATTGCAGGTAAATAGAGTTTAACATCTATAGACTGCCCTAAACCCAATGAAATGAATATATATTTTTTTGTTGGCGTATAAACATGTTTCATGTAGAATATGGTATGAAATACATTCATTGTTCGCTTACAGGACTACAGAAAAGAACTAGATTACAGAGCGACTGTACTTGAAAGAAGTTTATTTCAGGTTCTGCCGTGTGTTATTAATATAGGATTATATTTATGTGCACCAGGTGGTGTGTACATAATCTTCAGAAGATATATAGGGTTACAAATATATAAGCCATAAAATTCTTCCTTATTGTTAATGGAAGTGCTTTACTATAGTATTTACCATGTCCAGAAAAGCTGGTCAGGAAAAGAAATTTATTCCTCATGGCGATATGGCTAATAATGACTTTTTTAAACTAAATATTCATTGCTTGGTTTTTTGTATATTTATATGTTTTGAGGCTTCCTGAATATCGAAGTGAAGTTTTTAGCGCTTGATCTCTGTCTGCATTACTTAGAGTAAATTAAAAACAATTAATTTTAGGCGATCCAAATGTGGTATTTTGAATTTAATACGATTGATACTAGACAAATTTGATGAAGATTGATAAGTTTCAAGGAACATTGCTTGTGAAATTTACCTGAATAATTTTATTTGAACTTTTGAATTTAATAACAGATTTTAATTTTATATTAATGTAAGTGCTATAACGAAACGGGGTGTTGAGGAGGGCGGTAGCCTTTTTCACACAGAATTATTTGTCAAATAAATCTGTTTCTAAGCCTAATTTGAATAGTTTTAGCAAAGGTTTTGCATAGTAGTACTCGTTATCTTAGCCTTTAACCTACAATCTGTATTTTCAGAGTAAGAGAAAGTCGTGTGAATGACACACCAGAAGTTTTTTTCATAGAATTTTAATTTATTATTATTACAATTTATTTATTTATTTTTGTTGTTTTTCTATTTTACAGTTTTATCTTTAAGGAAACAAATCTCTTCAATCTCTAAAATAGAGTAAAGAAAAATTATTAAATAACTATTTGAAACAAATTCCACACTGGTTTTTTTTGTTTATTTTTTTTTAACGAAAGGAAAAGAAACTTTTCAATTCAGTCACTTTGGAACAATGTTTAATTTTATTTGATGCTTGAAACTTTGTATTTGGAGTTTATCTGTCCGTAACTTTGTGTAAATTTTAACAACACTATTTAATCTCATATCAATGAAACGTAAATAAATCAAAAGGAAAATAAATGAAAAACTATTTCATTCCGTTAAGTTTTAAAAGTGGAAAAATATCTAAGCAATATTTTGAGATCGAAAAATTAAAAGACAGATACAAGAAGTTAAAATAATTGTATTTACTGTACGAAAATTTGCTAAATCCTTATTATATATTTTTTTAAACACTTACTTTTTGTTATAAACGTTTATGACACTAGACTTAACAACGAGATGTGTTTGATGAAATTTTAGATTGAAAAAACTAAATATAAAAATCTGCTTACAATATTTCTAAATAGAATTTATTTAATACGCCAGGACTTACTTTAATCTACTCTTCCTCATAATGGCATGTAGTAACTGCATTTCATTCCCTGGCATCGGTTACTACATTCATTTCTTAAAATTGATTTTGCATAGATTTAGCATAGGAGCCCCATGGCGGTTTTCATATTTTTGTTGTCATTTTATTGTTAAACTAGCAGGCTACGCCCGCTTCGCTGGCCACTATATTTAAACGAATCTCCAAAAGAATTGGATCATTATTTATTTTTTATATCACATTATAAATAAAAACTAAAATAATTACATTGGAATCGCTTTAGACCTCGCATCGGGTACTCGCTGACTACGGCAGTTCTTTCTCTGCCCGCACTGTATCGGGAGCAGTTTCCCACTGCCTGCAGAAATCTCTTTCCTATGTATTTCAATATGGGTATTTATTGACGATAGTTGGGTCTGTCATTATTTAAGAACTACGATTTTAAAGATAACTGTATCTCAGCGTCTATTAAATATTTTAGTTTTTGAACCAAGTATTTTATTGCTCATGCTATTTACACTGTGTTACAATTTGATTCCGACCAATGTAATGAAATAAAATAAAAAGTAGATTTTCTTTTAGAAGGAATTAAATACATAAAAAACAAATAAATTCCAATCAGTTTAATCCTTTTTACTATATACTACCATTATTTCCTGACAAATACTATAAATTAAAAAAAAAAAAAAAACTTTTAAAGAAATTAAATTAACAAATGAAAAATAATTGTTGTTATACTACAAAAATTATACATAAACATAACTGTTATAAATACGTTTTTAAATTTTAAATTTAATATATTTAATTTTTTCTACTGCATTACCATTTTATTTTCAAAAAATATAATGAATTAAAAAGAGAAAAAAGATTCGCCCTCAAATAAATGTATTAAATAAAAAATAAATTGCATAATATAGCCGTTGCTAAGATACGCAGACGATTACAATCGAAGAATAAATTCATGAAAAATGAAACATAAAAACCAATGCTTAAAATCGAAAAAACATTAATTTAAAAAATTCAGATTTGAAATTCGAAAAAATCTCGATGAGGTGCACACGATGAGGGCATATAGGTACCTGCAGGGTCCCAGGTAGGTACCTATATGCCAAATTTGGAAGCTCTGCGATTAGTAGTGTGTAGTATTGTTCATGTTTAGATAAATGTATTTATTTTCCTGTTGGAAAAAAAATAAACTCTTTTTTTTTTTTTTTCTTTTTTTTTTTTTTTTTTTTTTTGGCAACAATTACATTACGGATTAAATTTAAATGGCTAGTTTTTTGCTATTATTAGATTATTATTTTCATATTTTTATTAATTAAAAGAAAACTAAACAGAACTTCAAAATTCTGACTTCGATGTGCACAATGATCCTTCGGGGGGCACCTTTGTGTTAAATCTCGTGGCTGTCCGAGCTACCGTTTTCGAGAACAGTGAAATATATATACAAATATTGCTCACTTAATAGTATAAGATTAAAATGGCTATCTCAACTGCGTAAGTAAAGATCTGGACGAGAAACATCTGAACTGCTTCGGTGCCAAATTTTAAATTTCAACAAGAGGTTCTATACTGAATCTATTCATTTCTTTAATTTTTTTTTCCATAAAAAGAAAAGTATTTACTTATTTATTTTTATTTATTTATTATTTATTTATTATTTTTTTGGCTCATAAAAAATATAATATTTCGATATATCGTCTTTATAAATTTTTAATAGTTAAATTGATGTCACAATGTTTGTTTACTTTTATAAATTTCTAATTCTTTTATTAAGTTTAAGCATTTTCCGGCTTTTCCATTTATTTTAATATATTCGAAATCGCCATCATTATTTTAGAAACTTCATCTTTATTTTGAGGAATTTTTATATAAAGTGTTAAATTCATAGCCAACTAATGACGTCATATCCTTCTAAAATCCTAATAAATACACTCAAGTTAACTTTTCTTGTGTTTTTTTATTCAACATAATAATAATAATGATAATACATAACATATATCGTTCTATACTGATGTTATTCCATTTCTTTAGCAATTTGTTTCTAAATTTTATTTAAATTATTATTATTATTATTATTATTATTATTATTTTTTTTTTTTTTTTTAAGGTTCAAGTCCCCCCTTCAATTGGAGACTTGGCAACTATGTACAATAATTATAGTAAGTTGACAACGGTGGTACATGAACTTTTTGGCATGGTACAACGTCGTCAAAATATTATTTTTTAATTAAAAGTTTTTATGCCCATTTGTAGATCTGTCCTTTAAAAATATTTGAACGTACATTTATGTTTAGGAATAATTCACCTACAAAATATAGTTTGGATATCTTAATATAATTTTGTATTATCACTTCAAATAATAATAATAATAATAATAAACTTTTAATGAAAATGACAGCATGTGGTACCCCAACAGAGGCCGAGTAATTCTTCGCTCAAATCTAGTAGATGAGAAATAACAGGTTCGACTCAGGTCGCACTCGTCGACCTAGCCGTTCGATGTTCTGCATGATTTTCTCCGAAACTCACGTACGTACAGGTTAGGATCTCTTAAAAAGACCCACCAGGAATGGCACGCCACCTTAGGACTAGGACCTCGAGTAGGCAAGAAACGTAATGTGGTACATCGTAGAAAAAAATAATTGATGTATATGCAGTATAAATATATTCTACACAAACAGAATGACGTTAAAATATATTAATCAATAATTTCGGTTCGATTTTACTAAAATATTTCTCTTGTGAATATAAAAATTGTGGGTAGGTTTTCCGTATAAATTGCAACTATTTCAATTAAAAAAATAAATAAATAAATAATAATAATAATAATAAATTGTAAATACTATATCCTTTGTACATATAATAATAGCCTTTTGTAGATAACATATTTTCATTTTTCTTTTAAAATATTAATTTACTTAGAAAATTTCATTATAAACTCTTGAAAAAAAAAAAAAAAAAAAAAAAAAAAAAGTGTATTGTAATCGCTAAATAAAGCTATGGTTATTAAACACAGATTTTCCACTAAAACTGCGTATTGTGGTGAGTAGCATTAAACTCTTGATGTTGCTAGAAAAAGTATTTTTTATTTTTCAAATGCAATAATATTTGAATTCATGCATCAATTTCATCAAATAGAATTATTAAAGGATTTCTATTCTTTAAACGAGAAACCTTATATATAGGTATGTATCTTGAATTAATTTAAAAATATTGAATTATTATTATTTTTTTTTTTTTTAATATTGTAGCCGTACATTTAATAGTTTTTGTAAAATATATTTGATTCGTTTTCTTTATAATTAATTCATCTACAAAACTTAACAGTAAATGTTTTAAATTCAGTAAGTATGGACATTCCTATAAGAAACTAATCTTCAGATAAAAAATACTTAACTAGAGAAATTTCGCTAAGAAACTTAAAAAGAGATTAAATACAAACTTTTAAACAAGATGGCAGACTGTGGTAAACATTGCTTAAATTTTCGTGCTGAGTGATGCGGGAAAATTGATTTATAACCAAACATAAAATTGTTTTCGAATGCACGGATCAATTGTCTCGAAATGAATTAATTTATCATTTTTTTTTTCTTTCAATGGGAAAAGTTGGCATGTGTTCAGTGTTAAAATCAGCTACCATTATATTTTAACAATATTTAAAAAGGTTAAAATGTGAAATAAAAAATATGCTAATATTCATTTAAAAATATTCATATAAATAAAGATAATCTTTAAAAATAATTTGTGAAAATCAATTTTGAGCTCTTAAGTTCCATTAATGACATGCAAAAACACCCGTAAGCAGTGCCTTAAATAATATTTTTTTATTTAGATAAAAAATATACGATCCCACAATATTCTATTTTCGATTAATTAAATTTTATAAAAATAATTAAGTTATTCATTTTTTACCGAAATAATATACGTGATGAAATGCCTTAAGCATTTAAATAAAAAAGGATTTTCTTTAAAAAATATATATGAACACGGAAAAAAAACATTGCAAGTCAGAATTTTGGATTAAAAATTAAAAAATACTTAGATTTAATAATAGATAGTGGGTCGTAAAATAAAATGTAATTTCTTCCGTGGAAAAATTACATTTACTTAAATAATTCCGTTGTCGCATTTTGTTATTATAAAATAATTATCCATAAAATAATTTACGATAAAGATAATGAACATCTAAAGAAACAGCAAACACGTTCGATAAATATTATTTATGAATTACAGTCTACATCTTTATTTGGGTATTTAAAAATAAATTATAAAATGTGTCATTTAATTAAACTTTTTTTTTTTACATTGTTGTGGAAATTTAAAGAAATTAGAGATTTTATTTTATATAAATACTTATTATGTCTTCTATTTATTTTTGCAATACATACGCGCTTTAGCTAACAATCTGATAATAGATAATAAATTGTCAATAGCGTTGAGTTGAATAATTTCAATTTCTAATAGAAAAGGTCGAAATTTTGTTTCCTATAACAGACTTTTTCCCCAGATAAATAAATAAATATATATATATATATATATATATATATATATATATATATATATAGTAATACAATATTATGAGGGCAAAAATTTGAAATTTAAAGATGAAGACTACCCAAATCAAACCAAAAAAGAAATAAAGTAAAATCGAAATGAATTATATATATATATATATATATATATATATATCGAATTTTACAAGTAATCTGTTGATGAAATTCGGGAATCGTCTGTTTACATTAATGATGCATATGTGGATGAAATTTTATCTGGCTCATACAGTTTATATGATGGAAAAATTATGCAGTACAATCTAAACAGCTTATGCACGTGTTTTACTTAAAAAATTTTGCAAGTAATATGTAGATGAAATTCGTGCGTCAACTGTTTGTATAAAGATGTATATGTGGATGACATTTCATGCGGTTCATACAGTTTATATCACGCAAAGATCCTGTAATTGAAGTTTAAAATTTACTACATAAAATAAGATCAAGCTTTCTTTAATGAGATATACTTATATCACATTATCCAATTGGTTTTTAATCATGACAGCAAGACATATTTTTTTTTCTTTTCATTTATAGAGTGAAACCTGTAAAGCACGTGGAATAAAATCTTCATCCTGTTTATTTATCACTTAAATTATATATCGAAGTAAAACAGTGTTTTAGATGAAAGATACTCTTTCAATTACACATTGTTCACATGAAACATTAATGGCTTCTGTCATGGTGAAGTAGTCGAAAGCCTTTCTCCAAAACAAAAGGGAAAAAATGAACTGACAGACCCAATTTCTCGATAATGGAGTTAATTTTCTTTAAGTTTTGTTAAAATAGTAATAAAGTACTTCTATATTGTTTATAATTTCTATTTCTTCCCTTCATCATAGAAATATAATAGTTTTTAGTGATGTAACTATTCGTACATATATAACAGCAATATATATGAGATCAACAAAAAATCATAGAGACATAAGGATAAGTATGTTATATAGAAAATCTAGAGCTTTATTAATGAAACTATTCACAATGTCAGGCTTAGAATTAATTGCTGCATTTCAATTAGCTATAGTATTCAATGAAATTATTGATTACATATGATTTAACCATAATTATACAAGTCGCATAAATGGTTTTGTCATTGATAAAAATACTCCAAGAAGATTATAACAAAGTTTGAGAAAAGACTAAATAATTATATATCCTATATCCAACTTATTGATGAATTTATGTTTTTGACAATTCGTTAGACTTGATCTGTAAATGGAAAAAATACAACTCAAAATCTCATTTGGTTCTCAGGTACCTTATTTTTAAATTGGAATATTAAGGTGTTGACTGGAATTACGTTAGAATTTAAAAAATGAATTTTAAAGTGAAATTAAAATTTCAAATAACTAATTATATTACATTTCAAACGATAATTATATTTATTTTAATTTAAAATTTGAGTAATACTTTTATTTAATTTTGATATATTTTATTTTCATTAGCAAGTATATTAAAGATATTTAAAATTCTAAAAAGAGAAAATACAATCCTAACCATAGCGAAGTAAATACAAAAATCGTCAAATGTTATGGAAAAGTTAACACAAATTTCGTAATTTCTAGGGAATATCAACAGTTATGGAAATGAAGGGTAATCAAATTTTATTTACTTATTTTTCTTCCGTCAGCAATAAAAATAATACTTTTCTTGTAGATAACAGACTGCAAAATTCAGACTTAGTTTAAGATTACAATGATACCAAATATTTAAAGGCAAAACAAAACTTACGAAAGTCTGTTTTTAATATTTTTACTAGCGAACTTCGCCCGCTAGCGGGTCGGTATTTTCAAATGAATCACTATAATTAATGAATAAATAACAGTAACTTGTAGTCTTAAGAAAAGAAATTAAAAAAAAAAAATCATTTCTGATCGGGTAAAATGTCGTCCCGGGTCCCCACTGCCTTCGGCAGCGCAGTCCCGTGCGCGCTGCGCGTGAACAAGTTAAAGGATACACGCGCTGCGCGCGCGTATTCCTTCCCTGACCCTTCGTGCCCCCCCCCCAAAAAAAAATCATTTCTGATCGGGTAAAAACTCACACCGGGTCCCCACTGCCTTCTGCAGCGCAGACCCATGCGCGCTGCGCGCGCACATGTGAAGGTATATGTGCGCTGCGCGCAAATATTTCTTCACAAATCAAATTTTTATTCTTAAGAAAAGAAAAGAAAAAAATCATTTCTCATGGGGTACAAAGTCGGCCCGGGTCCCCACTGCCTTCGGCAGCTTAGTCCCGTGCGCGCTGCGCGCGCAGAAGTTAAAGAATACACGCGCTGCACGCCCGCATTCCTTCCCTGACACTTCGTGCCCCCTAAAAAAATCATTTCTGATCGGGTAAAAAATCACACAGGGTCTTCACTGACTTCGGCAGCGCAGACCCATGCGCGCTGCGCGCGCACGTATTCCTTCTCAAATCAAACTTTTATTCTTAAGAAAAGAAAATTTAAAAAAATATTTCTTATCGGTTAAAAAATCAGACCGGGTCCCCACTGCCTTCGGCAGCTGAGTCCCGTGCGCGCAGTTAGGGGATACGCGCACGGTGCACGCCTATTTCATCCCCACCCTTTCAGCCCCATCTAATAAATCTACGTATACCAATTTTGAACGGTCTTACTCAATTAGCAGAGATGCAAAAGAACACCTAATCAGGACGCCTCAAAACGTGTAAATCTGCTGAAAACTTTCGATAATATAAAAGAACTTTAAAATATCTTTCTAATGATGTGTTAAAAATAATTTAATTATGATTAGAAATTGAAATATTGAAATTTGAAAATATTACAGCGCCATCTGGCGGTAGAAATTTCTGTATCCCACTGTTCGATCTCAAATCAACAAAGCTTTCTAATGATGTATTACTTATGAAATTATTTTAATTAGTAGTTGAGATACAAAAGAAAACTGATTCAGGACACCTCAAAACGTGTAAATCTGGTGAAATCTTGAATTCATTTTCGATAATGTAAAAGTACTTTAAAATGTGTATCGAATGACGCATTAAAATAAAAATTAATCATGATTAGAAATAGAAATATTGTAATTTAAAAATATTACAGCGCCATCTGGCGGTAGAAATTTCTGTAATCTACTGTTCGATTCCAACTCAACAAAGCTTTCAAATGATGCATTACTTATGAAATTTTTTTATTTAGTAACTGAGATACAAAAGAAAACTCATTCAGGACACCTCAAAACGTGTAAATCAGGTGAAATCTCTAATTCCACTTTCGACACTTTAATTAGTAGCTGAGATACAAAAGAAAACCCATTCAGGAGAGCTCAAAACGTGTAAATAAGCTGAAATTTCGAATTCCACTATTGCGATGCAAAAGAAAACCTAATCAGGAGACCTCAAAACGTGTAAATCGGGTGAAATCTCGAATTCCCCTTTCGATAATGTAACCGTACTTTAAAAGGTGTATCGAATGACATATTAACAAAAAATTAAACATAATTAGAATTTTAAATATTGAAATTTTAAATTATTACAGCGCCATGACACCTCAAAACGTGTAAGTCAGGTGAAATTTCGAATTCCATTATCTACGGTTGTCGGTTAATGGAAGTAAATAGAAAAAGAAATATTTTTACCTTAAGTGTATTTGTGTCGTTTTGAAACTGGCATCCTCTTTCGACAGATAAAATGTCAGGCGTGTAAAGATAAAATTTAATTTGCAATTAAAATGTAAATCTTTTGTTTATTGACCAAAATCGATGAAATTTTAACTGCAAGTTTGCTTTGTGGTGTTAAGATTGTATACTAATTGAAATGTGCGAATTTTGAAAAATTGAAGAAAATAGAAAATTGCAATTTTTAATCGCAGTACAAAAACACGTGACCTCATTAAACACCAGATATTTTTTCTTTCCGTTCAAGATCGTCTGCCAAGTTAAAATGCTCGTGATTTGTTGCCACCATTTTTTTTAGTTTAGTTAATTTAAAAAAATCTAATTGTCCGATCGATAAGCCGTTTACACCATCGGATTGAGAAAAAAAAAGCCCTTTCCAATGGTATCTTGTTTGTAACAATACGACGGATATTTCTAATTTATTTTCCACTTTTTCCGTAAAAATGTCGCTTTTTAAGCATTTAATCATGAATTCTGGGTCATTTCTCGGTAGACATGGGTCGACATTTTAATTAATATCTCCGCTAATTAGGGTCGCATCGCTTAGCGAATTATCGCGATGTCGAGATGAAGAAATTCTGCGTCTGTCGACACCGGCTTCGAGTCGATGCGACCATTAGCGCCGGAGCTTTAGCGATGACAAGGCATTTCTCACAGACAGACAGACATACAGACAGACAGATGCGTAGAGATTTTAATAATATAAGGAGATACACGCTAGTATCTGAATATTACTTCACTGTGTAACAAAAGAAAACTTTTGCTCACTACGGTTAAAACATCTTAATAATAATAATAATAATAATAATAATAAATAAAGATTGTTACTGAATGAGTTACTTGCTTCAAAATCATGAACAGAGGCAGAGAACATGTATGGGTGATTTTAACTTTTGCAATCACGTGTTTTAGACATTTTAATATTAAGTATTAACATTTAATTTAATTTCATCAAAGAATCCGAACACTGCGGTAAAAGACCAAAGAAAATCAAGAAAGACAAATCAAATAAAAATAAATTTTCGAAAAATCAAAATTAAAGGAGACGCGTATACTCGTCTTCGTTGTTTGATGCACATTATTTTGATATAAGTGGCGGCAATTTTGATGAAGTTAGTAATCATGAGTTTTGTGCTGTGTGTAAATACTTTTGCAATAAAAAAAGAGAGTCTGTGACTGGATTCAGTGCATTAAATTTAAGAATTATTGGGTTGTTCGATAAATAATGTCGTTTTTTTTTTTTCATGTTTTTCAAAGTGAATTTATTTATATTAACAACAAACATTAATCAATGATATATTGATTATTTTTTTGGAGGACCTTTTGCCATCTTTCGGTAAGTTGAAAAATCCCACGTTTGAAGAAGCCTTGGTTTTTAGAAGCGAAGATTTTAAAAAACGACATTATTTATCAAACAACCCAACGGAAAGAGAAAATTTTATAGTTTGCACTATGTGAAATATTCTTCAGTCTAATGTTTTCCCTGTGTCCTTATTAATTTTCGCAAACTGATCATATAACAATTTAACTGAGTTCATAAATGTGTTTGTTTATTTAAAGTTAATGTTTATTATCAGGCAATATTCTAACTTTTGTGTTATTAGTCTTACTCTGGTGTTGTATTCATCCCATAGCTTTCGGCATGTCCTTCGTATATTTAGATGAATAT
The DNA here is from genome assembly GCA_963930645.1 of Salticus scenicus. Taxonomy (NCBI): domain Eukaryota; kingdom Metazoa; phylum Arthropoda; class Arachnida; order Araneae; family Salticidae; genus Salticus; species Salticus scenicus. The sequence goes on along the minus strand of OZ005648.1, from coordinate 158,581,323 downwards.
GCAACAACTTCAATAACGTACTTAAAATTATATTAGTTTTAATCGGGTTAAAAATACTCTATAACGTTATTTGTACTTTTGTAATAATAACAAACGATGGCTATACATTTACACAAATTTGGAGTAGATTCACTATCATTTACTTTTTTTTTTTTTTTAATGTTTTATATCATTTTTATATGATAGTATTTTTATACTACAAATTAGTTATTATCAAAATTTCGAAGATTTGTTCGATAATACACTGTTTGTAATACGACCAAAAGCATTTTTTTTTTTTTTTCCAATTTCGATTCTAATATTTTCCAGACTTCTTTAATAATTGTAGATTTTTGCTTACATAAAAATCCAATTAAAAGCCAAAGTTATAATAGCTATTAGGTGATATGCTAGGGACATAACAGGAATATATTTGAAAAGTATATATTTTTAACATTTTATCTCTATCCATTTATTTTTTTATTTTTTTATTTTATTTTATTTTATTTTAAAAGCTTAGTTGTAGTTTTCCAAGGATGACATGCCGCTTTGTATTAAAGATTTTTGAAAATGATTGTGATAAAGAATATAATTTTTTGTAAATATCCGCATTAAAGTTTACGCTTTGGTAATACATTAAGTTGATTTTCGAATTCCGATTATTTTATTTCTAATTTCGCATCGTAGAAAAAACTTGCGAGAACTCTAATTCCCTTTTTAAAAACTTTATTTGCAGACAGAACGAATTTTACACATTGTTTCTGTTCGATTTCGATAGTAAAAAAAAAGATAATAAATAAATAACAAGAA